>WNGS01033470.1:1610922-1661387 GCA_020271785.1 Procambarus virginalis
AACAAATACTGTTGTTCAAATGAAAATTATCCCTCAGATATGGCATTTGTTAACCTCATTATAGACAAACTAAATATTTTTTTATAAATTTTCTCAACTTGGGAAAAACATGTTTAACAATACATAAAGAAAAATATTTTAATTTTGTTATCCACAGCAGGAAATTTATCTAAATTTAGATGCACAGTCTTAGGGTTAAAGCAAATGCTGTACATTGCAAAGATACACAGCCCATCTCTAAGGCATGATCGCAGTAGTTAACTTTGTTAAACACTTTGAAAATTAAAACATATTCTTCTTGTTATAAAAATATGACATCACAATGATCATAAAATACAATGTTATATAATTTATGTATACAGTATCATTGTCTATACATAATATATAAAATGTGAGTTATGGTTATGAATCTTTATTAAGACAAAAGCAGACAATTTGCTAAGGCCTGATCCCTTGGCCTTTTTCTCTGAAGGAGAGTCCTCAATGGCTTCCTCTCTTCTGCGCTTCTTGTCGTCGGCCTCGGGTGTTGGTGCGGCCTGTGTAGTAGTTCCTGCAGCTAATGACTTGTATTTCTGAAAAGATAAAATGGAATTTTAAGGTCCATGGGATGAGAAGAGCAAAACAGAAAAATAACGGAGAGAAGAATAAGAGAAGCTGTGTTGATAACACTGGGTAACAGTTCTTGTCACACCATTATAGTGACTTGTAATATTTTACATTTAATTAAAATCTGAAGTCACAAGATTTCTATCACTTCTTTTATACTATTTTTTTTGTAATTCTTCAGTTACAGTACTGAATTTATAAGCGTTTTATCAATAATAGTATACAATCTAGAGCTTTCCTTCTATTAATGGCTGTGTGTATTTTACACACACAGGAATATTGGAGCAACAGTAAAGAGTGCGTAGCTAAGTAGTGTAAGTGGCCACCCACAGTGATTACCGAGCCACACTGATGACCCACGTCATCAATGTTGTTCAATCCAGTGTTTTGCCAGTGTTGTGTTGTCCTCTAGTGTAAACATTGTGAATGCATTGCTTTTTTGGAAGTGATCAAAACCAAGTTATTATGCCAAAGAAGTGTTTAAACCATTGACACTTTGTTGTGTGTATGTGTGGTGAAGTGACCTTTAACGCCTAGGCTGCTCGAGTGATTATCGAGCAGCCAGGTACTGCTCGGTATTACCTGGCTCCTACCGAGGTAATAAATAGCTACCTGTAACACCCCCAGGTGCAAGAAATAAAAAACAAACTAAAACACACTTTTCCTCTTATAAAAGTGTTCATTTGTGTTCCCTAACCAGAGGGGGAAGAGGGGGAATCGTAGGCGACATATTTTAGCCGCAATAGGGCGAGGAAGTCTGGCAAAATTGAGGAATTGACAGAGCAATTGCTGGAGGCGGTCAGCTCCGTCAGGGCTGTTAGGCGGGAGTTGCCACAAAGATATTATTACCTAATTATTTCAATGCGATTTTTTCTTCCTTTTTCCTTTTTTTGCAGATATCAGTAATATTATTCAATAGTCTGTAGTGTGATATAATTATATAATCAAATGTGTGAATCACCACTATACTCAAAATTATGGTATTCATATTAGTGATTCAATTATTATGTTCATTAAACAACAAACAAATAGTTTTGCTGTTATTACACTATATACACAGATTATATACAAGTATCTACACATGTTGTTCACCATAACTGTAGAGCTAAGCTGGTATGGTGAGTTCAGACAGCAACAGAGGATGCCACACAAAGTCATTTAATGCTGCATCCCTCGCTCCCTCACTAAGATTCCTTTTACCACCATATTATTTGTGCTGTTTTTACACTATATACTCACATATATACAAGTATCTACATTTGTGTTCACCATAGCGAACCACTAAGCTGATATGGTGATTCTAGACAATAACAGGTGGCCACACAGAGTCAGCAGATGAAGCTAGCTCCTTCCCACAGCATTACTCCTCCCACCATATTACACACAGCGCTAATTATCACAACAATCTTGGTCATTTTGATCAAAGTCAAGGGGGGGGGTCTTCTGTAATACAGTACTATCATTACTAAATAATACCAGTTACATATATATTTTTACAGTTTTTAGGCAATGCTGTGGTCACAAGCTGAACAGCAGTGCTGTTAGCTCATACTGCATGTGCCAGCCCTGGTTGCTCACTCAGTACCGAGGCTCTCACACCCGCGACAGTTACTCACCACAGCTATTGATGTGTTACACAGTTCAAGGGTTAAAGCTCAAAGACAAAACATTAATTAAAGTGTTACCATCTTTATTTTGGTTGTAAAATGGGCAACCAGAATAAAAGTTTGGCCTCTTATGTCTGCTGTATAACATGTTAAGCTCCTCACCATGCCACATACCTTTTGCAGTTCCCATGGTTTGGTGGAAGCCAAAAGATCATTCTTCACATTTGTCAAACACAAATAGCAATCAGGAAATCCTGGGTAAATCGAACCACACCATAAAATAAAATAATCCGAATAGTCCAAAGACCAAACAGGCCAGAGAAAAACTTCCAAAATAGGTTCGAGGAAGTATTGACCCTGAACACAACCTGAAGCAGCTCTGCCAGTGCCACACAAGATGAGGCAACAGTATTCTGTACAAGATGCCAAGCCAGGAAAAGAAAAGACAGAACAATTGAAACAGGCTTCGAAGAAAAATGGAGTGGAAATGGCAAAAAGAATGCCAGGACAATATATAGTCACCAAGAGGAAAACCATGTGGGATAGAAACAAACCAGCCACCTGATTACCAAAGAGATGGCAATAAACTCCAAGTTGGAGTTTCTTATAAAGTCAAACTACAGACGCATAAATCAGAGAAGGCAGAACCAGCAATGCCACTGGATCGATTTTTTGAAAGAGGTGGAGGCGAGGGAAAATGGCCAGGTTTGGATATGAATTAAGCAGCACTTGAGACCAAGGCTGGGTCAGCTACCAGGCAGCCAGAATAATAATGACAATTTCCCTTTCCCTTGGAGTCGTAAAGGGGTGTCCCTCCCCTTTAGGACTCCAATTTCACCAGAACCCAGGTTCTGGGTCCTGGTGAAATTTGAACTGAACTGGTGCTTGTGAACCAGGACAAATTCAGGCCTGAATTTGTTCTGGGATAAGTTCAGGTTCGTGGTCCCCAGTAGGCCTAAAAACACCAAATGATGGCACTGTATCAGCATCGTAGCTTCAGCGAGCCACAGGGGCTCCTCCCAGAAGCAAGCAAAACTTCTACAATCCTGGTTAAAAGGATGGAATCGTCTCAACAGTGACATTTAACCATCGTGCTGCGCTGCATTAAAATACGACTTCCCTGTGGTGTGCAGAAAATAAATAATTTCCAACAAAATATTTTATCTTCTTATATTGTTAAAATGTAGTCTCTGATCACGCGAAACTAAGATAAAATATTGGATGTGCCATACTTCAGCCGTGACGGAGCTGAGAAGTTGAGCAAATTATGGGCGCTGAGTGATGAGGAGCTCGGGGGACACTAGGCCCCACCATCCTATGATTACGTAAGTGTAGTTACAGGATGAGAGTTACGCTCGTGGTGTCCCGTCTCCCCAGCATTGTCATATAAAACTTTCAAATTACCGACGGTTTGGCCTCCACCACCTTTTCACTTAACTTGTTCCAACTGTCTACCACTCTGTTTACAAAATGAATTTTCGTATATTTCTCCGGCAGCTTTGTTTCGTGAGTTTAAATCTATGACCTCTTGTTCTTGAAGTACCGGTCTCAGGAATTATTCCCTATCAATTTTATCGATTCCTGTTACTATTTTGTACGTAGTGATCATATTGCCTCTTATTCTTTTATCTTCTAGTTTTTGGAAATTTAATGCCTCTAACCTCTCCTCGTAGCTCTTGTCCTTCAGTTCTGGAAGCCACTTAGTAGCACGTCGTTGTACCTTTTCAAGTTTGTCGATGTATTTCTTAAGATATGGCACCATACAACCGCTGGATATTCCAGCTTTGGCCTAACAAAAGTCGTGAACAATTTCTTTAGTATATTGCCATCCATGTATTTAAAAACAATTCTGAAGTTAGAAAGTGTAGCATAGGCTCCTCGCACA
Organism: Procambarus virginalis; assembly: GCA_020271785.1. Classification (NCBI taxonomy): domain Eukaryota; kingdom Metazoa; phylum Arthropoda; class Malacostraca; order Decapoda; family Cambaridae; genus Procambarus; species Procambarus virginalis. The sequence continues at coordinate 1,615,021 of WNGS01033470.1, forward strand.
ATGTTCTTAATGTGGTCCTCGGTAACAGTTTTCTATCTAGAACCACCCCTAGATCCCTATCTTTGTCAGAATTCTTTAATGATTTCTCACATCATTTATAAGTTATGTGGGGTCTATGTTCTCCAATTCCACATTCCATAACATGGCATTTGTTCACATTAAATTCCATTTCCCCAGTGGTGCTCCATAACTTATTTTGTCCAGCTCTTCTTGAAGGGCATGACAATCATCTAAGTCCTTTCCTTCCTATTATCTTAGCTTCATCAGCAAACCATTTCATATAATTCTGTATTCCACTGGTAGATCATTTGTGTAGACAATGAACATTACCGGCGCAAGAACTGAACCTGTGGTACTCCATTCGTGACATTCCTCCAATCCAATACATTGCCTCTGATTACGGCCCTCATTTTTCTGTCAGTCTGGAAATTTTTCATCAACAAAGGTTTCTGTTGATATAGAGAACAGCTATTAATGGAATCACAAATATAATGAGTAAGTATTGCTATGATGCTCTATTTGTATATATATCACAAAATTACATTGCCCAAGTTGTTATCAGTTTACGTTTCATCAATGTCCCACATTTTATTTTGGGGCCCCCCCCCCAAAAGTGCTTGAACATCCAGTTCTTGAACATTGGTAATCTTGAACATCTTGAAGATGTTCAAGGATTTTAATTTTTTTCTCTTTGTTTATTATCTGATTTTGTTGTAACCTTTACATCCTGGAGAGTACACACCCTTCCCAAATATGTGAAGACAGAATGAAATTGGTCAACATATCAAATCATCACAACTTGCAGAACTTGGGACTAGAAAGATTTTTGGGCCGATTTTTTCACAGATGTTCAAACTATTTTCTTTGTCTCTTAGGTTGTTTTGATGAGTTAGGAACAAGATTAGGGCTTCTGCACTTGCGTAAAATAGTGTTTAAATGATATCTCCTAAATCTTAAATCCCTTATTTATTCAGTTATACCCTATTTTTTTGGAAGGAGGGGGGGGGGGGATTTTTTTTCACTTCATTTTAACACATTGACCTACAACTTTCCATATTTGGTACGATGCCAAAAATATGTTTATTAAAACATTCAATTAACTTAATGAATTAGAACTAACCTCTATTCATAGTCGAAAACGTTTACTTCAATTCTCTCTGAAATAGTTGCAACTTTGAGCGACTTCTAAAATTCCAGTTTCTTGTCCGATTCTCACCATTTGGACATTGTAGTCAACAGCTATCGTGTTCTACAATCACCTTCCAGAACTGATTTTGGCATAACCCTATCACGATGGAGTTATAAGTTTATTTTTGTCTAAGTTTGCCAGCACAGTTTCAAACTCCATACTGAAGGTGTTTTTTTTTTACAGTAAACTGTACTGAAAACCTGTATTCTATTGGATGCAAAATGAAGAATCAAATGCTATTTCTGAAGCCTAACACCAAATGAACATTGGTGATACTGTGTAATTGACAATGAATAGCCATCTGATAGCTTAAGATAAAAATTACTGGGGACACGTGCTTCTAGTATCGCACACCGACCCCTATCATGGTGCGTACGTAGTATGAGTAGCAGCATAGGCAAGTTCAGTGATGTGCTATTATCTCCTCCCATTGTATAGCCATCAATACGAGGGTGAAAGGAGAGTCAGAGAAGAACAGCAGTGCCCATTAGGCAGTGTCCGGTATCAGTCCAGATCTGTGGACGCCCTATTTCTAATGATCTTGCATTTTAGGCCGGTGTGCCAGCCCTTTGTCCAATATTTTTTTATACATCTCTGAGAACTATTTATTTCATGCCAAAACTCTTAGCTGCCTCTCCCGCCATGCTTTTTGGCTGATCACCTTTCCACTTGCCACTGACTACCCTAAAAAATTGTAGTGTATGTGAATTTGAATATGGGATTTTTTCTTTCTTTTCTGGCATCTATGCATCATGTCTGGGGATGGACCAGTCTTGATGCTGTTACCTTGTTCAGTCAAGTGGTGTTCTTTTATTTACCCCAGTCTACCTCATGCCACACTGTTACACCTTTTCATTCCTAATCTATTAAGCCTTAAAGTTTTTGTGACATGCTACAGTTGTTATTTGCTCAAAAACGCCAGAAGTTCCAATGACGACTGTATGTCATATTGTCAAAGTATATCGGCTACTTTAAACCACCCTTTTTTTATGTTTAATTTGCTTTTATTGCATTTGCAAACATACTCATAAACTACAACTCTTTAGCTTAAAAGATACCAAAATTAAAAAACTTTACCATGCATAGTACCTTCGCAGTATATGTTGGAAGTAAAATATTGCTAAAGCGGATTTTGGAAAACTTGGCCCAAGGCAGCTGGTAATGCCAATGATTGATAAGTGGCAAAAAAGTGAAAGGATCAATAGAAATGTAATTAATTTTTTGCCAAAACCATGTTCTAGAGCAGCGGGCAATTTAATATGGTGAGTGTTAGGAGAAAGCAAGTTAGATTATCATTAGAGATAAGCCACATGCGGACTGAACTATTGTGAAAATGCTTGCTCATTTTTGACATTCTAGTTAGAAATTCAACTATGTTGGAGATTTAGGTAACTCAAATGGGGATGGGCCCCATAGTAATTCACTTGCAGCATACACAGATATAACAATTAAATTATATAGAACAAAGGTGATGATACACAAGCTCAAATGAGCATGTTCCTATGATAAAAGATATACTCACAAATAGTTTATCAGCAGTTTTAAAATCAAAAGTAGACAATTCAATACCTGAGGCTTCTTGATATGGTCCATTACAGGACTAGCTAGCCATCTTCTTTTGAGCCTATCCATAAACTGGTCAATAAACATCAATGCATCGTTATGCACAGTCTGTGGAGGCTGATGTCGGTGTGGCATTCTTCTTGAAGGGATTCCTGGAGGACTGTGTTGAAGAGATACCTGGACATACATGTGACTGTTGTCTTTTCTGACGTACTGCACTGCCCTAGCAGGCGGGTATGTCTGTTGGTACACAAGTCTTATGTACAGTAATACTTCAAATAATTCAAAAGCTAAATAGTATAAAAACAACAAAGTATAAGGCATTGTACACTAGCTGTAGGCTACAAATCTGATATGTGCCTGTTCAAAATACTTTGTAGCTGTTTTACAAACATTGAAGTGGTGAAATATGCTTATAATAAGGTAATTACAGTTAAAGTGTCTATATCTTCATGGTCTGGTGGAAATAAGGTCTTCTATCAAATATTAGTACTAGTATCTCCAATTCTTGCCCACACCTCTATGTTCTCAAGTCTAAACCAAACCTTTCAGAGAAGACAACAGATCATCAGTTAATGTTTCAACTAATTTATTAAATATTTCTCTTCCTGACGAAGAAAAATCAACTGTGTGGCATGAAATAAAAACTGCAAATGTCTAGTTTCACAATAAATGACACCATATTTTGTTTCTACACATCCATACATGCACAATTATGTCAATAAACAGCATTGGCATTAGATACAGTCATTCCACAAATACCTAAGCTTACACAGTATTGTATAGCCTTATTCATGATTACTGATACCCATTTTCAGATTTCATTTATTATTTTTCATGAACAATTGGACAATCTCGTAGTGGCAGGGAGTCCTTCCTGTGGCCTCGGGTGAAGAATCGTCGCACCCAGGCCCAGGATTTCCTACAAAATGAGTACAGTCAGTGCTAAGGAATAATTCAACCTAGCAGTGATATACACTTGGGACACACACACAGAATAGGTGATGTGTCTGAGGTATGGTCATCACAGGGAGCCGTATGCCGAGCGGCACAGCACGCTGGACTTGTAATCCTGTGGTCCTGGGTTCGAGCCCAGGCGCCGGCGAGTAAACAATGGGCATAGGTTCTTTCACCCTATGCCCCTGTGTAACCTAGCAGTAAAATAGGTACCTGGGTGTTAGTCAGCGGGTACGGGCTGCTTCCTGGGGTGGAGGCCTGGTCGACAGGACCGGGCCGTGGGGACACAAAAGTTCCCGAACAGTCATCTCAAGATAGAATCACCTGCACTGGAAATAGGAAGTGCCCTTGAGTGGAGATAAGGTGGACCATAGCAGCTGTCTTTTCGCAAAGTGGCGTTGAGGGGACAACCCCTCAGGCCTCCCACTTCCTCACCTCGCCATTGGGTGCACACCACACGTGTATCGGGCTACACTGAAGTTAGACTCTCGCTGTACCTCATGAGCGATTCCTGAGTTCTTTACTCCAGTCCCGGCGACGCGGTGACTTTGTGAGAAAGTTGTCCACCAGTTGTCTACTGGAGGGCCATTTCGTGCATGGCCACTTAACCTGACCACAGTCCTCCTATCGATTCTGCTTAGGGACTCCAGGGTTTTTGCTTTGAAGGGATGTCCACGGTGTTGCCGTGGGCAAATGCTTTAGTCGTGAGAGGACGTTGACAACGGGACTGATGTTATACAGGTTCTCTATGTGCATGGCATCGCTTCTGGTTAACTTGCATTTCTTAAGTTCACTACAGAGGTTGGATTACCGTGCGTTCGGGACCCTGGCCTCCAATTTCTCCCACTCTATATTAATTGGCTCTCTGCTCTAAGGAGTACATTTGAGAGCTTTGTAAAGCTACGAGACTGCGCACCTCTACAGAGGTATGCTTGCTTTCGGGCTGGACTGCAATTAGCAGTAAGGCTACTGTGTGCAGCTAACTCCAACTCTACTTCTATGTCATTGTGACGTAGGTGGGTTGGCCGGAAAGCAGGAAAGCAAATAGCATGCTTATGTTCTAGCCAAGAGTGATTCCGTGCCGTGCATCCACCCAGAGACAAGTGCATGGTTCATGACAGATTGCTTATCTGCAGCTCCTACCAGACAGTTCGACCATGTTCTGTACTTGATATTAATAACCTGCATAAATAACTAGTTTAAGGCAATCATGGCAACCGCCTATGTTCCAGGTTAGTTGCTGGTGCTGCCAGATGTGCATTCAGCAGGCCAGATTATTCCCAATTCACACTGCTGCTGGTACCAAGTGTGTGTCTAGGACAGGAGAGAGCCAGAAGATAGGGGGCTGTATTCAAACGAGGTGTGTGAGCTACGAGGGGGGGGGTGGGGGGGAAAAAAGGGGTCTGTGTAGGGGGCAGTCGAGGGAAAGAACTCTACTAACCAGCATGATTTTCCCTCTTGGCACTGGGTCTTCCTGAAGATTTCAGTGGTTTTCTGCAGTCCATCAAAACCACTCACACTAAACGCATGAGGATAAACAGAGAGAGACAATCATGTTTATTGTCATCGAATGATGATGCATTTGTTAAGATCTTGTTAGCAAAGGAATATGCTGTGATAAAAATGTTGCGAGCACCATGTGATGATCAGTGAAAGTGAAAATCGCCATCTTTGGTGATAAGTGCATTGACCCCAGAGTGCTTCCAGTACAACAATGTGGAAACCCACACCACACCTAAGAATGACCTCATCTTTGCAAGCTGGACAGCATCAATGGAGTGATCCCAAGCGGACAGCCCCGAGGCGCCTGGGTAGACTTACAGAGGAGCTCCCTATATACCTATCCACCCAGGGATGTGTTAAATGTCAGCATTGGGGGCACATCACTGCACCTACCAGGACCCAGCACGGGGCGGATAGTGCAGGTGTAATTACATTAATGCAGCCTTGGCCACGAGTTCCTTCTCACTGGCCTCGGGATACTGAGACTTGACACTTTCTTCGTTATCTGCCAGCCATAACTGGAGTGCCGACTGTTTCTTGACAGCAGGCTGTGGCGACGGCTCCTTTTTTCTAAAAGGATTTATAGTTTCTGTTTTACAGAGAGAACTTATTGCATTTTCAGACTGGTTTTCCTTCCCTACAGCTGCTGCAACTTCCTCCTGTGAAGCTTTTTTCTTCAATGTAGTTTGTTTATTCTGAAAAAGATAAATATGGTTGCTAAATGATGTTCTCAGTAAAAAGGTTTACAATACTGATATGAACTAATTACTGAAAATTTAAGATGAGCATATAAGTTGAGCAGCAGACTGTTGCTAAAGAGACTGCATAGCTTTATTAATAAGGTAATATTATATTAAGTTCCTCAACCTTCTCAAAGAGGAATATGATGGCTTAGTGCTTAAAAAAAAAAAAAAATCTGGCCAGTGTCAAATGACTGGCAGGCTGGAGAGTTGCACAGAATGGTTTGTTTGGGATAGTGATGGATATAAATAGGAGCAGCCTCGTATGGCCTGATAAGCCTTCTGCAGTGTCCTTTATTCTTGTGATAACTGGCCATTCACAGTGGTATGACTCGCTCTAGACAGTGAAAGTAATTCATTCTTCTGTCCCAGGTGTGATTACATGGAGTGTAGTGATGCTCTGTTGTAGTGGCCAAAGCATGGGCAGAATTTAACTTTTTAGGTTTCTTTTACAATTTGGACTCCCTAAACTCTCCAGCTTGTGAGATATGGATACCGTAATACAATCTTTTCAAATGTGACACAAAAACACAGGCTATAGGGTGGGGTCAGTCTGTAAATCAGACACACTCATCTGTTACGACACCACAAATGATATGGTGAAAGTGCTGATAATCAAAACAGAGATCGAATGTGGCTATTGCCCTCGTATACAAGTCACCAGAGGCAAATACTCAGCAGTTTAAAGACCAGTTTAGAAAACATCACAGTGAAATTTTGAGAGAGAAAGTACAAAGATATCTCAAATGCATTAAACAAATGTAACACATGGTATCATTGCAGAGAAAATGGGCTCCAAAGGAATAACTTGCAAAATAAAATGTATCTTTAACACTTTAGTCCGGGAACGACGCAGCATTGCGTCATTTTTTTAGTAGACGCGATCCCGGGAACGACGCAGCATTACGTCGTTTTCGGCGGCAAACTGGCGACGGCTTCGGGAGGGGCGCACAGCGGTTTTGGATATTATATGCATATACTCTTGTAGGGAATTTCATTGCGAATACATTGATACCAAAATGAAAGACCTAGGGCCAGAATTGAGGTAAAGTTGAAACAGTATACCATTTATTAGCGCTCACTGGGATTATGCTCCGTCACTTTCGCTGTTTGCTGTGGGCGGTATGCCTGGCTTTTAGACTTTATATTTGCATATACTCCTGTAGGGAATTTTATTGCGAGCACAATGTTACCAAAATGAAAGACCTAGGACGGGAATCGAGGTGACAAACGTGAAAGGAGTGTACACATTTTATCGCTCTTATGTGTTCCCGGGTAACACGCGCACTCACTTTCTCTGTTTGTTGTGGATGGTACGCCGGGCTTTTGGAGTTTATATGTCTTTGGTCATGTAGAGAATTCTATTGCGAACACAATGATACCAAATTGAAAAACCCTCGACGAGAATTGAGGTGACAAAGTTGGAGAGTATACACTTTTCAGAACTACCGCGCGCACCCGTGAAACGCTGGGACCCACTGGGCCTAGTTGAGGGCTGGCGGGATGGAGCCGCCAAAGTGTTAATTTCATACACAAAACCCGATGTGTAATAGTCAAGAAAGTCAATCTAGATTAACTGTGAAGAGCTCAGTTCCCCAGGGTACAGTGCTGCTCCAGAACTTTCATTTTCATATAGAACATAGATAAGGTCACAAATTATGCCCTGTAGTGCCACATCATTACAGATGACACTAGTATTTTAAGAGAATAGACAATACAGAGGACACAGCAAACCTCTATACAGTATTGATGTAAATCTGGCCTTTTAATGGACCATAGAAAATTATGTGTTTAACCCTTAAACTGTGCAGATTTAGAGCCTGGAAGTGAAGAATATTTGAATTGTTAAAAAACTTAAAAATGTGAATCAAATCTCCAATTTATTGGCTTAAGCGTCATGAAACTTTCATCAACAAATTTTCAGAAATTGATTTTAGACGAATTTAAAAAAAAAAAAACAATGTTCTGTTGATAAGGAGAACAGCTATTAACTGGAATCACAAATAATAATGAGTAAGTATGCTATTATGCTCTATTTTGTTATATATCACAAATACATTGCCCAATGTTGTTATCAATTACTTTCATCAATGTCCCAATTTTATTTTGGGGGCCCCCCCCCCCACAAAGTTCTTGAACATCCAGTTCTTGAACAGGTAATCTTGAACATCTTGGAAGATGTTCAAGATTTTAATTTTTTTTCTCCTTTGTTTATTATCTGATTTTGTTGTAACCTTTACATCCTGGAGATACACACCCTTCCCAAACTATGTGAAGACAGAATGAAATTGGTCAACAAATAAATCATCACAACTTGCAGAACTTGGGACTTAAGAAATTTTTTGGCCGATTTTTTCACAGATTTCAAACTATTTTCTTTGTCTCTTTAGGTTGTTTTGATGATTAGGAACAAGATTAGGGCTTCTTCACTTGCGTAAAATATAGTTTAAATATATCTCCTAAATCTTAAATCCCTTATAATTATTATAGTTATCCCTATTTTTTTGGAAGAGGGGGGGGGGGGGATTATTTTTCACTTCATTTAACACATTGACCTACAACTTTCACATATTTGAGTACGAATGCAACAAAAATTGTTTATTAAAACATTCAATTAACTTAATGAATTAGAACTACTCTATTCATAGTCGAAAAACTTTAACTTCAATTCTCTCTGAAACTAGTTTCAACTTTGAGCGACTTCTAAAATTCCAGTTTCTGTCCGATTCTCACCATTTTGACATTGTGTCAACAGCTATCTGTTCTACAATCCCTTCAGAACTGATTTCATAAACCCTATACGATTGGAGTTATAAATTATTTTTGTCTAATTTGCCGCACATTTCAAATGCCATACTGAGGTGTTTTTTTTACAGTAAACTGTACTGAAAACCTGTATTCTAATGGATGAAAATGAAAATCAAATGCTATTCTGAGAGCCTAACACCAAATGAACAATTGGTGATACTGTGTAATGACAATGAATAGCCATCTGATAGCTTAAAATAAAAAAATACGGGGACACGTGCTTCTAGTACGCACACCGAGCCCTTCATGGTGCGGACGTAGTGAGTATGAAGCATGGCAGTTCAGTGATGTGCATTTCCTCCCATTGTATAGCCTCAATACGAGGGGGAAAGGAGAGCAGAGAAGAAACAGCAGTGGCCATTAGGCAGTCCGGGTCAGCCAGTCTGTGGACGCCCTATTTCTATATCTTGCATTTAGGCGGTGTGCCAGACTGTCAATTTTTTATACATCTCTGAGAACTATTATTTCATTGCCAAAAACTCTTAGCTGCCCTCCCGCTGCTTTTGGCTGATCACCTTTCACTTGCCGACTACCCAAAAAAATTGTAGTGTATGTGAATTTGAATATGGGATTTTTCTTTTGATTCTGGCATCTATGCATCATGTCTGGGATGGACCAGTCTTGATGCTGTTACCTTGTTCAGTCAAGTGGTGTTCTTTTATTTACCCCAGTCTACCTCATGCCACACTGTTACACCTTTTCATTCCTAATCTATTAAGCCTTCAAAGTTTTTGTGACATCTACAGTTGTTATTTGCTCAAAACGCCAGAACGTTCCAATGACGACTGTAGTCATTTTCAAAGTAATATCGGCTAACTTTAAACCCCTTTTTTGTTGGTTTAATTTGCTTTTATTGCATTTGAAAACATCATCATAAACTACAACTCTTTAGCTTAAAAAGATACCAAATTAAAACTTTACCATGCATAGTACCTTCGCAGTATATGTTGGAAGTAAAATATTGCTAAGCGATTTGAACTTGGCCCAAGGCACTGGTAATGCCAATGTTGATAAGTAGGCAAAAAAGTGAAAGGATCAATAGAAATGTAATTAATTTTTGCCAAAACCATGTCTGAGGAGCAGCGGCAATTAATATGGTGGTGTTAGGAGAAAGCAAGTTAGATTATCATTAGAGATAAGCCACATGCGACTGAACTTTGTGAAAATGCTTGCTCATTTTTGACATTCTAGTTAAGAAATTCAACTATGTTGGAGATTTAGGTAACTCAAATGGGGATGGGCCCCATGTAATCACTTTGAGCATAAACAGAATATACAATTAATTATATAGAACAAGGTGATGATACAAGCTCATGGAGCATGTTCTATGATAAAAGATATACTCACAAATAGTTTCAGCAGTTTAAAACAAAAGTAAAATGTAATACCTGAGGCTTCTTGACTATTGGTCTCAATACAGGACTACTATCCATCTTCTTTTGAGCCTTCCTAAACTGGTCAATAACATCAATGCCTCGTTTGCCAGTCTGGGAGGCTGATGTCGGTGTGGCATTCTTCTTGAAGGGATTCTTGGAGGACTGTGTTGAGAGATATCCTGGACTACATGTACTGTTGTCTTTTCTGACTACTGCAGCCAGCAGCGGGTTGTCTGTTGGTACACAAGTCTTATGTACAGTAATACTTCAAATAATTCAAAAGCTAAAATAAGTATAAAAACAACAAAAGTTAGGCATTGACACTACTTGTACATCTGATGTGCTGTTCAAAATACTTTGTAGCTGTTTTACAAACATTGAAGTGGTGAAATATGCTTATAATAAGGTAATTACAGTTAAAGTGCTATATCTTCATGGTCTGTGAATAAGGTCTTCTACAAATATTAGTACTAGTATCTCCAATCTTGCCCACACCTCTATGTTCTCAAGTCTAAAACCAAACCTTTCAGAGAAGACAACAATCATCAGTTAATGTTTCACTAATTTATTAAATATTTCTCTTCCTGGACAAGAAAAATCAACTGTTGGCATGAAATAAAAAACTGCAATGTCTAGTTTCAAAATAAATGACACCATATTTTGTTTTCTAAATCCAATACAGTGCACAATTTGTCAATAAACAGCATGGCATTAGATACAGTCATTCCACAAATACCTAAGCTTACACAGTTATTGTTAGCCTTATTCATGATTACTGTACCCATTTGCAGATTTATTTTTATTTTTGCATGAACAATTTGACAATCTGTATGGCAGGGAGTCCTTCCTGTGCCTCGGGGAAGATCGGTCGCACCAGGCCCACGGATTTCCTACAAAATGAGTACAGTCAGTGCTAAGGAATAATTCAACCTAGCAGTGATATACACTTGGGACACACACACAGAATAGGTGTGTGTCTGAGGTATGGTCATCACAGGGAGCCGGTATGCCGAGCGGACAGCACGCTGGACTTGTAATCCTGTGGTCCTGGGTTCGATCCCAGGCGCCGGCGAGAAACAATGGGCATAGTTTCTTTCACCCTATGCCCCTGTTACCTAGCAGTAAAATAGGTACCTGGGTGTTAGTCAGCGGTCACGGGCTGCTTCCTGGGGGTGGAGGCCTGGTCGAGGACCGGGCCGTGGGGACACAAAGCCCCGAAATCATCTCAAGATAGATCACCTGCACTGGTAAATAGGAAGTGCCCTTGATGGAGAATAAGGTGGACCATGCAGCTGTCTTCGCAAAGTGGCGTTGAGGGGACAACCCTCAGGCCTCCCCTCCTCACTCGCCATTGGGTGCATACCACACGTGTATCGGGCACACGAAAGTAGCTCTTGCGCACTACTACCTACAGAGCCGTAATTGCCTTGTTCTTTGTCCGGCGACGCTGGTGACTTTGTAACAATGTAGCCTCAGTTCAGTGAGGCTATATTCGTTGTGTCATGCCTTAACCTGACCAACTCCTACATTCGTTAATTGTGTGAGTGCAGTGTTGTTGACGTTTGAGGGTGGTGTGTTGGCCTTGGGTTAAAATGTTGCAGTGAAGGTGCAGTGAATAAGCAGCTGTGCTGGTGTACTTGATTCTAAAGCAAACTAAAGAGGTTGATACCTTCCCGTGACCCTGGTGCCAAATTTCCTCCCACTCTTCCTATGAGTGAACAACGTGCTATTGGTTGTTCAATGTACATGATGTGGCATGATAATCTGCAGCTCTCTACCCAGCGAGCAGTTTCATCGACGAACATGCTTTCTTGTTACCACTGTGATATTAATAACCTGCATAAATAACTAGTTTAAAGGAATCATGGCAACCGCCTATGTTCCAGGTTAGTTGCTGGTGCTGCCAGATGTGCATTCAGCAGGCCAGATTATTCCCAATTCACCTGCTGCTGGTACACAAGTGTGTGTCTAGGCAGGAGAGAGCCTAGAAGATGGGGCTGTATTCAAAGAGGTGGTGAGCAAGAGGGGGGGGGGAAAGGCGATTACAGCGGGAAAGAACTCTACTAACCAGCATGATTTTCCCTCTTGGCACTGGTCTTGCTGACAGATTTCAGTGGTTTTCTGCAGCCTCAAAAGCCCATCACACTAAACGCATGAGGATAAACAGAGAGGAAGACAATCATGTTTTTGTCATGAATGATGATGCATTTGTTAAAGACTTGTTAACAAAGGAATATGCTGGGATAAAAATGTTGCGAGCACCATGTGATGATTCAGTGAAAGTGAAAATCGCCATCTTTGGTGATAAGTGCATTGACCCCAGAGTGCTTCCAGTCCAACAATGTGGAAAACCCACACCACACTAAGAATGACCTCATCTTTGCAAGCTGGACAGCATCAATGGAGATTCCAAGCGACTATGCCCCGGGCGCTGGGTAGAACTTACAGAGTGGCTCCCTATATACCTCCACCCAGGAGGTGTTATAAATGTCAGCATTGGGGGCCACACTGCACCTCCAGGACCGCACGGGGCGAGTGCAGTGTAATTACCTAAGTGTAGTTACAGGATGAGAGCTATGCTCGTGGTGTCCCGTCTTCCCAGCACTGTCGTATAACGCTTTGAAACTACTGACAGTCTTGGCCACCACAACCACCACCTCACCTAACTTGTTCCAACCGTCTACCACTGTTTGCGAAGGTGAATTTTCTTATATTTCTTCGGCATCTTTGTTTAGCTAGTTTAAATCTATGACCTCTTGTTCCTAAAGTTCCAGGTCTCAGGAAATCTTCTCTATCGATTTTATCAATTCCTGTTACTATTTTGTACGTAGTGATCATATCACCTCTTTTTCTTCTGTCTTCTAGTTTTAGCATATTTAATGCCTTTACCCTTTCCTCGTAGCTCTTGCCCTTCAGTTCCGGGAGCCACTTAGTAGCATGTCTTTGCACCTTTTCCAGTTTGTTGATGTTCTTCTTAAGATATGGGCACCACACAACCGCTACATATTCTAGCTTTGGCCTAACAAAAGTCATGAACAATTTCTTTAGTATATTGCCATCCATGTATTTAAAAGCAATTCTGAAGTTAGAAAGCATGGCATAGGCTCCTCGCACAATATTCTTTATGTGGTCCTCAGGTGATAGTTTTCTATCTAGAACCACCCCTAGATCTCTTTCTTTATCAGAATTCTTTAATGATTTCTCACATAATATATAGGTTGTGTGGGGTCTGTATTCTCCTATTCCACATTCCATAACATGGCATTTATTAACATTAAATTCCATTTGCCAAGTGGTGCTCCATATACTTATTTTGTCCAGGTCATCTTGAAGGGCATGACAATCATCAAAGTTTCTTATCCTTCCTATTATCTTAGCATCATCAGCAAACATGTTCATATAATTCTGTATACCAACTGGTAGATCATTTATGTAGACAATAAACATCACTGGTGCAAGAACTGAACCCTGTGGTACCCCACTTGTAACATTTCTCCAGTCCGATACATTGCCTCTGATCACTGCCCTCATTTTTCTATCAGTCAGAAAATTTTTCATCCATGTTAGAAGCTTACCTGTCACCCCTCCAATATTTTCCAGTTTCCAGAACAACCTCTTATGTGGAAGTCTGTTGAAAGCCTTTTTTAGGTCCAGATAGATGCAGTCAACCCAACCATCTCTTTCCTGTAATATCTCTGTTGCTCGATCATAGAAACTGAGTAAATTCGATACGCAGGATCTTCCAGATCGAAAAACATACTGTCTGTGATATTATATCATTTCTCTCCAGGTGTTCTACCCATTTAGTTTTAATTATTTTTTCCAATATTTTGACTATTACACTTGTCAATGATACTGGTCTATAATTAAGGGGGTCTTCCCTGCTTCCACTTTTGTAGATTGGAACTATGTTAGCCTGTTTCCACGTATCTGCTACGACTCCTGTACACAGGGCTGTCTGAAAAATCAGCCGAAGTGGTATGCTAAGCTCAACCGCACACTCTCAGAACCCATGGTGAAGCTCCATCTGGGCCAACTGCTTTGTTCTTACTTGACTCCATGAGCATTTGTTTCACTTCGTCTCTATACATCTCTATGTGCTCTATGTTGTTCTCTGGAATTCTTATTGTGTCTGGTTCCCTGAAGATCTCATTTTGTACAAACACACTTTGGAACTTTTCGTTTAATGTTTCACACATTTCCTTTTCATTTTCCGTGTATCTGTCCCCCATTTTCAACCTCTGAATATTATCCTTTATCTGCAGATTGCTTTTAATGAATTTATAGAAAAGGCCTAGATCTGATTTTATACTGTTCTCAAAGTTCCTCTCTGCCTCTCTCCTTACTGGCGTGTAATTGTTTCTCGCATCTTTGTATCGCTGGTATGTTTGGGGGGGTTGGCCTCTTTCTATAATGATTCCATGACTGCGTCTTTTGATCTTTGGCCTTCTCGCAATTTCTGTTGAACCAATCGTGTTTCCTAGGTCTGCATCTCTGTTTTGGTATGAACGTTTGTGTGCCTTCATCGTATATTTTGCATATATGACATACATATCATTTACTTCCTGAGTGAGTGAGCGAGCGTGCGTGCATGTATTCACCTAGTTGTGCTTGTGGGGGGGTTGAGCTTTGGTTCTTTGGACCCACCTCTCAACTGTCAATCAACCAACTGTTTTTGTGCCCCCCCCCCCCCACATCACCTTTCTGTAAATCCAGAAAGCAGCCATAGCAGCTGTCTAACAATACTGCACTCTGGCGATGCACAATATAAAAACTGACAAATACAAAGATTATATATAAAAAAACAGGTACAAGAAATGTGAGAAATGAGCTATTAAAACTAAAGCTAAAATACTAGAGGAGAGAAGGACAGCAGGTGGAAGTTGGAAACACAGATGAACCAGAGAAGCATAAGGAAATATCCTATGTAGTTAACAGTGGTCAGCAAGTGGAATAATGACCTGAACTGCAGATGCTGGAAGCAACTACCATTCACAGCTAGAAGTGCAAATAAGACAGCATTGGAGTATCACAAGGTATAAATGATATGGGAACAATAGCAATAAATTGAGGCTGTGGAGCAAGAACAAACACCAGACAACTAGGGTGAGCATATAGCCGTGCAGCATTGGTACTACCACATATACAAGTATATTGTCTCTGCACAATCTCCCATTTAAAAACGAGCTGGTAATGAATTCCTTTTTACGAGATAATTAGAAGACTAATAATGCACAATGTCTTGCTCCTACTCTGCGTGTTTTAACGCTGAAGCACACACAGGTGACCTGTCTGAATGTTATGACTGCACTAACCTTCTGAATGAAGTTCCTCCTCATGGTCCTCGTAATGACTGGGGGATGCTTCATCCACTTCATTGTCCTCGTCCACAGGAGATTTTGCTCGCACCCTTCTTACACCACCACCATACCTGCAACAAGTAACCAAAGGCGCTCTGAACATCTTTAATTTATACAAAAGGACATACAGTACAATACCAGAAACTGGTGCCGCCATGTCAAAGATACAACTGCAACCTCCCAAACTTCTCACAAAACCAGAGGAAAGCATTCCTGTTGACTGACACCCTATCCCCACCACTACTGTAAATCCAGAATTAGTGTGCGCATGCCCCAAGGCTTACTCTAGTGTAATTACCTAAGTGTAGTTACAGGATGAGAGCTACGCTCGTGGTGTCCTGTCTTCCCAGCACTCTGTCACATAACGCTTTGAAACTACTGACCGTCTTGGCCTCCACCACCTTCTCACCTAACTTGTTCCAACCGTCTTCCACTGTTTGCAAAAGTGAATTTTCTAATATTTCTTCGGTATCTGTGTTTAGCTAGTTTAAATCTATGACCTCTTGTTCTTGAAGTTCCAGGTCTCAGGAAATCTACCCTAGCGATTTTATCAATTACTGTTACTATTTTGTACGTAGTGATCATATTACCTCTTTTTCTTGTCTTCTAGTTTTGGCATATTTAATGCATCTAACCTGTCCTCGTAGCTCTTGTCCTTTAGTTCTGGGAGCCATTTAGTGGCATGTCTTTGCACCTTTTCCAGTTTGTTGATGTGCTTCTTTAGATGGGCACCACACAACTGCTGCATATTCCAGCTTTGGTCCAACAAAAGTTGTGAACAATTTCTTGAATATATTGCCATCCATGTATTTAAAAGCAATTCTGAAGTGAGAAAGTGTAGCATAGGCTCCTCACACAATGATCTTAATGTGATCCTCAGGTGATAGTTTTCTATAAAGAACTACCCCTAGATCTCTCTCTCTCTCTCAGACTTCTTTAACCACTTAACTGTGCCAACCGAGTATTTTCGGTCAGCGGGAAACTGCGCCAACCGAGAAAACTCTGATTTTTCGGTACAAATTCTAAATGTGTACGAGGTTGGTTGTGTACGAAATGGACTCTTAGGACCTCCAGTGAGAGGCAGCCATCTTGGAAAAAATTCCCAGAATGCCCTAGGGCTGCTGGCAGGGTTTGTACTGAATGAGCAACCATGGGTGGCGCACGTGCCTCTGGCTCCCAAACACCTGTCTGGCGCAGTGTTGAAAGATAACGCCCTGTCGGTGAAATTCAAACCTTATTGTCTGAAGAACATAAGGGTCATAATATTGGTGAAGATAGGCGCAATAAGAACCTAACACAAAAGGTTGGATGCAAGTGATACAGCACCTATGAGGACGATACAGCGAGCGTATCCAGTTGTAGCTCTGAGTGCCACCCTTGCAATCCTATGCTATCTACAATTTATTTAGATGATACATGGATGAATCGTTTTCTGCATTCAGTGATGATGCATCTGATACAAATAGCATAGATGAACAGTGTTAGCAGCTTCCAAGGTGGTGTTTTCCATAAATATTTTCAAGAATACCTGAATCTCTTCCTAACTGATGGACACACTTTGAGGTAAGCTGAATCTCTTCCTGTGTGGGACCATACAAAGCGATCTTTTCAAGACTACCTTATAAATTGATCTTTTCCTATAATCTTTTCAATACTACCTTATGCTTTACAAGCTTGGCTACATACAACCTTCAAGTACTAAAGGCAAGGGTGTACGTGAGAGTTATTTGCAAGCACACAGAATGAAGAAACAGGAAGCGAAAATTCATATGTACCTGGTGCACTGAGAGCGAAGTTGCGCTGTGTACCATGGGCTACTTCGTTGATTATTACTCACTTCTGAAGTACTGAGTGTGTAATAGTGTGTTACTGTATAAATAGTGTGAAACTGTACATATTGTAATTTTAGTGAATTTTTAACAGGTAATATTGTGACAATAAGCATTTATTGTGGACACATTACCGACACATGTATCACAGTTCCAGGGAACATTATGAACGTTCTACTGTATACATATTGTAAGAGACACAAATATGCATCATATACGATAAAACAACAATTATAACCGCACTGGAAATACATAAAACAATAACTGAAATACATTTGTGGCAACACAAGGTGCTTTAATGGCCCACGTGACTGCGCGATTCACACACGGGCGACCAGGGCCCAGATTCACGAAAGTACTTACGAACCTGTACATCTTTTCTCAATCTTTGGCGGCTTTGTTTTCACTTATTAAACAGTTAATGAGCTCCGAAGCACCAGGAGGATGTTTATAACAATAACAACAGTTGAATGGTAAGTTTTCATGCTTGTAAACTGTTTAATAAATGTAACCAAAGCTGTCAAAGATTGAGGAAAGATGTACACGTTCGTAAGTGCTTTCGTGAATCTGGCCCCAGGCCCTGATGATGTCACAGCGCACCTTGTTCACGTCCCCACAGCCAAAGTAAGTGGAGTTTGGTATTTATTATTACATAGACATGTTCAGGGAAGGGAATTTATCATTTTACGAAGAAAAAGAATTTTTTGGGAACACATTATTTCATGCGCACAGGGGAATTTCACAATAAACTCGGTGCAGCACGGTGGTTAAAGATTTCTCACATAATTTATGGGCGGTATATTCCCTAGTTGTGTGGGGTCTCTGTTCTCCTATTACACATTCCATAACATGGCATTTATTTACATGAAATTCCATTTGCCAAGTGGTGCTCCATATACTTATTCTGTCCAGGTCTTCTTGAAAGGAATGACAATCATCTAAGTTACTTATCTTCCCAATTACCTAAGCATCATCATCAGCAAACATGTTCATATAATTCTGTATTCCATCTGGTAGATCATTTATGTAGACAATAAACATCACTAGTGCAAGAACTGAACCCTGTGGTACTTCACTTGTGACATTTCTCCAGTCCGATACACTTCCTCTTATTACTGCCCTCATTTTCCTACCAGTCAGAAAACTTTTCATCCATGTTAGCAGCTTACTTGTCACCCCTCCAATGTGTTCGTTTCCAGAACAACCTCTTATGTGAAAATCTGTCAAAAGCCTTTTTTAGGTCCAGATAGATGCAGTCAACCAACCATCTTTTTCCTGTAAAATTTCTGTAGCTCGATCATAGAAACTGAGTAAATGTGATACACAGGATCTTCCAGATTGAAAACCATACTGACGGTCTGATATTATATCGTATGTTTCCAGGTGTTCTACCCATTTAGTCTTAAGTATTTTTTAAAATAGTTTGACT
Source organism: Procambarus virginalis (assembly GCA_020271785.1). Lineage (NCBI taxonomy): Eukaryota > Metazoa > Arthropoda > Malacostraca > Decapoda > Cambaridae > Procambarus > Procambarus virginalis. The sequence goes on from WNGS01033470.1 coordinate 1,633,775, forward strand.
ATTACACTTGTCAACGATACAGGTCTATAATTGTCTTCCCTGCCGCCACTTTTGTAGAATGGAACTATGTTGGCCTTTTGTCAAATGTCTGCTACGACTCCTGTACACAGGGATGTCCGAGAAATCGGGTGAAGTGGAATGCTGAGCTCAAATGCACACTCTCTCAGAACCCATGGTGAAACTTCATCTGGACCAACTGCTTTGTTCTTACTTAGTTCCATGAGCATATTTTCCACTACATCTCTAGACACCTCTATGCGCTCTATATTGTTCTCTGAAAATCTTATTATGTCTCTGAAGATTTCATTTTGTACAAACATACTTTGAAACTTTTTGTTAAATGTTTCACACATTTCTCTTTTCATTTTCCGTGAATCTGTTTCCCTTTTTCAACCTCTGGATATTATCCTGTTCCTGCAATTTGTTGTTTATGAATTTGTAAAATAGACCTGGTTCTGTTTTACATTTGTCCGCTATCCCTTTTTCAAAATTTCTTTCTGCCTCTCTCCTTACTGCTGTACTGTTTCTTGCATCTTTGTATCACTGGTATGAGATCTTGAGATCTTGAGATGATTTCGGGGCTTTTTTTTAGTGTCCCCGCTGCCCGGTCCTCGACCAGGCCTCCACCCCCAGGAAGCAGCCCGTGACAGCTGACTAACACCAAGGTACCTATTTTACTGCTAGGTAACAGGGGCATAGGGTGAAAGAAACTCTGCCCATCGTTTCTCGCCGGCGCCTGGGATCGAACCCAGGACCACAGGATCACAAGTCCAGCGTGCTGTCCGCTTGGCCGACCGGCTTCCTGAGGGTTTGGCCTCTTCCTCTATTGATTCCATTTTTGTGTCTTTTTGGTCTCTGGCCCTCTTGCAATTTCCATTGAACCAATCCTGTTTTCTGGCCCCTGCATATCTGTTTAGGTATAAATGTTTGTGTGCATTCATCGTATATTTTGCAAAATTTGGCATACATCTCATTTACTTCCCTGCCTAGCAACAAGTCTATCTAATTACACTCATTCAAAAAAATTTGAAGTTCCCCATTTCCTCTTGAAATCGAGTTTATCAACTGTTTCAATGTCCTCATTTTCTTCTAGATGATATCTTAAAGCATATTTAATGACTAACAGGACATGATCACTCTTTCCCAAGGGAGGAAGGTACTTTATGTCAAATATCTCTTCTTTCCTGGTGAATACTAGATCCAGTACTGACGGAACATCTCCTTCCCTCATTCTTGTGGCCTGCTTGATGTGTTGATACAAGAATGTTACCAGAATGAGGTTTACAAATCTGCATGTCCAAAAGTCCTCCGTTCTTGCCTCATATGCCTCCCAGTCTATTGCTTTAAAGTTTAAGTCCCCCAGTACCAACAATCGGGATTTATCTTTGTCAGCTCTTACCATAATCTCTCTCATAACCATTATGAGGCCCTATTGTTTGTTATCCAGTTCTTCCTTTATCCGTGTGTTGCTTGCTGGTGGGCTGCAAGCATTTAAAATTATCAGCTTATCTTGATTCCAGACCTGCAATGCCACTGTGTCAATATCTCTTAAGAGTTTTCAATTATTAACACTCTTACCTTCAGGTGTTCTTTCACCAGCATAACCACTCCCCCCCCCCCCTTCTTAGTTTTCTTGTCATGTCTCCAAACTGAGTAGCCCCTTTGGGAATACGACCTAAGTATTTTCTTCAAGTTTCGTCTTTGTTAATGTGATAATATCTGGGGCCCTTGAGCTGATTATATCCTTCAACACTAATATTTTTTAATCTCACTCCATCTATGTTGGTACAGTATATACTATTTTCAGCAACATATTCCCCTTCCTTTTGTTCTTTACATCCCCTTCCTTTAATTATTTTGTTGCTTTGTCTTTATGTACCATTTCATAAGCTTTCCAGTCCCTGACACTTTGTAGAAAAAAAAAGAATTCCTTTCTTCTTCATTTCTATCCCCCATTTAGATGTTTCACTTCAATGAAGTTCATTTTCAGCTTTTCTTTGTCCTCCTTTGAGAGGTCTTGTCTTATTAACCAAAGTTTGCCATCCTCGTCACACTGCAATTTTCTGGCTTTCTGAAGCACTTTTGTCATGTGTTTCACTCCATTAAACGTCACCCTTAAGGGGCGGTTCCTGTCTTTCTCATATTTTCCCATCCTCCTAAAATCATCAACATGTTCCTTTGAATTTAGGCCTTCTCCTAATCCTACAATTTTTTCTACAATTTTCATATCTTCTACTGCTCTGTCCACCCTAGATGAAATTTCCTTCTCTAAACATCCAAAAATTATTATGGACTTCTATCTACAGTGTTTTGTACTAGTTTACTGTTGGTAACCAGTGCTTTCCTAATTGCTTGCCTAATATCCGCTTCTTGTTTGTCATTTCTGGTTTTGACTTCCAAATACACTTCTTTAACCGTCGCTTTCTCTTTCACAACTTGGGCATACGCCTCTTATTTCTTCTTTATACTTTTCTAGTTCTTTATCAACCTCCTCTATGTGAGTTGTCAATGAAGTTTCCAGTTGCAGATCCGTGCCTAACAATGTTAGCCCTCAGGCTCCCTTGGAGTTATTCACTATATGAGTATTATCTTGTGTATTTCTTCAGTCACCACTCTTCACTTTCTACACCTCATTTTCTTCCACTAGTTCCTTGATTTGCTGCTCCTGTGTGTGCATGTCCCCGGGCTGCTCTAGTGTACGAGTGTCCCATACCCAGGGGGGTTTAAATAAAACCCTAAATATCTAAACCCAATACAAAAATTTAAATTATTTCCTTTAGGCAAGCTTTCTCATTTTGAGTACAGAGATCATGTAATTGATCTAATTAAGTTTGCCAAGTGGCTACCAGGAGTTTATGAAGGTAAAACACATCAAATGGAAGAGTCGGAGAACAAGCATAATAGAAGGGAGGAGTGGAAGTTTTGCATGGTGATAGAACCCTCAAAGAGAAGCTCTCACGAGGAAGGAAGTAAGGCAATGGAGCTTCAGTACAGTAATCAGAGGAAAATACTGGTCAAAAGCAGGTGAGCCAAAATCAAGAGGGGTACCATATTTTTCTGGCACATAAGATGCATCTAATTAAAGAAAAAAAAAAGATGATTATTACATTTCTTCATACTTTATTGAAAGTAATTTTCAAGTGTCTTTGTAAGGGGAAAACACATGATTTTATGCATTTAAATACAATATATATTCAGTTGGAGGATAAAAAATTGTCCAGTCCACTGGGAAATATGATATTTTAAACATTACTTGGAAGCACCAAACACAGTAAAACAGAGAAAACTATATGGTATTCCCCAACATTGGTATGTCTAATTAAATGGCACATGCAATATTATAATCACTTTAACACGGCTCATTATTTCTAAGAGTAATCATTACTTACGTTTGCAGCTCGTCAACCATAGCTTCACAAGATTTGGCTTCTTTCTCGAGCTCTTCTTCCATCTTGGCTGCTGCAACTTCCCCAAGCTTCTCTGCAAGTTGTAAACGATGCAACTTTCCTGCATACTTGATTGCAAGTTCAACCGTATGATAGGAGGGCATCAACTGGCAGATCTCAAGTGCTCGAGACTCACGCTCTGTGCGACAAGCCAGCTGAAAGTAAACAGATCATGTTTGGATTTACCTCACCATTTTTATATTTCACACTGTCTTGTTTCACTTACAGATACTGTAGAAGCTCGCTAATCCGGAATCCGCCTATCCGGCCAAAATCGTGGCTGAATAAAGTTATCTTCCCATCTGTCAAAATGTCCCAAAATGTCCATGGAAGCCGGACTAGCCGATGTTTGGACGGATAAAAAATCTGAGCCAGTTAACTTGCTGCCGATGTTACCCAATCCAGACACTAAGCCAGATAAGCGGCGAATTGTCTGGATCAAAAAGCCAGGCGTCGGGCCGTACCATGGTGTAGGAGGGGGGTAGGGTGGGTGTGTGGGGCCAGGAGAGAGGGGAACATTGGGAGGGACCACCTGGGGGATAACAGGGATGTGGAAGGGGCTTATACACTACAGTAATTACCATTAATATTTGAGCAATATATCACAGCCAAAAACAAAAGAAATAATTATATAATAAAAAATATACAAGTTTCCTAAAAACAACTTGTACTGGCTGAAGTTTGCTTAAAAAATATTGAGTTTTTTTTCCGCCAGACGGCTTATGTAACTTGCCTGCCCCAAGTGGACCCGTCTAGGCCTGGTCAAGCCAAACAGCCCATGTGCTCCCGTCCCTCGCGTTATACCACAATGCCGCGCCATTAGTGAAATATTTTTTTTTAATAATTTTTTTTTTCATAGAAACTTTGAACATTTTTGGCCAAGACCATGCCTGGTAGCAGGCATCAATCATTCTGGAGGTGTTAAGAGGAAGATGGTTACCTTAACAATTAAAGACAAGATATGTGTTATACAACTGTGAAAGTGGCCGGTCGACTTCAAGTGTTGCCAAGGATTTTAATATAGGCACTAGTACCGTTTCTGATATAAGGAAACAAAAAAAGCAATACCTGAAATACACTTCAACTGGTGAGTGAAGGTGCAAGCACTAGACGAGGGTGTCGTGGAAGAACTTAGAAAACTTCAATGCATGTACAGTTGGATGGTTTGAACAAGTGTTTTACTGAGCAAGTGGTTTGCTCAGCACTGCACAGCTGGCGTGACAATTCGCTACCCAGAAATAAGAAATGCTGCAAACAGGTTTGCAGCAAGTCTTGAAATAAAGTATTTCCAAGCAAGTGAAGGGTGGGTTGCAAGGTTCAAAGGAAGGCACAATATTGTGAAGAAGAAAATGGTTGGTGAAAAATTGAGTACAGATACAAGCAGTGTAGAACCATTTAAACAAATTAGGAATATACATTTTGTCAAATAATTTATATTCTTATCAAATTTATAATGCTGATGAACTGGGCTGTATTGAAGGAGTTTACCATAACAAACTCTAGCTATGAGGAGTGAGGGTTGTGTGCCTGGCCGTAAGGTTAACAAGGACAGGCTGTCGGCCATGATGTGTGCAAATGCCGACAGCACAGACAGAATCACATGTGCAATTGTTGGCAAATCAAGGAAACCAAGAGCCTTGTAACATTGCTTGGGCAGACTCCCTGTGAAATATTATAACTCAAATAATGTATGGTTTACACAGATCTTTTTTTCTTGGTTTCATGACATGTTCTGCTGGACAGTTTGTAAGTGAAGAAACTCAAAGTGAGACCAAGCGAAGTTCAGGCTTTGTTGTTGCTTGATAATACGCCTGCCCACCCTAGAATTGACACGTTAACCTCACATGATGGCAAGATAATGTGTATGGCACTTCCACCTAATACAACCTCTCTCATCCAGCCTATGGATCAGGGAGTTATCCGAGCCACGAAGAGGTTGTACACCAAAACGATGCTCAATGAAGTTTTGGTGGTTTTGCCTCTTGATTAGGATGTGGAACTTGGCATGGATAACAGGGCTAAAAGAACCCATGATAATTTGGAGAACTATTCCATCAAGGAAGCCACCTATAACTGGGCCAAGGTGTAGAGTGAAGTAAAGAAATCGACTGAAGAATTCCTGGAAAAAACTCTATGTCTACGGTCAGCAATGAGGAGGATGAAGAAATGAATTTTGAAGGATTTACAGATGAAATCCATGGAATGTTCAGAAATGCCGGCAAAAATTTAGAAAGACAGGATGTGGTTGATTGGCTCTGATTTTTCTTTGGTTGATTGGAAGAGATTGGCTTCTAATGACACTGGATATGGTGTGATGAGTAAAAAAAGAGTTTCTCCAGCCTATTACTGGTGAGGTCGACGAAGAGGAGGATGAAGAAGAAGGCAGCGAGGAACCAACACCACAGACCACGAAATAAAATGTACTCATATAATCCGTCTTATGTTGACAGATTAAATAACTTTTCATCCAACTGTGGTAATCCAGAGGTTGGAAACATGTATCAGTACCTGAGGCAAACCAAAGAGCTGATCATAAGAGGCCAATGAACACAGAAGGCAAGCTAAACTTGATTCTTATTTTGTAAGAAAAGCAACCAAAGGCCCTTCAACCAGTGAAGCATCACAGGCAACCCAAGCGCCTTCAACCAGTGAAGGCTTCAGCAGCTGGCAGTCAAAACTAACTTGCCTCATGAACTGTACAGTAATTTTGTGTGTTAAAATTTTAGTATTGTGTTAGAATAGGTTAAGTAAATTGTCAAAAATTCTTAACTTCAAGATGTGTGGCATCAATCAATAAGATGAACTACAACAAGTTGAGATGTCTAGTTGAATATTTTATAATTGTATATGGCAAGGCAATTCAAATTATGTTTTTTTTTGGTATAAAAATAGTTGAAAATGGTCACTTTTGGACTTCCACGGTGAAAAAGTAAGTTAATCCGGAAAACATGATAAAATCTGGCTGGGGGTGTGTGTGTGTGTGTGGTCCAGTTGTCAGTGCATGGGAGGGATGTGGGGTTTGCGCGCTCTGTGGATAAACTTCAATATATTCGGTCATATTAGTATTACAGTGATAGAACACGGATCACAGTTATCACAGTGTAAAACCACATTTCAAAAGCAAAATACATTGAAGCCATTAGAATTTTGTGTTTAATAGAGAATAACCACCTCTCACCAGCCCACGTGGGAACGTAGTGCCTACACAAGGCCCTTGTCTAAATATACTTACCTCGGTATACTTGGACAATAGTGAACAGTGATACGGTGAATAGTGAACGGTAACAAAACAGGCATAAAGGCTTGAAAGTTTAGGTAAATTGACACATGGAAAATTTGGAACGTATAATTCAGTGAATAGTGAGGCAACAAACACACCAGACTGTGCATAGGGCCACAAGGCTTGTGTACACACTCGGTAGGCTGTGAAGGGTCGCTCCCCCCCCGCTTTACCACTGGTCAATAACCACCCACTGCCTACCACCACCACCACCAATGACCACAAGCATTATGGTCAGAATGCCTTTAGTAAAGATGCGCACAGAATGCAACAAGGAAGTAGATTACCACCAGTGTTTCCAGTGCCAACATGTCAAATAATGCCAGGAGAATTGCTCCCAGAGACCACTTGGTGTACTGATTCTGCAAAAAGGATAATATTACTGTCTTGAAGATGATCGCAATTTTGGATAAAACCCCAGCAGAGCACAGAGAATCACTTCTAACAGCCTGCACAGAAAACTCCAATGTTTTCAAACAAACTGTCAAGGACATCCAGGCAGAATCAGAATTGGTGCCACATCTCAGCGCGTCGGGGCCGGATGCGACGTTGGCGGCGGGGCCGGATGCGACGTTGGCGGCGGGGCCAGATGTGATGCTGGCGCCGGACGCGATGTTGGGGTTGGGGTCAGGCGGTGTCACGCCTGAACCGGGCGCGATATTTGTGCCAGGGATTTTGAGACAAACAAAACAAGGACCCAAAATCTGCCAATATTATAAATGGGGTATCTGTAAGCATGAGATATCGGGGAGAACAAATGGACTATGTAAATATGATCATTCCAGAAAGTGCAGGACCCTTCTTAGTACAGGTAAATGTACCAAAAGCTGTGATCTCTTTCACCCAGAACTGTACAAGAACTCTTTAAATAAGAATGAATGTTTCAACACACAAGGTCCAGCTTTTCATATAAAAGGTACCAAGCAAATAAGACAGACAAACCATCTCGATGAAAGCAGCCACAACACTATTTACCAGGATGATTTTTTAGCAAGAGGAGGAGAAGAATGGCTTAAAATGTCCAGACTCTACCACCAACTCGGTCAAATGCTAGAGAGGACGCAAACACAGTGGCCTCCTTACCAGAGCCTCAGATATTAACACCAAGTAAAGCATCCAGCACTTCCACAAACATAACATCATTTTTATTTGCAAACATTCAGGGTATAAAAACATGCAAATGTAACAAAGTGCACTTCATAGATGGCCTCTTACATGAGGCAAATGCAGTGTTTGCAGCCCTAACAGAAACTCACACCAAGGACTCCCATGATGGTGAAATATGGATTTCGGAGTACAATCTTTTCAGATGTGACACGAAACACCGGCTACAGGGTGGGGTCAGCCTCTACATCAAAGAGAGACTCCTCTGTACTGAGCTGCTAAACACCACAAATGATATGGTGGAAGTGCTAATAATCAAAATAGAGATCTTAAATTTAGTTATTGTCCTTGTATACAAGTCACCGGAGGCAAATCATCAGCAGTTTAAAGACCTACTAATGAAAATAGAACACTGCTTGGAAAAACCTCTCAAATCCAGCCTCAAACATCATCCTGCTTGGGGACTTCAACCTATGGCACCTGAAATGGAAGACCATAGCTGATACGGTTGCATCAGAGAGAATTCCAGGAAGTATCCTAAATGAACAGGCACATGAAAATGACCTGCTATGGATGTGCAACAGGTTTGCCTTAAACCAGCAAATAGTAGAACCAACTAGGAAGAACACGCTGGACCTCATTTTCACCAATAATGATGAATTGATCCGAAACAATGATTACAAATACCTGTTACTCAGATGATAACTTAATTGAAGTTCTGACTAGCATGGGGGAATAAACCTTCAAAACCAGTCCCGATTCCCGGTGGAGGAGTTTTCAGCAAATTCAACTTCAATAATAAACAGATAAACTGGGAACAAATAAACCAAGACATCACAGAAATAAGCTGGGAAGAACAGCTAGAAAATGCAAACCTGAACCAGTGCCTGGAAAAAATAAGCTCGGTAGCACTAGAAATATGTTCAAACCGCATACCCCCAAGAAAAAAAAAAAAGAGGACAAGATGCAGATTGGAACGGGAATGTCATTCCCTCTATAGGCAAAGAAAACGAATCGTGAAACAACTCGAGTCGCATCCTATCTCAAGAACGGCGAAGAAGGTTAGGCAGAGAAATGGAAACAATTGAACTAAAGCTACAAGAAACATACAAAACCCAGGAGAGGCAAGAGAGCAAAAGGCCATCAGTGAAATAGAGAAATCCGAAATATTTCTTCTCCTATGCAAAATCATGATAAAAATCCACATCTGGTATCGAGCCCCTGCGAAAGGGGGATAGAACTTTCACTGATGACAACAAAGAAATGAGCGAAATACTGAGGAATCAGTACGACTGTTTTCAGCGAGCCACTGAACACACTGAAGATTAATAACCCAAACAAATTTTTATGGATATGATACCAACATCAAATCATATATCAGACGTCACCCTATCCCCACTGGATTTTGAAGAAGCCAGAGACAGTATGCCTATGCATTCTGCACCAGGCACCGACTCTTGAAACTCTATATTCATCAAGAACTGTAAAAAACCGCTATTGCAGCCCCTTCACATTCTTTGGAGACAAAGCCTAGATACTGGCATTATCCCTGACATATTAAAAACAGCAGAGATAGCACCGCTCCATAAAGGAGGAAATAAGGCAGAGGCAAAAAATTACAGACCGATAGCACTAACATCGCACATCATAAACATCTTTGAGAGATTGCTAAGAAGTAAGATCACAAAATACAGGGAATCACAGCATCTCCATAACCCTGGACAACATGGTTTCAGAACAGGGCACTCTTGCCCATCACAGTTGCTGGACCACTAAGACATGGCACTAGATGCCATGGAAGACAAACAAAACGCTGATGTAATTTACACAGATTTCGCAAAAGCCTTTGACAAATGTGACCATGGTGTTACTGCACATAAAATGTGTTCAAAAGGAATCACCGGAAAAATAGGCAGATGGATCTACAATTTCCTGGCTAATAGAACCCAATGTGTAATAGTCAACAAAATAAAATCCGGACCATCAACCGTAAAGAGCTCAGTTACCCAGGGTACTGTGCTTACTCCAGTACTTTTTCTTATCCTCATATCGGACATAGACAAGGACACAACCTATAGTACTGTATCATCCTTTGCAGATGACACTAGGATTTTTATGAGAGTAGACAACATAGAGGACACAGCAAACCTCCAATCAGATGTAAATCAGGTCTTCTATGGGCTACAGAAAATAACATGGTGTTTAACGAAGATAAGTTTCAGCTCATGCGCTACGAAAAAATGAAAATATAAAAACGGAAACCACGTAAAAAACTCATCAAATCATGACATAGAACGGAAAGGCAATGTAAAGGATTTGGGTGTACTCATGTCGGAAGACCTTACATTTAAATAACACAATAAAGTAGCCGTCACAACTGCAAGAAAAATAACAGGTTGGATAACAAGAACTTTTCACACTAGAGATGCTATACCGATGATGATACTTTTCAAGACGCTAGTGCTCTATAGAGTGGAGTACTGCTGCACATTTATTTTTTTTTTTTTGGGAGTAAAGAGGAAGGAGAGGCATAGGTGAAGGGAAGTATAGAAGTGGGAAATACAGTGAGAGGTATGAAAGCAGGCGGGCTGTCCGCCTTGCTGACACTATGTGTGTGTGACACTGCTGCACAATGACAGCCCCTATCAAAGCTGAAGAAATTGCTGACCTGGAAAGCGTGTAGAGATCCTTTACTGCTAGAATCCACTCAGTAAAACATCTAAACTATTGGGACCAACTAAAGAGCCTAAACCTGTATTCTCTTGAGTGCAGGCAGGAGAGATACATAATAATTTACACATGAAAAATAGTAGAGGGGCTGGTCCCAAACCTGCACACAGAAATAACAGCACATGAGACCAGAAGACATGGCAAGATGTGCAGAATATCCCCATTGAAGAGCAGAGGTGCAACAGGTACTCCGAGAGAGAACTGTATCAACATCAGAGGCCCGAGACTGTTCAACACGCTTCCGCTACACATAAGGGACATAACTGGCCGACCCCTCACAGTGTTCAAGAGAGAACTTGACAAACATCTCCAAAGGATACCTGATCATCCAGGCTGTGACTCATATGTCAGGCTGCGAGCAGCCGCGTCCAACAGCCCGGTTGACCAATCCAGCAACGAGGAGGCCGGGTCGATGACCGGGCCGCGGGGTCGCTGAGCCCCGGAATCACCTGAAGGTAACCTCAAGGTAAAGGGGTCCTTCCCATATAGTCCGGATTAGCGAGCTGATACAGTAATTTTAAAAATTACGGTATGCCTGACATTTATTTCCTCAATGTGCTCACTTTTACAAGGCAATACTGTACAGTGACACCTCGGCTTACGAATGCCCCTCTTTACAAACTTTTCGGGTTACGAGCCAAATTTCTTCGTAAAATCAGAATCGGGTTACGAACTTTGCCTCGGGTAACGTAGTTTGTCAATACGTGTATGACTGACCTAGTGCGTGGTGGCACGGCGATCGCGCCTCGGTTTACCAGTGCCTCCCGTCTAGTGACAATCTCGCTTGAATTCTTTGTAAAGAATTTCAGTGTTTTCTGGATTTTTGGGTATTTGAACATATAAGTTATTATATATCTCACCATGGGTCCCAAGAAAGCCTGTGATAAGGTTCAATCCTTATCACATGAGGATGACCATAGAGGAAAAACAAGAAATCATTCGTAAACATGGAAATGGTACACGGTTGTTGAACTAGCTAGGCAGTACAACATATCTATGCCAATGATATGCACTGTAATTGCTAAGAAAAAGGACATTATGAGTGCTAAAGAGGAAAAAGGTGTATCAACAATCACAAAAAGAACAAACACTTTATGTTAAAAAGTTGTTATTAATTTGGATCCAAGACAAGGAGTTAGCAGGTGATAGCATTTCAGAGGCCATCATTTGTGAAAAAGCAAGGCTTTTGCATGAAGACGTTTTAAAGAAAACCCCTGGAATAAGCGGTGCAGATACGAAGGAGTTTAAAGGGAGCAGGGGATGGTTTGAGACATTTAGAAGAAGTAGTGGCATTCACAGTGTTGTGTGTGTTGTGAGTTGGTGGAGAAACACAGGAAAGAACTGGCCACCAAAGTCCTAGCCCTTCACAAGGAGCAGCAACAAGAGGCAGCCGAGGAAACTTCTTCAGGGGAGGAGGAGGCAGTACCGAATGTCCCTTCCTCAACAATTAAGAAGTGGTATCGACTATGGGAAGAAATGCAAAGTTTTGTTGAAACTACTCACCCAGAGAAAGCTGTAGTAGGCCGTTGTCTTAACCTCTTTAATGACACTGTGATGCCATACTACATGCAAGTGTTACAATGTAGGGAAAAACAATTCTTTATGGAAAGGTTTTTAGTGAGAAAAACAAGCAGTCAGCCACAAGCAGGTCCAGGTAGTATGCAGGCAAAACGTGCCAGAGAGAGTACCCCCACAGAAGTCATCACTGCCTGACGTTATAATTGAATGGGACTTCCCTTCCAAACACTTCTCCTCCTCCTCACCGTCTTTCTTACGCCAACAAGAGTCATCAATCAAGGTAAGCAATAACTTGTACATACTTTATTACTAAAAATTTGGGTGAATTAGGTATAAGATTTACTTTGAAGTTAATATTTTTGGGAGTGTGGAACGGATTAATTCAATTTACATTATTTCTCATGGGAAAATTCTCTTTAGTTTACGAATTTTCGGGTTACGAACTGTCTCTGGGAACGAATTCAATTCGTAAGCTGTACTTCCAATTTTAAAGGTTTCATAGATTAATCATATTCTACACTGCTGCCACTATCTCTCCTCTTCCCAGTCCACCTTACCTGGAGGGGGTTGTGGGAGTAGATCTTCTACTCCCTAACCCCTGGTTTGACTTGTGACAGCTTGGTCTAACAGACTTGCTTGGAGCAGCCCACAGACCCACATCACCACCACCACCACCTGGTTGGTCTGGCAACTTCTGCAGGAAACGGTCCAATTTGTTCTTTAAGTCCACTTTTGTTCTAGCTATATTTCTTATACCTGCTGGAAGGATATTGAACAACTGTGGACCCATTATGTTCAAACAGTGTTCTCTGATTGTGCCTATGGCACATCTACTTTTCATTGGCTCCATTCTGCAATTCATATTGTTTGCTCCAGTAAGTTGTCATTTTACCGTGTTAATGCAGGACTAGGCCTTCCAGTACTTTCTATGTATATATTATGTGATACCTCATTTCCTTTCCCGAGAGTACATTTTGAGAGCTTGTAGATGGTCCCAATAATTAAGGTACTTTATCGTGTCTGTGTGCCATACATGTTTTCTGTATTCCCCCTCTTTTCCAGCAATCTCTCCTGCTTTAAAGGGAAAGTGAGTATGGAGCAGTAGTCAAGACTGGACAGCACCAGCGATTTGAATAGTACAATGGTATCTCAGCTTCGAATTTAATCCATTCCCATAGACGGTTTGTAAGCCGAAAATTCATAAATTGAAACGGATTTTCCCATAAGAAATAATGTAAATAGAATTAATCCATTCCAGGGACGAGAGGTTTAGTTTCTGTAGCCTTTCCTCACAACTCATACCTCTCAGTTCTGGGACTAGTCTGGTGGCATATCTCTGAATCTCCTTCATGTGTATCTCCTTGGAGCCACCAGACACACCCTCAATACTACCAGGCCTCTTGACTTGCATATCTACCAGACTTCATAATTAGAATCTGGTGTACTCAAAATGAAGGGAAGTGTGGGGGGCCAAAGTGACCCAAAATTTATAAAAGCACCCACAAAGTACAAGGGAAGGAAAACAATGAATCAATTACAAAGAAACAAAGCAAATACTTCATAACAGTGCACCACCAGGTGACAGCCCGTGTGTCACCCAAAGGCCATCATCCTCACTCATGTACTGCTCTGAAATTCATCTCAACCACCTCAGGAAATAAGGGTAATGACAGATGGATTTGGGGGAGCCACCGAGGCTGCCCAGAAGAGAGAGCATGTTATTACATACAACATTTAAATTTGTGACTAGCCCCTTAGTAGACCCAGTGTTTACACACACAAGTGCTTTAGAGAGATTATCTTGAGGTTATCTTGAGATGATTTCGGGGCTTTAGTGTCCCCGCGGCCCGGTCCTCAACCAGGCCTCCACCCCCAGGAAGCAGCCCATGACAGCTGAATAACACCCAGGTACCTATTTTACTGCTAGGTAACAGGGGCATAGGGTGAAAGAAACTCTGCCCATTGTTTCTCGCCAGCACCCGGGATCGAACCCGGTACCACAGAATCACAAGTCCAGCGTGCTGTCCGCTCGGCCGACCGGCTCCCGGGAACAGGCTCCAGAAAAAACAAGAGAATGGACAAACAGAGAGAGCAGAGGGAACCAGAGACAGGTGATGCCAGCAAGGAAGGCAGACAGAACAGGAGAAAAGTTACACTCCAACTGAACTAAAGGCCACTCCAGCTAAAGGCCTGCAAAGGGAAGTACCATACAGTGTTCTGGAAGTTGTAATGCAGCCACCTTGTCTCGGCTATCAGGCTGTATCACTGGGGTGATAGGCACTTTTCTTGCCTCTCAGTCATCGTCAAGATGTATATGCTCTAGCTGTAAACATCTCACCCACAATCACTGCTGAATCACAACCCTTTACAACAACACTAAGGCAAAGAGTCAAGATATTGTTACTGAAATAACTTACAGCAAAAAGCTTAATCATAGTTTCTTTTATGATTTTATCGGCTTCACTCTTGGAACTGTCCACTTCATATCCTTGCTGGGTGAGTCGTGTAAGTGTGTTCATAAGTAGACCCGTTCGAACTGCCTTTTCTTCCAGCTCCCCTTTCTCGGTTTCCAACTCGCACAAAGGCATCTGTAAGAAAAAAAACATTATTACAAGAGAATGGCATCATCTGCATTCTTATTAAAGTTTATCTGCCAGCATTTGCCACAAATAAATCTAAATTTTTTTTTATGTAACTCATCATACTAAAAAGAATAGATAACGCTCATTAAATGGCAAATTGCTCATCATTGTCAGATCTTACAACACAGGACAAAAGAAAACCACCACCAATACTCTGAAAACATCCACAGCTTCACAAGACAATGATGAATATGGAGTGGTGCAGACAGTGCCTTGTAGTACAGCACTCATCACTGTAAATGGACTACTATCCGTTTATCTGAAAATTTAATGTGCGTAACCTTACTTTACCTATTATTCCTTAAGACCATTTTCTTGGCAATTACCCCATGGTCACATTTATCAAATGCCTTTGCAAAGTGAGTGTACACAACATATGCATGACTTTGGTGACTTGATGGGATGCTTTTAAGAATTCATAGTCTGGTTTAAAAAAAACGTTAACTGCAATTACATCGTGCTGGTTACAGTCAGAAATTGTAACAAACTTTTGTACTCTAGTTCCTTATTTTGACAGAAATATGCTACAAATTGATATAATGTTGCTTGCCTGTTTTTACAATGAAATGATTGAACAGCATCTTGCACAATAAAGAATAGTTCTCGGCAACGTCGCCAACAACAGAGAGCTCTCCTTCAAGCTGCTCTTTCTTTTCTCATAGAAATGCCCTCTATCTTTTAGCGAAGAAATAATGAAGAGTTTGCCCCATTGTCTGATTTCAATATCATCAATCTCCTGTCTGTCAAATGCCTCATTTAACATGTCTGTAAATGTATATCCGGGCACTCGTCACATTCACCAAAGAGACATTTCCTGTGGTGACCCACATCATGACTTAAACAGTCTCCTGAATTATGCTTGAAGACCTTTTCAACAGCTGACATCATGAGAGTAACATTTTGGTGTTTAGTACAAATGCACACAGAATGTGCACCACTCAACCCAGGTAACACAAATTCCTATGGCCGAAGCTCTGCATAGTTTGAGACTCCAATCTTCATTGATGGATATTTCTCTGAAATTTGCGTATGCTTCTACCAAATTACACAATACTAGACATTTTTACCTTCTTTCTCAAATCCAGCATGGAGATGTTCCCTCCATGTGGGATTTGATATTCACCAGAAAAGAGGGAGAGAACTGACATTCAGTATGTACTTTCTTTCCTTGAGTAAAAGTGACCATGTCTTTTCAGGAATAAAGTATGCAATGAATTATAATCTGGAAGAATATGAGGAAGTTGAAAAACCTGATTTCAGAAGACGACAATATAGGGAACTCAGAAATTTCTTTAAGGAATTTGAGTGGAAAGGCTTGCTGTTAGGCAAGTAAATGAGACAGACGTATGCCAAGTTTTGTGAAATGTATGGTAAATGTACGCTAAGCCCCTAAATCATCGAGATAACCAAAATAAGAAAGCACAACAAAATTTATACCAAGGCAGAGATGCAGAACTAGGAAATAGGATGGGTTCAACGGAAATTGCCAGATACCAAAAGACACAAAAATGGAATCGATACAGGAAGAGGCCAAACCCCAAACATAATAACGATACAAAGAAGCGAGAAACAACTACATGGAGAGGCAGTGAAAAAGAGCAAAAAATTTGAGAAAGGGATAGCAGACAAATGTAAAACAGAACCAGGCCTACTCTATAAATTCATCAAAAGCAAATTACAGGTATGTAATTGTAAATCGCACGATGGTAGGAACTTTCCCGAAATCGCACAATGCATACGGTTAAGAAAATCTCCAGCTTAGACAAGGAGATCCTGTCTATTCCTTTACCACCTATTCAACAACATATCTGCATACTCCAGTGTAAGAAATTAACATCAAGAACAACAACAATATGTGCTCAGTAGCAAATTATCGGGGAATTGTATTATTGTTAAATTGTTAAAGAGAATTGTTAGAACTGAACTTACAGCACCGCTGTTCAGCTTGTGACCACAGCATTGCCTAAAAATGTTGAAATATATATGTACATGCCATTATTTAGTGATGATAGTACTACAGAAGACCTCTGACTGATACACTGACCAGGATACTGATACTAGCAGGATTGTGGCGATATTTAGCACTATGCTCTATGGTGAGAGGAGTAATGCTGAGGAAGGGAGGGAGGCGACGTCATATTCTGACCGAGTGTGACCACCTTTTATTGAATGGACTTACCATACCAGCTTAGTGGTTCGCTATGGTCAACACAAATGTAGATACTTATATATAACGTGTGTATAGAGTGTAATAACAGCAATAGGAGTATGTTTGCGCCGCCAATTTGGTGAGGTGTGTCGTCTGCATGACTTGTCATGTGTACTGGTGGCCACTATGGTCTTTGGGCACCATACCAGCTTATTTGTACAGGTATGGTGAAAAAACATGTAGATACTTATATATAATGTGTGTGTATATAGTGACAAACAGTATTGTTGGAAGAGAAATATTTAGTGAACGTCTGGCCTTGAACCAGTCAGGGCAGTAGCCACCCGCTGTGTGTGTAGCTACGTCCCTTATTGCCTGAACTCACCATACCAGCTTAGATGTACAGTTATGGTGAACAAAACATGTAGATACAGTACTTATATGTAACATCTGTATAGTGAATAAAAGCAAAAACATGTGTTGGTAGGAGAAACATGTGTGGCGAGTGTGGTGAGGTGAAGGAGCGGCAGCCAGTGGCTGGCTTCTGGCTGGCTGAAGCAGCCACTCCTCGTTGCTTCTTGACTCCCCATAGTGAGTCACCAATAACGAACTTAGTGGTTCGTTATGGTGACCAAACATGCAGATACTTATATATAACCTGTGTATATAGCGTAATAATGGCAAAACTATTTGTTTATTGTTTTATGAACATAATTGAATCACTAATATGTACACCATATTTTGAGGATAGCGATGGTTCACACATTTTATTACACAATATATCACACTACACACCATTGAATAATATTACTGCAAAAAACTAAGAAAAATCAGACAATGAAATAATTAGGTAATATCTTTGTGGCAACTCCCCACATGACAGCTGTGGCAGAGCAGACCGCCTCGGACACATGCTCTGTCAACGCCTCGTTCTGTAGAGAGCCACTTCGACTTCCCGGAGCTATACCGGCTGATGTGTATACATTAGATCGTGGCAACAGTCAATCGAAGGAGTTCTATGCCTACCAGGGATCAGAGCCAGAACATGGCCCCCCTCAAGAGAGGCACGAGGAGCAATGACCTAAAGACACCCCCGTGTAATTGGAAGCAGTCTTTGTCTACCATCTACCAGGTCAGGCATCCAGAAAGGTAGGAATTTCAAAAACTACTGCTGGCCAAAAATTGCAAACCGAAAGATGAAAAAGCAAACCGAACTCCCTAATAAAAACCGGGAAACAAACATGACGTCACCACAACCACTGCGCATCCGTCTGCACAACACCCCCCCCCCTCCCCAGGAGTGGGACGGAGGGGTCCCAGACCTCCACGGCGGCAACTCTCCTCAGTTCAAAGGCTGTTGTGATGGTGAACGGTTGATCGCTCTGGCTCCACTCCTTGCGCAGTGCTGCAGTGCGGTGTTGTTGCTCTGTATAGGCGGTGGGAGTCCTGCGAGTGGTGTTCTTGCTTGTACTCCAACTCACCCAGACTGATATTTGGGTGCAGGCAGCTATAGCATTGCATGCGTGGTTTCAGATTGAAGTTGCAGCAACATGCAAGATTGGTTGCCCTTACGGATGCACCGCAGCTGCCCCACTGAATTATACTGGTAGTGAGACTAGGGTGGCTTCGGGGATTGCCCCTTCCGGATTGGCGGTGGAGGCATTCGAGCCTGGTCCTCCTGCTGGAGCTTTTGGGCCACGCCAGCGGGCCCCCTTCATCTCTGCTTTTCCGGTGGACTCTGTGTTTTCTCCAAAGGCAGAGGGTTTGGAGGACGGCTCGACCCTGGAACCTGACGTGGAGAATTCCGGGGCTGGGGAGAGAAGTTTACTTGGGAAGGGGGGGGGAGGGGGACCTGGGTCCCACTGGTCCTTGCTTGGTACCCTCGCTGCGGGGCTTTTTGTTACAGGGGGAGGGATTTTCCTATCCCCCTCCCTGTACGATTTGTTACGAGTTCGACTCCTTCCGGGTTTGGTTCTAAGTTCCTTTGGGTTCCTTTGGATTCCTTTGGGTTCTTCGGTTCCCTCCTTCTGGAGGTTTTTGGCTTCCAGCATCCCACCGAGGAAGATGTGGGAGGCCCCTTGCGGCTTACCTCCTGCGAGTCCGGATTACACCTCGATATTGAAGACTTCTTTTTAAGTTTGGCTCCTCTTTCCCTCATTAGGTGCGTTCCAAGGTGCCGGAATCTTCCTGGCTGGCAGACTGCTTTTTCTTCATGGGGGCTTGGCATTCGTCCTGTCGGAGTGCGCACTTGAATGGCGAGAGTTGCCTACACTCAGGTTTTCCTGGGGGTGAGTTGGAACACCTCATGGCGTGCTTGTTCGCCCCGTCCTTCCTTATGATGTTGGCCAGGTGCGGCTTCAGGTGCAGGGTCCCTCCCTTTCGGCATCCCTGGTGGCCCAGGATTGTGCGCCAGTGGGCACTTGGCTTTGGTCTTATGCTTCTTTTTCCTGATGGAGCTGTCTTCGGACTGGGTTGTGCTGGGTATGGAGAAGCGGAGGAGCTGGGTTCCGGGCCAGGGTCCGGTGGGCTTGCTTCGGCAACTCGGGTGACGGCTGCTTTGGAGAAGTTACATGCGCTGTTTTTGAGGGAGGCGGGTCTGTTCTTCGCTTCTCACCTCGCATGCTGACAGGTGGTGCTCGTCTAAATTTTGGAATCTTCTTGGGCCCTGGCTCTTGGATTTTCATCCCCCTTTTGTCCGATGCTGTTTGCAGTCTGCAGTGGTGCATTTTCTGAAGATGGCTTCGTCTAGTTGACGGCCTTGTCGGACTTGTAGGTTCTCTTGAGGGTGGAGGGGGCATGGAGGCCCTGCCCGGAAGAGTCGTGCCAGGTCTCGGGGTTCCTTCGGTCATCGTAAGCCAGTAGTGCCAGATTCAGGGCTGGCACCTTCTCTGGGGCCATTGGTATCTGGTCGGCACAGTGATCACTCTTTCTTTGAGTGAGAGCAATCACCGAGAGAAGAGAGCTTTCATTGCCCAGCATGGAAAGCTCAGGCTCCCGCACAGCCGCTCGAACAACTGATGTGTGACCGGGTGCCCTCCAAAAACAACCGAAGGTGAGACCGCAGCCGCAACAGTGTTGCAGGAGAGAAAGACAAGGAAGCGGTCTGAGAGTCCCACACAAGACCCAGCCAAGTCCGAACCTGAGATGGAACCAAACGGGACTTTCTCCAGTTCACCAAGAACCTGAACCAGGCAAACTGGGAAAGAACCATATCCCTGGCAAGCAGACAACATAGACTGGCTGGGAGCCCACACCAGCCAGTCATTGAGGTAAGCCAGAACCGAACCCCTAACAGACGCAAACAGGTCACCATGATCCGGGTAAGGCGTGTGAACACTCGAGGTGCCAGATTCAAGCCGAATGGAAGGCAACGAAAGTGGTAAGCGTGTCGCCCCATGACAAAACCGAGGCCAGTCCTGAACCCCGGATGAATCGGAGGTTCCCCTGAACAATACGCGTCCCAGAGGTCCAGACACCATCCAGGCACCCGGCGCCAAAAGCAGCCGGACCTGAGACAGAGTGGTCATCTGAAAGGAGGAGCAGAAGACCCAGGGATTCAGACTAGACAAGTCCAGTACGAGTCAAAGATCTGCACAGTCCCGTTTCGGAACTGAAAACAGGCAGGAAACCCAACTGAAGGACTTTGTCGTTTCGACCACACCCAAGAGAACCCACTCTCGGATAACCTGAATGAACACAGGAGAAGAGGCCTGCCCTGCCAGCCCCGATCCCCCCTGAAGGAGGAGCAACCCAACACCACCGCAGGCTGGAGGAAACGACCCGAAATGCCCCAAATCGTGGGACCAGGCGAGAGCAAACAGTGCGAGTCTCCCCCTTATCGCCCCGTCACTGGGGCAATCCACGAAAGGGCCGGCGACCCCTACGAGAGCCCAACCGGACTTTTTCTAAGGCTCTTTTCTTGTTGGCATTGGCCTCTGGAGGTCAGGTTAGGGAGCTTCATGCTCTCCTCCTGCACAGGGGTTTCTGCTCTTTTGATCCTGGCGGTTGTTGGTTGTTTCGTTTGTTTGCAGTCTTCTCCTCCTTTTTTGGCGAAGAATGAGTCTGCTGCTTTCCAAAGGGGTCCTTGGGTTGTTGATGCTTGGTTGGTTCGGCCGCGGGTGCATAGTGTTTTGTGTGTGTGGCTCTTTGCCATTATTTGTGAGCCACGGCCTCTGTGGCAGAGGACGCACTTTGGTTGACCCTGTTTCTCTTCTCCCAGGTTGTCCGCAGGATTATTCGGTCTTGCCAGCCTGCGGTCTATCCCCATGCCCATGCCTTTCGTAAGTTTGGTGTTCGGCTGCTGTTTTGGTAATATGGCTTGGCCTATCTTCGGGGACGAGGATTGTGAAGGTTGATCAGGGTCCTGGCTGCACATTACCCGGTTAATGTTCTTCTTGGGCGTGTATAGTCTTGGGTCACAGGTTGCGACCACTTGTCTCACCTTTGAGTTGAGGAGCGAGTGACTATCGCCTCCCCGGTGAGTCCCTTTTTTCCTCATCTTGGTTAGGTAGCTCTGGAAAGCCGAAGGGGCTCTCCACAGAAAATCAGCATTGAATGTAATGAAACGCCATTTTCTGGGTGAGACCCGGAGGCTCCCTGGCATCCCTCCCCCGGTCGGTGTTTTTTTGCGTTTTTTATACTCGGCCTCTGAACTGGGGAGAGTTGCCGGCGTGGAGGTCTGGGGACCTCCCTGTCCCCCTCCCGGGGAAAGGGGGTTGCACAGACGGATGCACAGCGGTTGTGATGACGTCATGTTTGTTCCCCGGTTTTTTGATTGGGGAGTTCTGTTTGCTTTTTGGCTTTTGGTTTACAATTTTTTGGCCAGCAGTAGTTTGTTTTGAAATTCCTACCTTTCTGGGTGCCTGACCTGGTAGATGGCAGACAAAGACAGCTTCAATTTCACGGGGGTGTCTTTAAGCCATTGCTCCTCGTGCCTCTCTTGAGGGGCCAGGTTCTGGCTCTGGTCCCCAGTAGGGGACCCTCCTTTGATTGACAGTTGCCACGGTCTAATGTATATACACATCAGCCCGGTATAGCTCCAGGAAGCCTCTGGGTCTCACCCAGAAAATGGTGTTTCATTACAATGAAAGCTGGTTTTTTTTTTTGCTAAACTTCCCGCCCTATTGCTGCCAAAATAAGTCTCCTACGATTTTTTTTTATTCTTTTTTCTGTGATCAGGGATCACAAATGAACACTTATAAGACTAAAGAATTTTTTCGGAATTTTTCTTTTTTGTGGTGTCTGGCGGTGTTGCAGGTCAAAAAGCCCTTAGGAGTGTAAGGGTTAGAGAGCTTTACAGACAAATTACACAAAGTTAACATTTTTAATACACTATATGACAAATGCTAACCAACGATCACAACTTACAATACCTGCATATTAAGGAGGGACACGTGCGGCTTGGGCAGAACTGGAGGATAACGGTTACCCTTGCATAGTATACATCGTACATTTCCTTGTGTTTCACTCGCTCCCACCAGGAAGTAGTGGTCACTTTTTCCACGCGTCTGTTGGAATTGAATGTAGTTAATTAGTGAAAGAATAATCAGCAGCACCACTACCTCTAATATTAACATATTCACACTTGTGCCCAACTTCAAAGCAAATTCTTTAAAAGTTGCAAAATTTTTTTCTGGCATCTTTTCCAAATTTACTTTCATGCATTATTTACGCATCTACATCTCGGTCGTCAGTTCCTTTTTATATTCATAAGTTGTACATTTTTTTTCCTCATTGAAGATGTCTTCAATCTGGTAATGCCTAAACAAGTGCTACAATACTCACATGCTTCTTAGTGTTGAGAATACTTGTCCAATTATATCCATACTTGAAATGCATGATGTGCACTATCCCAGCACTGTCCATAATCACTGGAGTTCCTTCATCTGAAAACCCTGCCCAAGCCAGAAATGACCGAGGGGAGAGAGGAACGGGACATGCCAATGGGACGGCGTGACGACCGCCACTCACATCAGCACAATGCTTTCCATATGTTGGTCTCCGGATACTCCTATCGGATAGTAAACTACACCATAAGCAATTTTAAATATAAATTTGTTATTACATTCAGAGTAAAGCCACACCTTAACATCTCAAAATTAAACATTTGGAAAAAAAATGGCCAGGCACAGGATTATTTTTTGGGGATACTGAAAATTTTCCCTCCAAACAGTACTAAGCTTACATCAACATGCTAAAGATTACACACAATGTCTGACGCTCTTCATGCATAATGGCAGAAGCCTAGGGCAATATTGCATATGTATGGCTTCTCTAATAATTTTCACCTAATAGAAGCAAATACCAATTGCAAGTGACATGCCCCCCCCCCCCTTGAATGACTCAACCCACCACTGAAGCAAACCACCCTTAAAATTTGTAAAGCCACAAAACTATTTCAATGAATAGTTTTGCAATTCTTACTGAAAAACAATAATCTGAAAAATAAGTTGAGGTCACACCTCTCAACTATTCCACCAGGCCACTGCTTTTCAAGCCTCAAGACAAGTACAGTGCTTCCTTGAAAATCTTAACCTCCGTGTAACGAATTCCTCTAAACTAGTTGTTCCCAAACCTTTTTTTGCACTCACGGCCCTATTTTCTAATACCGTACTCAAAAACCTAGAACCCACTGCGACACACATTATGTTGAATTGCATCCTTCTCAGCTGAAACTTGAGTGACTTGCGTCAGTCCCAACCAGTGCTTTACCATGCTTCATATTAGAGCAGTGCACACAACACACGTTCTACCAAAAGCAATGTAGCCTTGTGATTTCACACACACACACAAAGTCTGAAGCCAAAACCAGAAAATGACCAACAAGAAGGCAGAAATTAGGCAAGCAATTAGGAAAGAACTGGTTACCAACAGTAAACTAGTACAAACACTGCAGATAGACGTCCATAATAATTTTTGGATGTTTAGAGAAGGAAATTTCATCTAGGATGGAACCGAGCTGCAGGAGAGATGAAAATCAGAGAGAAAATAGCAGTTTAGGAGAAGGCTCTAAGGAAAATGTCAGTGATTTTTTGAAGAATAAGAAAATATGAGAAAAAGACAAGAACTGCCCTTTAGAGGTGACGTTTAATGGAATGAAAAAATATGATGAAAGTGCTTAGAAATGCCAGGAAATAACAGAGTGATGAGGTTGGCAAACTTTGGTCAATAAGACAAGACCTCTCAAAGGAAGCCAGAAAAGCTGAAAATGAACCTAACTGAAGCAAAATGTCTATATGGAGATAAAAATAAATAAAGATTTTTCTACAAAGTGTCAGGGACTGGAAAACTTGTGAAATGGTACATAAAAACAAGGCAACAAAATCAGTAGTGGAAGGGGGAGTAAAGAGCAAAGAGAAAAGGAACATGATCCTGAAAATTGTATATACCAACATAGACGGAGTGAGGTCAAAAACTTTGGAGTTGCAAGACATAATTCAGCTTAAGGTCCCAGATATTGTCGCATTATCAGAGACGAAACTTGAAGGAAATATATTAAATGAAGTCGTATTCCCAAGGGGCTATTCAGTTGGGAGACGTGACAGGAAAACTAGGAAGGGAGGAGGAGTGGCTGTGAAAGTGAAAAGTGAAAGTGGCTGTGTTGGTGAAAGAACACCTGAAGGTAAGAGAGCTAATATTTGAAACCTCGAGATATTGACATAATGGCATTACAGATCTGTTATCAGGATGATAAGCTGATAATTTTAAATGCCAACAGCCCACCAGCAAGTAACACATGGACAAAGGAAGAACTGGATGACAAATGAGAGGGCCTCATAATGGTCATGAGAGATTATTGCACAAGCAGATGAAGATAAATTACAACTGTTGATACTGGGAGACTTCAACTTTAAAGCAACAAACTAGGAGGCCTATGAAGCAAAAAGTTGGACTTTTGAACATGCAGATTTGTGAACCTCATTCTGGAGACATTCTTTTATCAACATATCAAGCAGGTCACAAATCTAGTATCACCAGAAAAGAAGAGATATTTGACATC
Organism: Procambarus virginalis; assembly: GCA_020271785.1. Classification (NCBI taxonomy): domain Eukaryota; kingdom Metazoa; phylum Arthropoda; class Malacostraca; order Decapoda; family Cambaridae; genus Procambarus; species Procambarus virginalis. Next base: position 1,658,643 of record WNGS01033470.1, read on the forward strand.
CAGTACCTTCCTCCCTTGGGAAAGAGTGATCACATCCTGATAGACATTAAATATGCTTTAAGATATCATCTAGAAGAAAATGGGGACATTGAAACAGTTGATAAACTATTTCAAGAGAGGTCACTATGGGGGAACTTCAAAAAACCAGCGTTGAATGTAATGAAACGCCATTTTCTGGGTGAGTCCCGGAGGCTCCCCGGAGCTATCCAGGCTGATATGCTAATTTCAGACTTTGGCATCAGTCATGTGTATGGAGTTCTTAGGCCTACCGGAGACCACGGCCAGAACCGGGCCCCCTCAGAGAGGCACGGGGAGCAATGGCCTATAGAAGCCCCCGTGTGGTTGGAAGCATTCTATGTCTGCCATCGACCGGGACAGGCACCCAGAAAGGTAAGCGCCCAAAACAAACCCCTATTCTGGTTAAAATTGCTACCAAAATCCGAACTAGTGGATAGAACTCCCAAACAGAAAAACAAGCAAACTAGTGTGACGTCACACGTCACCGCGCCGCTGTCTGCGCAGCTCCCCCCTCCCGGGAGGGGGAAGGTGGAGCCCCAGACCTCCCACGCCGGCTATCCACCCATCAGTTCTGAGGCTGGATGTCAAGACACGCGAAAAACCGCCGACCGGAGGGAGGGAGGGTTGCCGGGGAGCCTCCGGGACTCACCCAGAAAATGGCGTTTCATTACATTCAACGCTGGTTTTCTGGGGGGAGCCCCGTCGGCTCCCCGGAGCTAACTACCCACAGAGGAAGATCAAAGGGACGGAACCGGGAGGCGGACACCACCCAAACAACCAAAACGCTAAAACCAAAGGAGCAGGAAAACACAGCGACCCGACCCCCAGAGGCAAATGCCCAAAAGGAAAAGAGCCGACGAAAAACAAACCGGAACCGAAGAGGCACTACCAACCGAGGAGAAGACAGAGCACGCTGACCAGAAACCAGGATGGTGCAAGCGGCGCACGAACAGGCCGGAGGGGAAACGAAGCACAAGACAGCTTACTAAGCGGTGTAGAAACAAGACCGAAAGCAAGCCAAAGCGACTCCGCCAGCGCCGCACAAAAAGAGAGAGGCGACAGTATGTGGCACGACGACGGCCCCAACCCCCACCAAAAACCAGGCCGACGCTAACAAGAGGAACCACCTAAGAAGGTACAGGAAAAGGAAGGACCGCCAAAACACCCCATACTGCCGCCAAGAGAAACACGCAGGTGGGACACCGACCACCAGCCGGAGGCGAGACCACGAGGCAGACGGAAGCAGCCCCGACAAGGCCCCTCCGAGCCCAGGAAAAGGCGGAGCCGCAAGAAGATCTCGGGCGCGACCACCGAACTCAGGTGGTACAAGGAGATGGAACGTCTGCCGAACAGACAAATCCCAAAGCAAGCAAAACCGCCAGGAGAACAAATGACGGGTCCGACGCGAGACATCGCAAGACCCCAAAAAACCAAGTGGCAGGGCAAGCAAGGAAACCAAAGAAGGCGGAAGGGTTGCCGCCAGAACCCTACCCGAACCAAGAGGTACGAGCAACAGCAACAGACCGAGACAAAGAAGCACACCACAGGACACAGGCCGAAAAAAGCCCAAGAAGCCAAGGAACACACGCAGAACACCCCTGTGGCAGAGGAGGAAAACAAGGGAACACAAACAATGAAGTGGTGGAAACCGACCACGTCCCCCAACATAGCAGCAAGTGCAGGCAAAACTGACCAAAGGAGATGCCAGGAAAACGACTGGGGTGAGGCAGGACGAAAGAGCAGAAGCATAAAAAACCCCAGGAGTAAGGACACGCCACTGCGAAACACGGTACTAATGCACACGCGCAGTAGTAGCAACATACAACCTGGTGGATAAAGACAGGCTGTTTAACACAAGGGGCACACGCCCTAGGGGACGCAGGTGGAAACCGAATGCCCAAATGAGCCACAGAGACAGTAGAAAGAACTTTAGTGTCAGAGTGGTTGACAAATGGAATGCATTAGGAAGCGATGTGGTGGAGGCTGACTCCAAACACAGTTTCAAGTGTAGATACGATAAGAGCCCAATAGGCTCAGGAAACCGTACACCTGTTATAAGATTGACGTTTGAGAGGCGGGACCAAAGAGCCAGAGCTCAACCCCCGCAAGCACAACTAGGGGAGTATACACCACCGCAACATGCCACAGGTAAAGAGCAACTCGCTCCGGCAAAGGCAGAGAACGGAGCAGATAGACCCCAGACAGGGCCCACTGAGACACGACAGAACCCAGCAGGCCCAGGAACCCGCCTACCAGGCGACCGACGGCGGAGAAACCCCGCTCCAAACCGGCTGGATGGGGAACCGGGAGCTCATGTACACCCCAAGCCCGGCCCGAGGCCAGCTAGACCGGCCAAAGGGAGGCCCACCAGGAAGACGCATGGGGCGGCCTGCAGGCCCACAGACTCCCCACAACCAGGATGGGCCATAACTAAGTCGAAGGCAAGCTAGTGTGCCCCGAAAGTCCACAGACCGTACCATAGGGGCATAACTTGCAATCCCCTCACAGAGTGCAGTGGCATACCGATAATAGGTTAAGTAACAATTGTAATTACGAAACCATAAGATGCTTATTGTAACCTACTAAGTAGGTCAGGTAAGGTCGGTGTTTTCCACGAAGTTTTTAAGGGAAACCATTATGTTTAGTATGGCACCTATGCACGGAACGAAGAAGTCAATATTGACGTAATAAAGATGCGGTGACGGGTTGGTGCAAGAGAGAACGGAT
>WNGS01033470.1:1669535-1686174 GCA_020271785.1 Procambarus virginalis
AATCATGACATAGAACGGAAAGGCAATGTAAAGGATTTGGGTGTACTCATGTCGGAAGACCTTACATTTAAATAACACAATAAAGTAGCCGTCACAACTGCAAGAAAATAACAGGTTGGATAACAAGAACTTTTCACACTAGAGATGCTATACCGATGATATACTTTTCAAGACGCTAGTGCTCTATAGAGTGGAGTACTGCTGCACATTTATTTTTTTTTTTTTTGGGAGTAAAGAGGAAGGAGAGGCATAGGTGAAGGGAAGTATAGAAGTGGGAAATACAGTGAGAGGTATGAAGCAGGCGGGCTGTCCGCCTTGCTGACACGATGTGTGTGTGACACTGCTGCACAATGACAGCCCCTATCAAAGCTGGAGAAATTGCTGACCTGGAGAGCGTGTAGAGATCCTTTACTGCTAGAATCCACTCAGTAAAACATCTAAACTATTGGGACCAACTAAAGAGCCTAAACCTGTATTCTCTTGAGTGCAGGCAGGAGAGATACATAATAATTTACACATGAAAATAGTAGAGGGGCTGGTCCCAAACCTGCACACAGAAATAACAGCACATGAGATCAGAAGACATGGCAAGATGTGCAGAATATCCCCGTTGAAGAGCAGAGGTGCAACAGGTACTCCGAGAGAGAACTGTATCAACATCAGAGGCCCGAGACTGTTCAACACGCTTCCGCTACACATAAGGGACATAACTGGCCGACCCCTCACAGTGTTCAAGAGAGAACTTGACAAACATCTCCAAAGGATACCTGATCATCCAGGCTGTGACTCATATGTCAGGCTGCGAGCAGCCGCGTCCAACAGCCCGGTGACCATCCAGCAACGAGGAGGCCGGGTCGATGACCGGGCCGCGGGGTCGCTGAGCCCCGGAATCACCTGAAGGTAACCTCAAGGTAAGGGGTCCTTCCCATATAGTCCGGATTAGCGAGCTGATACAGTAATTTTAAAAATTACGGTATGCCTGACATTTATTTCCTCAATGTGCTCACTTTTACAAGGCAATACTATACAGTGACACCTCGGCTTACGAATGCCCCTCTTTACAAACTTTCGGTTTACGAGCCAAATTTCTTCGTAAAATCAGAATCGGTTACGAACTTTGCCTCGGGTAACGTAGTTTGTCAATACGTGTATGACTGACCTAGTGCGTGGTGGCACGGCGATCGCGCCTCGGTTTACCAGTGCCTCCCGTCTAGTGACAATCTCGCTTGAATTCTTTGTAAAGAATTTCAGTGTTTTCTGGATTTTTGGGTATTTGAACATATAAGTTATTATATATCTCACCATGGGTCCCAAGAAAGCAGTGTGATAAGGTTCAATCCTTATCACATGAGGATGACCATAGAGGAAAAACAAGAAATCATTCGTAAACATGGAAATGGTACACGGTTGTTGAACTAGCTAGGCAGTACAACATATCTATGCCAATGATATGCACTGTAATTGCTAAGAAAAAGGACATTTGAGTGCTAAAGAGGAAAAAGGTGTATCAACAATCACAAAAAGAACAAACACTTTATGTTAAAAGTTGTTATTAATTTGGATACAAGACAAGGAGTTAGCAGGTGATAGCATTTCAGAGGCCATCATTTGTGAAAAAGCAAGGCTTTTGCATGAAGACGTTGTAAAGAAACCCCTGGAATAAGCGGTGCAGATACGAAGGAGTTTAAAGGGAGCAGGGGATGGTTTGAGAAATTAGAAGAAGTAGTGGCATTCACAGTGTTGTGTGTGTTGTGAGTTGGTGGAGAAACACAGGAAAGAACTGGCCACCAAAGTCCTAGCCCTTCACAAGGAGCAGCAACAAGAGGCAGCCGAGGAAACTTCTTCAGGGGAGGAGGAGGCAGTACCGAATGTCCCTTCCTCAACAATTAAGAAGTGGTATCGACTATGGGAAGAAATGCAAAGTTTTGTTGAAACTACTCACCCAGAGAAAGCTGTAGTAGGCCGTTGTCTTAACCTCTTTAATGACACTGTGATGCCATACTACATGCAAGTGTTACAATGTAGGGAAAAACAATTCTTTATGGAAAGGTTTTTAGTGAGAAAAACAAGCAGTCAGCCACAAGCAGGTCCAGGTAGTATGCAGGCAAAACGTGCCAGAGAGAGTACCCCCACAGAAGTCATCACTGCCTGACGTTATAATTGAATGGGACTTCCCTTCCAAACACTTCTCCTCCTCCTCACCGTCTTTCTTACGCCAACAAGAGTCATCAATCAAGGTAAGCAATAACTTGTACATACTTTATTACTAAAAATTTGGGTGAATTAGGTATAAGATTTACTTTGAAGTTAATATTTTTGGGAGTGTGGAACGGATTAATTCAATTTACACTATTTCTCATGGGAAAATTCTCTTTAGTTTACGAATTTTCGGGTTACGAACTGTCTCTGGGAACGAATTCAATTCGTAAGCTGTACTTCCAATTTTAAAGGTTTCATAGATTAATCATATTCTACACTGCTGCCACTATCTCTCCTCTTCCCAGTCCACCTTACCTGGAGGGGGTTGTGGGAGTAGATCTTCTACTCCCTAACCCCTGGTTTGACTTGTGACAGCTTGGTCTAACAGACTTGCTTGGAGCAGCCCACAGACCCACATCACCACCACCACCTGGTTGGTCTGGCACTTCTGCAGGAAACGGTCCAATTTGTTCTTTAAGTCCACTTTTGTTCTAGCTATATTTCTTATACCTGCTGGAAGGATATTGAACAACTGTGGACCCATTATGTTCAAACAGTGTTCTCTGATTGTGCCTATGGCACATCTACTTTTCATTGGCTCCATTCTGCAATTCATATTGTTTGCTCCAGTAAGTTGTCATTTTACCGTGTTAATGCAGGACTAGGCCTTCCAGTACTTTCCATGTATATATTATGTGATACCTCATTTCCTTTCCCGAGAGTACATTTTGAGAGCTTGTAGATGGTCCCAATAATTAAGGTACTTTATCGTGTCTGTGTGCCATACATGTTTTCTGTATTCCCCCTCTTTTCCAGCAATCTCTCCTGCTCTAAAGGGAAAGTGAGTATGGAGCAGTAGTCAAGACTGGACAGCACCAGCGATTTGAATAGTACAATGGTATCTCAGCTTCGAATTTAATCCATTCCCATAGACGGTTTGTAAGCCAAAATTCATAAATTGAAACGGATTTTCCCATAAGAAATAATGTAAATTGAATTAATCCATTCCAGGGACGAGAGGTTTAGTTTCTGTAGCCTTTCCTCACAACTCATACCTCTCAGTTCTGGGACTAGTCTGGTGGCATATCTCTGAATCTCCTTCATGTGTATCTCCTTGGAGCCACCAGACACACCCACAATACTACCAGGCCTCTTGACTTGCATATCTACCAGACTTCATAATTAGAATCTGGTGTACTCAAAATGAAGGGAAGTGTGGGGGGCCAAAGTGACCCAAAATTTATAAAAGCACCCACAAAGTACAAGGGAAGGAAAACAATGAATCAATTACAAAGAAACAAAGCAAATACTTCATAACAGTGCACCACCAGGTGACAGCCCGTGTGTCACCCAAAGGCCATCATCCTCACTCATGTACTGCTCTGAAATTCATCTCAACCACCTCAGGAAATAAGGGTAATGACAGATGGATTTGGGGGAGCCACCGAGGCTGCCCAGAAGAGAGAGCATGTTATTACATACAACATTTAAATTTGTGACTAGCCCCTTAGTAGACCCAGTGTTTACACACACAAGTGCTTTAGAGAGATTATCTTGAGGTTATCTTGAGATGATTTCGGGGCTTTAGTGTCCCCGCGGCCCGGTCCTCAACCAGGCCTCCACCCCCAGGAAGCAGCCCGTGACAACTGACTAACACCCAGGTACCTATTTTACTGCTAGGTAACAGGGGCATAGGGTGAAAGAAACTCTGCCCATTGTTTCTCGCCGGCACCCGGGATCGAACCCGGTACCACAGAATCACAAGTCCAGCGTGCTGTCCGCTCGGCCGACCGGCTCCCGGGAACAGGCTCTCCAGAAAAAACAAGAGAATGGACAAACAGAGAGAGCAGAGGGAACCAGAGACAGGTGATGCCAGCAAGGAAGGCAGACAGAACAGGAGAAAAGTTACACTCCAACTGAACTAAAGGCCACTCCAACTAAAGGCCTGCAAAGGGAAGTACCATACAGTGTTCTGGAAGTTGTAATGCAGCCACCTTGTCTCGGCTATCAGGCTGTATCACTGGGGTGATAGGCACTTTTCTTGCCTCTCAGTCATCGTCAAGATGTATATGCTCTAGCTGTAAACATCTCACCCACAATCACTGCTGAATCACAACCCTTTACAACAACACTAAGGCAAAGAGTCAAGATATTGTTACTGAAATAACTTACAGCAAAAAGCTTAATCATAGTTTCTTTTATGATTTTATCGGCTTCACTCTTGGAACTGTCCACTTCATATCCTTGCTGGGTGAGTCGTGTAAGTGTGTTCATAAGTAGACCCGTTCGAACTGCCTTTTCTTCCAGCTCCCCTTTCTCGGTTTCCAACTCGCACAAAGGCATCTGTAAGAAAAAAAACATTATTACAAGAGAATGGCATCATCTGCATTCTTATTAAAGCTTATCTGCCAGCATTTGCCACAAATAAATCTAAAAAAATTTTTATGTAACTGTCATCATACTAAAAAGAATAGATAACGCTCATTAAATGGCAAATTGCTCATCATTGTCAGATCTTACAACACAGGACAAAAGAGAACCACCACCAATACTCTGAAAACATCCACAGCTTCACAAGACAATGATGAATATGGAGTGGTGCAGACAGTGCCTTGTAGTACAGCACTCATCACTGTAAATGGACTACTATCCGTTTATCTGAAAATTTAATGTGCGTAACCTTACTTTACCTATTATTCCTTAAGACCATTTTCTTGGCAATTACCCCATGGTCACATTTATCAAATGCCTTTGCAAAGTGAGTGTACACAACATATGCATGACTTTGGTGACTTGATGGGATGCTTTTAAGAATTCATAGTCTGGTTTAAAAAAACGTTAACTGCAATTACATCGTGCTGGTTACAGTCAGAAATTGTAACAAACTTTTGTACTCTAGTTCCTTATTTTGACAGAAATATGCTACAAATTGATATAATGTTGCTTGCCTGTTTTTACAATGAAATGATTGAACAGCATCTTGCACAATAAAGAATAGTTCTCGGCAACGTCACCAACAACAGAGAGCTCTCCTTCAAGCTGCTCTTTCTTTTCTCATAGAAATGCCCTCTATCTTTTAGCGAAGAAATAATGAAGAGTTTGCCCCCATTGTCTGATTTCAATATCATCAATCCCCTGTCTGTCAAATGCCTCATTTAATATGTCTGTAAATGTATATCCGGGCACTCGTCACATTCACCAAAGAGACATTTCCTGCGGTGACCCACATCATGACTTAAACAGTCTCCTCACCTAGTTGTACTCACCTAGTTGTGCTTGCGGGGGTTGAGCTCTGGCTCTTTGGTCCCGCCTCTCAACCGTCAATCAACAGGTGTACAGTTTCCTGAGCCTAATGGGCTCTATCATATCTACATTTGAAACTGTGTATGGAGTCAGCCTCCACCACATCGCTTCCTAATGCATTCCATTTGTCAACCACTCTGACACTAAAAAAGTTCTTTCTAATATCTCTGTGGCTCATTTGGGCACTCAGCTTCCACCTGTGTCCCCTAGTGCGTGTGCCCCTTGTGTTAAACAGCCTGTCTTTATCAACCCTGTCGATTCCCCTGAGAATCTTGAATGTGGTGATCATGTCCCCCCTAACTCTTCTGTCTTCCAACGAAGTGAGGTTTAATTCCTGCAGTCGCTCCTCGTAGCTCATACCTCTCAGCTCGGGTACTAGTCTGGTGGCAAACCTTTGAACCTTTTCCAGTTTAGTCTTATGCTTGACTAGATAGGGACTCCATGCTGGAGCCGCATACTCCAGGATTGGTCTGACATATGTGGTATATAATGTTCTGAAAGATTCCTTACACAAGTTTCTAAAGGCCGTTCTTATGTTAGCCAACCTGGCATATGCTGCTGATGTTATCCTCTTGATATGAGCTTCAGGGGACAGGTCTGGCGTGATATCAACCCCCAGGTCTTTCTCTCTCTCTGACTCTTGAAGTATTTCATCTCCCAAATGATACCTTGTATCTGGTCTCCTGCTTCCTACCCCTATCTTCATTACATTACATTTGCTTGGGTTAAACTCTAACAGCCATTTGTTCGACCATTCCTGCATTCTCCTGAATTATGCTTGAAGACCTTTTCAACAGCTGACATCATGAGAGTAACATTTTGGTGTTTAGTACAAATGCACACAGAATGTGCACCACTCAACCCAGGTAACACAAATTCCTATGGCTGAAGCTCTGCATAGTTTGAGACTCCAATCTTCATTGATGGATATTTCTCTGAAATTTGCGTATGCTTCTACCAAATTACACAATACTAGACATTTTTACCTTCTTTCTCAAATCCAGCATGGAGATGTTCCCTCCATGTGGGATTTGATATTCACCAGAAAAGAGGGAGAGAACTGACATTCAGTATGTACTTTCTTTCCTTGGGTAAAAGTGACCATGTCTTTTCAGGAATAAAGTATGCAATGAATTATAATCTGGAAGAATATGAGGAAGTTGAAAAACCTGATTTCAGAAGACGACATTATAGGGAACTCAGAAATTTCTTTAAGGAATTTGAGTGGAAAGGCTTGCTGTTAGGCAAGTAAATGAGACGTATGTCAAGTTTTGTGAAATGTATGGTAAATGTACGCTAAGCCCCTAAATCATCGAGATAACCAAAATAAGAAAGCACAACAAAATTTATACCAAGGCAGAGATGCAGAACTAGGAAATAGGATGGGTTCAACAGAAATTGCGAGAGGGCCAGATACCAAAAGACACAAAAATGGAATCGATACAGGAAGAGGCCAAACCCCAAACATAATAACGATACAAAGAAGCGAGAAACAACTACATGGAGAGGCAGTGAAAAAGAGCAAAAAATTTTGAGAAAGGGATAGCAGACAAATGTAAAACAGAACCAGGCCTACTCTATAAATTCATCAAAAGCAAATTACAGGTATGTAATTGTAAATCGCACGATGGTAGGAACTTTCCCGAAATCGCACAATGCATACGGTTAAGAAAATCTCCAGCTTAGACAAGGAGATCCTGTCTATTCCTTTACCACCTATTCAATAACATATCTGCATACTCCAGTGTAAGAAATTAACATCAAGAACAACAACAATATGTGCTCAGTAGCAAATTATCGGGGAATTGTATTATTGTTAAATTGTTAAAGAGAATTGTTAGAACTGAACTCACAGCACCGCTGTTCAGCTTGTGACCACAGCATTGCCTAAAAATGTTGAAATATATATGTACATGCCATTATTTAGCGATGATAGTACTACAGAAGACCTCTGATTGATACACTGACCAGGATACTGATACTAGCAGGATTGTGGCGATATTTAGCACTATGCTCTATGGTGAGAGGAGTAATGCTGAGGAAGGGAGGGAGGTGACGTCATATTCTGACCGAGTGTGACCACCTTTTATTGAATGGACTTACCATACCAGCTTAGTGGTTCGCTATGGTCAACACAAATGTAGATACTTATATATAACGTGTGTATAGAGTGTAATAACAGCAACAGGAGTATGTTGGGAGCCGCCAATTTGGTGAGGTGTGTCGTCTGCATGACTTGTCATGTGTACTGGTGGCCACTATGGTCTTTGGGCACCATACCAGCTTATTTGTACAGGTATGGTGAATAAAACATGTAGATACTTATATATAATGTGTGTGTATATAGTGACAAACAGTATTGTTGGAAGAGAAATATTAGTGCATCTGGCCTTGAACCAGTCAGGGCAGTAGATGCGTCTACTGCACCATCAGGAGTTCTATGCCTACCAGGGATCAGAGCCAGAACATGGCCCCCCCTCAAGAGAGGCACGAGGAGCAATGACCTAAAGACACCCCCGTGTAATTGGAAGCAGTCTTTGTCTGCCATCTACCAGGTCAGGCATCCAGAAAGGTAGGAATTTCAAAAACTACTGCTGGCCAAAAAATTGCAAACCGAAAGATGAAAAAGCAAACCGAACTCCCTAATAAAAAAACGGGAAACAAACATGACGTCACCACAACCGCTGCGCATCCGTCTGCACAACACCCCCCCCTCCCCGGGAGTGGGACGGGGGGGTCCCAGACCTCCACGCCGGCAACTCTCCTCAGTTCAAAGGCTGTTGTGATGGTGAACGGTTGATCGCTCTGGCTCCACTCCTTGCGCAGTGCTGCAGTGCGGTGTTGTTGCTCTGTATAGGCGGTGGGAGTCCTGCGAGTGGTGTTCTTTGCTTGTACTCCAACTCACCCAACCCACCGAGACTGATATTTGGGTGCAGGCAGCTATAGCATTGCATGCGTGGTTTCAGATTGAAGTTGCAGCAACATGCAAGATTGGTTGCCCTTACGGATGCACCGCAGCTGCCCCACTGAATTATACTGGTAGTGAGACTAGGGTGGCTTCGGGGATTGCCCCTTCCGGATTGGCGGTGGAGGCATTCGAGCCTGGTCCTCCTGCTGGAGCTTTTGGGCCACGCCAGTGGGCCCCCTTCATCTCTGCTTTTCCGGTGGACTCCGTGTTTTCTCCAAAGGCAGAGGGTTTGGAGGACGGCTCGACCCTGGAACCTGCCATGGAGAATTCCGGGGCTGGGGAGAGAAGTTTACTTGGGAAGGGGGGGGGAGGGGGACCTGGGTCCCACTGGTCCTTGCTTGGTACCCTCGCTGCGGGGCTTGTTGTTACAGGGGAGGGATTTTCCTATCCCCCTCCCTGTACGATTTTGTTACGAGTTCGACTCCTTCCCGGGTTTGGTTCTAAGTTCCTTTGGGTTCCTTTGGGTTCCTTTGGGTTCTTCGGTTCCCTCCTTCTGGAGGTTTTTGGCTTCCAGCATCCCACCGAGGAAGATGTGGGAGGCCCCTTGCGTCTTACCTCCTGCGAGTCCGGATTACACCTCGATATTGAAGACTTCTTTTTAAGTTTGGCTCCTCTTTCCTCATTAGGTGCGTTCCAAGGTGCCGGAATCTTCCTGGCTGGCAGACTGCTTTTTCTTCGTGGGGGATTGGCATTCGTCCTGTCGGAGTGCGCACTTGAATGGCGAGAGTTGCCTACACTCAGGTTTTCCTGGGGGTGAGTTGGAACACCTCATGGCGTGCTTGTTCGCCCCGTCCTTCCTTATGATGTCGGCCAGGTGCGGCTTCAGGTGCAGGGTCCCTCCCTTTCGGCATCCCTGGTGGCCCAGGATTTGTGCGCCCGTGGGCACTTGGCTTCGGTCTTATGCTTCTTTTTCCTGATGGAGCTGTCTTCGGACTGGGTTGTGCTGGGTGTGGAGAAGCGGAGGAGCTGGGTTCCGGGCCAGGGTCCGGTGGGCTTGCTTCGGCAACTCGGGTGCCGGCTGCTTTGGAGAAGTTATATGCGCTGTTTTTGAGGGAGGCGGTGTCTGTTCTTCGCTTCTTACCTCGCATGCTGACAGGTGGTGCTCGTCTAAATTTTGGAATCTTCTTGGGCCCTGGCTCTTGGATTTTCATCCCCTTTTTGTCCGATGCTGTTTGCAGAGTCTGCAGTGGTGCATTTTCTGAAGACGGCTTCGTCTAGTTGACGGCCTTTGTCGAACTTGTAGGTTCTCTTGAGGGTGGAGGGGGCATGGAGGCCCTGCCCAGAAGAGTCGTGCCAGGTCTCGGGGTTCCTTCGGTCATCGTAAGCCAGTAGTGCCAGATTCAGGGCTGGCACCTTCTCTGGGGCCATTGGTATCTGGTCGGCACAGTAATCACTCTTTCTTTGAGTGAGAGCAATCACCGAGAGAAGAGAGCTTTCTTTGCCCAGCATGGAAAGCTCAGGCTCCCGCACAGCCGCTCGAACAACTGATGTGTGACCCGGGTGCCCTCCAAAAACAACCGAAGGTGAGACCGCAGCCGCAACAGTGTTGCAGGAGGGAAAGACAAGGAAGCGGTCTGAGAGTCCCACACAAGACCCAGCCAAGTCCGAACCTGAGATGGAACCAAATGGGACTTTCTCCAGTTCACCAAGAACCTGAACCAGGCAAACTGGGAAAGAACCATATCCCTGGCAAGCAGACAACATAGACTGGCTGGGAGCCCACACCAGCCAGTCATTGAGGTAAGCCAGAACCCGAACCCCTAACAGACGCAAACAGGTCACCATGATCCGGGTAAGGCGTGTGAACACTCGAGGTGCCAGATTCAAGCCGAATGGAAGGCAACGAAAGTGGTAAGCGTGTCGCCCCATGACAAAACCGAGGCCAGTCCTGAACCCCGGATGAATCGGGGGTTCCCCTGAACAATACGCGTCCCAGAGGTCCAGACACCATCCAGGCACCCGGCGCCAAAAGCAGCCGGACCTGAGACAGAGTGGTCATCTGAAAGGAGGAGCAGAAGACCCAGGGATTCAGACTAGACAAGTCCAGTACGAGTCAAAGATCTGCACAGTCCCGTTTCGGAACTGAAAACGGGCAGGAAACCCAACTGAAGGACTTTGTCGTTTCGACCACACCCAAGAGAACCCACTCCCGGATAACCTGAATGAACACAGGAGAAGAGGCCTGCCCTGCCAGCCCCGATCCCCCCTGAAGGAGGAGCAACCCAACACCACCGCAGGCTGGAGGAAACGACCCGAAATGCCCCAAATCGTGGGACCAGGCGAGAGCAAACAGTGCGAGTCTCCCCCTTATCGCCCCGTCACTGGGGCAATCCACGAAAGGGCCGGCGACCCCTACGAGAGCCCAACCGGACTTTTTCTAAGGCTCTTTTCTTGTTGGCATTGGCCTCTGGAGGTCAGGTTAGGGAGCTTCATGCTCTCCTCCTGCACAGGGGTTTCTGCTCTTTTGATCCTGGCGGTTGTTGGTTGTTTCGTTTGTTTGCAGTCTTCTCCTCTTTTTTGGCGAAGAATGAGTCTGCTGCTTTCCAAAGGGGTCCTTGGGTTGTTGATGCTTGGTTGGTTCGGCCGCGGGTGCATAGTGTTTTGTGTGTGTGGCTCTTTGCCATTGTTTGTGAGCCACGGCCTCTGTGGCAGAGGACGCACTTTGGGTTGACCCTGTTTCTCTTCTCCCAGGTTGTCCGCAGGATTATTCGGTCTTGCCAGCCTGCGGTCTATCCCCATGCCCATGCCTTTCGTAAGTTTGGTGTTCGGCTGCTGTTTTGGTAATATGGCTTGGCCTATCTTTGGGGACGGGGATTGTGAAGGTTGATCAGGGTCCTGGCTGCACATTACCCGGTTAATGTTCTTCTCGGGCGTGTATAGTCTTGGGTCACAGGTTGCGACCACTTCTCTCACCTTTGAGTTGAGGAGCGAGTGACTATCGCCTCCCCGGTGAGTCCCTTTTTTCCTCATCTTTGGTTAGGTAGCTCTGGAAAGCCGAAGGGGCTCTCCACAGAAAATCAGCATTGAATGTAATGAAACGCCATTTTCTGGGTGAGACCTGGAGGCTCCCTGGCATCCCTCCCCCGGTCGGTGTTTTTTTGCGTTTTTTATACTCTGCCTCTGAACTGGGGAGAGTTGCCGGCGTGGAGGTCTGGGGACCTCCCTGTCCCCCTCCCGGGGAAAGGGGGTTGCACAGACGGATGCACAGCGGTTGTGATGACGTCATGTTTGTTTCCCCGGTTTTTGATTGGGGAGTTCTGTTTGCTTTTTTGGCTTTTGGTTTACAATTTTTTGGCCAGCAGTAGTTTGTTTTGAAATTCCTACCTTTCTGGGTGCCTGACCTGGTAGATGGCAGACAAAGACGGCTTCCAATTTCACGGGGGTGTCTTTAAGCCATTGCTCCTCGTGCCTCTCTTGAGGGGGCCAGGTTCTGGCTCTGGTCCCCAGTAGGGGACCCTCCTTCGATTGACCGTTGCCACGGTCTAATGTATATACACATCAGCCCGGTATAGCTCCAGGGAGCCTCTGGGTCTCACCCAGAAAATGGCATTTCATTACATTCAAAGCTGGTTTTTTTTTTTTTGCTAAACTTCCCGTCCTATTGCTGCCAAAATAAGTCTCCTACGATTTTTTTTATTCTTTTTCCTGTGATCAGGGATCACAAATGAACACTTTTATAAGACTAAAGAATTTTTTGGAATTTTTTTTTTGTGGTGTCTGGCGGTGTTGCAGGTCAAAAAGCCCTTAGGAGTGTAAGGGTTAGAGAGCTTTACAGACAAATTACACAAAGTTAACATTTTTAATACACTATATGACAAAATGCTAACCAACGATCACAACTTACAATACCTGCATATTAAGGAGGGACACGTGCGGCTTGGGCAGAACTGGAGGATAACGGTTACCCTTGCATAGTATACATCGTACATTTCCTTGTGTTTCACTCGCTCCCACCAGGAAGTAGTGGTCACTTTTTCCACGCGTCTGTTGGAATTGAATGTAGTTAATTAGTGAAAGAATAATCAGCAGCACCACTACCTCTAATATTAACATATTCACACTTGTGCCCAACTTCAAAGCAAATTCTTTAAAAGTTGCAAAAATTTTTCTGGCATCTTTTCCAAATTTACTTTCATGCATTATTTATGCATTTACATCTTGGTCGTCAGTTCCCTTTTTATATTCACAAGTTGTACATTTCTTTTTCCTCATTGAAGATGTCTTCAATCTGGTAATGCCTAAACAAGTGCTACAATACTCACATGCTTCTTAGTGTTGAGAATACTTGTCCAATTATATCCATACTTGAAATGCATGATGTGCACTATCCCAGCACTGTCCATAATCACTGGAGTTCCTTCATCTGAAAACCCTGCCCAAGCCAGAAATGACCGAGGGAGAGAGGAACGGGACATGCCAATGGGACGGCGTGACGACCGCCACTCACACTCAGCACAATGCTTTCCATATGTTGGTCTCCGGATACTCCTATCGGAATAGTAAACTACACCATAAGCAATTTTAAATATAAATTTATGTTATTACATTCAGAGTAAAGCCACACCTTAACATCTCAAAATTAAACATTTGGAAAAAAAATGGCCAGGCACAGGATTATTTTTTGGGGATACTGAAAATTTTCCCTCCAAACAGTACTAAGCTTACATCAACATGCTAAAGATTACACACAATGTCTGACGCTCTTCATGCATAATGGCAGAAGAAGCCTAGGGCAATATTGCATATGTATGGCTTCTCTAATAATTTTCACCTAATAGAAGCAAATACCAATTGCAAGTGACATGCCCACCCCCCCTTGAATGACTCAACCCACCACTGAAGCAAACCACCCTTAAAATTTGTAAAGCCACAAAACTATTTCCAATGAATAGTTTTGCAATTCTTACTGAAAAACAATAATCTGAAAAATAAGTTGAGGTCACACCTCTCAACTATTCCACCAGGCCACTGCTTTTCAAGCCTCAAGACAAGTACAGTGCTTCCTTGAAAATCTTAACCTCCGTGTAACGAATTCCTCTAAACTAGTTGTTCCCAAACCTTTTTTTGCACTCACGGCCCTATTTTCTAATACCGTACTCAAAAACCTAGAACCCACTGCGACACACATTATGTTGAATTGCATCCTTCTCAGCTGAAACTTGAGTGACTTGCGGTCAGTCCCAACCAGTGCTTTACCATGCTTCATATTTAGAGCAGTGCACACAACACACGTTCTACCAAAAGCAATGTAGCCTTGTGATTTCACACACACACACACACACACACACACACACACACACACACACACAAAAGTCTGAAGCCAAAACCAGAAATGACCAACAAGAAGCAGAAATTTGGCAAGCAATTACGAAAGAACTGGTTACCAACAGTAAACTAGTACAAAATACTGCAGATAGACGTCCATAATAATTTTTGGATGTTTAGAGAAGGAAATTTCATCTAGGATGGACCGAGCTGCAGGAGAGATGAAAATCAGAAAATAGCAGTTTTAGGAGAAGGCTCCAAGGAAAATGTCAGTGATTTTTGAAGAATAAGAAAATATGAGAAAAAGACAAGAACTGCCCTTTAGAGGTGACGTTTAAAGGAATGAAAAATATGATGAAAGTGCTTAGAAATGCCAGGAAATAACAGAGTGATGAGGTTGGCAAACTTTGGTCAATAAGACAAGACCTCTCAAAGGAAGCCAGAAAAGCTGAAAATGAACCTAACTGAAGCAAAATGTCTATATGGAGATAAAAATAAATAAAGATTTTTCTACAAAGTGTCAGGGACTGGAAAACTTGTGAAATGGTACATAAAAACAAGGCAACAAAATCAGTAGTGGAAGGGGAGTAAAGAGCAAAGAGA
Organism: Procambarus virginalis; assembly: GCA_020271785.1. NCBI lineage: Eukaryota > Metazoa > Arthropoda > Malacostraca > Decapoda > Cambaridae > Procambarus > Procambarus virginalis. Next base: position 1,683,874 of record WNGS01033470.1, read on the forward strand.
AAAGGAACATGATCCTAAAATTGTATATACCAACATAGACGGAGTGAGGTCAAAAACTTTGGAGTTGCAAGACATAATTCAGCTTAAGGTCCCAGATATTGTCGCATTATCAGAGACGAAACTTGAAGGAAATATATTAAATGAAGTCGTATTTCCAAGGGGCTATTCAGTTGGGAGACGTGACAGGAAAACTAGGAAGGGAGGAGGAGTGGCTGTGAAAGTGAAAAGTGAAAGTGGCTGTGTTGGTGAAAGAACACCTGAAGGTAAGAGAGCTAATATTTGAAACCTCGAGATATTGACATAATGGCATTACAGATCTGTTATCAGGATGATAAGCTGATAACTTTAAATGCCAACAGCCCACCAGCAAGTAACACATGGACAAAGGAAGAACTGGATGACAAATGAGAGAGCCTCATAATGGTCATGAGAGATTATTGTACAAGCAGATGAAGATAAATCACAACTGTTGATACTGGGAGACTTCAACTTTAAAGCAACAAACTAGGAGGCCTATGAAGCAAAAAGTTGGACTTTTGAACATGCAGATTTGTGAACCTCATTCTGGAGACATTCTTTTATCAACATATCAAGCAGGTCACAAATCTAGTATTCACCAGAAAAGAAGAGATATTTGACATCCAGTACCTTCCTCCCTTGGGAAAGAGTGATCACATCCTGATAGACATTAACCCTTAAACCGCGCATATCATATATAAATGATATCAATGACAAAACCGAAATCGCGCACATCATTTATATATGATTTCGTGTCTAACGCTATAATTTAAACACCCCGCCTGGGATAGGGGCAGCTATAGTACAGCCACGACTGATAGTTGCCAGATCCCACCTAGAAAAAAAATCCAGCCCAACATTCTTGAGTGAGAACGTCAGTATTGCGCCAGCCACCAAGGCTGGCGCACGCAGCACGAGCTCACAGCACCGCTGTTCAGCTTGTTCACCGCTTGTTCAGCACGACCACAGCATCGCCTACAAATGCCAAAATGTAAGTGATACTGCTATTATTTAGCAGTGATAGTATTACTGAAGCCCCCTGAATTTGATAAAACTGACCAGGATTCTGATAACAGCTTGATTGTGGAGATATTTAGCGCTGTGGTCGATGGAGGGAGGAGTACGGCTGTGGAGGGAGGATTGTGGCGTTGTCTTCTGACTGTGTGTGGCCACCATTTATTGACTGCACTCACCATACCAGCTTAGTGGTTCGCTATGGTGAACACAAATGTAGATACTTACATATAACGTGTGTATAGTGTGAGATAACAGCGAGAGGAGTAGGTTGGGAGCCGCCATTTTGGTGAGAGGAGCGTCGTCTGCAGAAATTATCGTGTTGTTTACCTGTGACCACAAAGGGTCTTTGGGCACCATACCAGCTTATTTGTACAAGTATGGTGAATAAAACAGGTAGATACTTATATATAATGTGTGTATATAGCATAATAACACCACAACCAATATTGTTGGAGGAGAAATATTAGTGCGTGTGGCCTTGAGGGTGGCCGCCGATCAGCTGACTGTTGAGTAGCTACGTCTTTGTGCGTTTACTCACCATACAAGCTTAGATGTACAGTTATGGTGAACAAAACATGTAAATACGTATATATAATGTCAGTGTATAGTGAATAAATGCAAAAACAGTATTGTGGGAGGTAAATGAGGGTGAGTGAGGTGGTGTTGAGGGAGGGCGTGGCAGTGAGTGGCTCGCTGGTGTGTGGCGGCCACTCCTCGTTGCTTTTTGACTCACAAGACCAACTTAGTATTTCGTTATGGTGAACAAAACATGCAGATACTTATATAACCTGTGTATATAGTGTAACAACAGCAAAACTATTTGTTTATTGTTTTATGAACATAATAATTGAATCACTTATATGCACACCATAATTTGAGTACAGCGATGGTTCACACATTTTATAATATAAATATACCACAATTCACTGTATGGAATAATATTACTGCAAAAAAACTAAGAAAAAATCAATCAGAGACATTGAAATAATTAGGAAATAATATATTTGTGGCAACTGCCGTCTGACAGCTCGGGCGGAGTAGACCTCGTCTGGCGAAGGCTCTGCCAACGCCCCTTTTTTGCCACACTTCCCTACCCTACTGCGGCTAAAATATGCTACCTACGATTTTTTTGTTATTTTTTCCGTGATCAGGGAACAAAAATAAACAATTCTATAAGACGAAAGAATTTTTTGGATTTTTTTTTTTGTTGCGCCTGTGGGTGTGAATTCCATTTGGGCCCCTAGCGGTTTGAGGGTTAAAATGCGT
>WNGS01033470.1:1687174-1706411 GCA_020271785.1 Procambarus virginalis
AAGAGGCAAAACAAAGAACTCATACTGAATATGACTGCCTATCAAAGAAAGGAAAATTATTAAAAAACAAAACACTTAAGCTACTTAAAGTGAATCAATTCAAATAAAACTTATTAATTGTCAAAAAGCTAATTCAAAAACATTCAATTACAACAAGAATTTTATAACTACTACAACAAACCTACTATTAAACTTACGTGAAGTGATCAACTGGAAGAGACTTGATAGCTACAACAAATATACTAAACACTATAACAAAAATTTATATCATGACTACAAATCTACAAAAATGTATATAAAAATACAAACAGAGTAAGCGACCAAATATAAAAAACTACTCAGAATCGTATAAAAACCTCAAATTATAAATAAAACTAAATAACAAAAAATGTATATGTATCCTAAATAAAAAGATTATAATAGTGTACAATGTCAAGCCCGAAAATAGGCAGTCATATTCAGTATGAGTTCTTTGTTTGCCTCTTATTTGATTTGTGATTTCTATTTTCTTTTAGATCTGATGATGAATACAAGAAGGTATTCGAAACGTTATGGAATTTTAAAGCTAAAGAATCTGAAACAAGAGTGTTCAGTATATCCTTGGTTTTCCTATTTATCTTAAAAATATAGATATATATATATAATAAATATATATATATTGTATATATAGATATATATAGATATATATATATATTATATATATATATCTGCATATATATATATTATATAATACAGATATTTTTTTTGTTTTTTTTTTAAATAATATATGGAAGGGAGTACCACCTCTGGCTGGAAGAAGGGGGACCCATAGAAGGGGGACCTCGGAGGAAATCACACATAACGCATTGGAGGGAATGTAGGTCCCCTCAATACAGTTCTGTGTGCTTTTCTCCTACCACCCCCTTCCTTTTTTTTTTTTTCTTATGCTTTATTGTGTATTTAAAGGTTACAAACTATACAAGGACAAATGCCTAAAGGTTATGGATCTCTTTGAAGCTCCTCCGCTTCCGGACAGGAACCGAGGACGCAGCAAGCATTTCCCCTCTGGATCGCCACACTGAGGCGCTGAAACAAAAAACTGCAAGCCCTTGGGTCTCTGGTGACGTCAATGAGCTTGGAACCCATTCTTGAGAAATCCCAAGGCACTATTTCCCCAGGGGCCATGCGTCTCAGACGCTATGGGAACAAAGAGGTATTGACCTGCCAGTCGCCTGTATTTGAGAGATTTTGGCCGTTTCCCTGTGGTTGGCTGCCCCACCTGCTTGATCAGCTCCGAAGTGTACATAGGTGTTAGCCCGGGTGGATACACATGTGTAGTCCCACACCAACTGTCTAACCCTCCTTCCATGAGTATATGGTGATGCCATCAGGGCGAAGTGCGGGGAAATCCGGGTTTTGGACCCCTAGGATGCGAGGTTCTCTCTCCGCCTGGGCAATAAGAGTAGGGAATAGATAGAGAGAGAGAAGGATATATATATATATATATATATATTATATATTATATATTGTAAAGGACACAAATATGCATCATATACGATAAAAAAAAAACAAATAAAACGCATTGGAACTACAGTGGTACCTCGCATAACGAATTTATTCCGTTCCGTGTTCGTCATGTGAAACGGACGTCATACAAAACAATGTCCCCATTTAACCACTCTGATGCACTGTGTTTATTGTGAAATTCTCCCAGTGTGCATGACATCAAATGTTCCCAAAAATCATTTTTCTTTGTAAAATGATAATTACCTTCCCTGAGCATGTCCATGTAAAATTAATTACCTAATTCCACTTACTTTGGCTGTGAGGATGTGGACCAAGGTGGGCTGCGACGTCATCAGGTGCTGGTCGCCCGTGTGTGAAGCTCCCAGACACGGTCGTGCAGGCCATTCAAGCACCGCGCGTGCCACAAATATATTTTCAAATATTTTATCTGTGTATTTCAAATGCGGTTTTATTTGTTTCTTTTATCGTATATGATACATATTTGTGACCTTTACAATATGTATACAGTAGAATGTTCATAATTTTCCACGGAACTGTGATACATGCATCAGTAATGTGATACAATAAATGTTTATTGTCACAATATTACGTGGTAAAAATTCACTAAAATTACAATATGTACAGTTTCACACACTATTTACACAGTAACACACTGTATTACACACTCAGTACTTTGGAGGTGCGTAATAATCAACGAAGTAGTCCATGGCACACAGCATGACTTTGCTCTCGTTGCACCAGCTACAGATAGATTTTCGCTTCCTGTTTCATCTTTCTGTGTGCTTGCAAATAATGCACTCACATACACCCTTGGCTTTGGTACTTGTAGGTGGTATGTAGCCAAGCTTGTAAAGCATTAGGTAGTATGGAAACGATTATAGAAAAAGCTCAATTTGTAAGGTAGTCTGGAAAAGATCGCTTTGTAAGGTCCCACACAGGAAGAGATTCAGCTAGCCTCAAAGAGTGTCCGTCATTCAGGAAGAGATTCAGGTACAGTATTCTTGAAAATACTATGGAAAACACCACCATGGAAGCCGCTAACACTGTTCATCTATGCTACTTGTATCAGATAGTACAGTCTCTACTTGTACAGTCTCCGTGGTGTAGTGGCAAGACACTCGCCTGGCGTTCCGCGAGCGCTATGTCATGGGTTCGTATCCTGGCCGGGGAGGATTTACTGGGCGCAATTCCTTAACTGTAGCCTCTGTTTAACGCAACAGTAAAATGTGTACTTGGATGAAAAAAAAGATTCTTCGCGGCAGGGATCGTATTCCAGGGACCTGCCCGAAACGCTTCGCGTACTAGTGGCTGTACAAGAATGTAACAACTCTTGTATATATCTCAAAAAAAAAAAAAAGATGCATCATCATTGAATGCAGAAAACGATTCTTCTATGTATCATCTATATAAATTGGAGATGGCAAGGGTGGGGCTGAGAGCTACAACTGGATACGCTCGCTGTATCATCCTCATAGGTGCTGTATCACTTGCATCCGACCGTTGTGTTAAGTCCTTATTGCGCATAGCTTCAATATTATGACCCTTCTGTTCTTCAAACAATAAGGTCTGAATTTCACCGACTGAGCGCAATCTTTCAACACCATGTCGGACAGGTGTCTGGGACCCCGAGGCACGTGTGCCACAAATGGTTGCTCACGCAGTACTAACCTGGCCAGCAGCCCTAGTCTTTCATATTCGTTATAGCAAAAGGTTCGTTCAGTGTTTGTCGGGTAGGCTGCTCCATTATGACTTTCTTTGTTTCAAATGTGTTCCATTTGTTTTGTATTTGTCACTTACGTCTCAATAATGGAGCAGCCTACCCGACAAACACTGAACGAACCTTTATGGCATTTGTCATTTTTCAAATTGTTTCAACAGTTTTTATTTTTTCGTTTTTTTTTATTTAAGAAACATGGAGCAGCCTACCTGTAGACTACCGAACAAACCTTTTTGACATTTGTTCTTGTTTTCAAAATTTTTTTTTTTTTTAATTGCGTATTTTTTGTGTAAGAAACATGGAGCAGCCTACCTGCCGACCACTGAACGAACCTTTTGCTATAAGACAAATGAAAACTAAATATTGAACACATTTGAAGAAAGGACAATGTCATAATGGTTCAGTGTATGTAAGGTAGGTTGCTCCATTATTGAGATGTAAATGACAAATACAAAACAATGGAACACATTTGAAACGAAGAAAGATTGCTATAATGGAGCAGTCTACCTGCCGAACACCGAACAAACCTTTTTGACATATGTTGTATATCAGAAATGGCATTTCTTTTTTTCTACAAAAATGCCAATGCTTTGCAACATTTCAGCAGTCACCCCTTTATATCCCAGCATTATTAGCATCTTGAAACAAGAACAACATGATTCATGTGCATCATCGGAGGCGTCTGAGAATGTGCAAGAAGCAGCGCGACCCCACCATGTGGTGTTGACGTTACTCAAACCAACGTTCGCCATACAGGACGATTTGACGCTGATCGGGCCGTTCGTTACCCAAAATGTTCGCCTTTTGGGGCGATCGTTATGAGAGGTACCACTGTACATAGAACAAATAATTGAAAATATATTTGTGGCAACACCCAGTGTTTGAATGGACCGCGCGATCGTGTCTGGGCGAGTCTCACACGGGTGACCAGGCCCTGATGACGTCACAGCGCACCTTGTCCACGTCCCCACAACCAAAGCAAGTGGAATTTGGTATTTATTTTTACATAGACATGTTCAGGGAAGGGAGTTTATCATTTTACGAAGAAAACTGAATTTTTTGGGAACACTTTGGGAACACAGGGAGAATTTCACAATAAACTCGGCGCAGCACGGTGGTTAAGAAGCACATCAACAAACTGGAAAAGATGCAAAGACATGCAACTAAAGGGATCCCAGAACTGAAGGACAAGAGCTACAAGGAAAGGTTAGAGGCATTAAATATGCCAAAACTGGAAAATAGAAGAAAGAGATACAGTAATATGATCACTATCTACAAAATAGTAACAGAAGTCAATAAAATTTATGGGGGAAGAATTCCTGAGACCTGGAACTTAAAGAACAAGAGGTCATAGATTTAAACTAACGAAACAAAGCTGCCGATGAAATACAAGAAAATTCACTTTCACAGAGTTCCTCCAAGGAGTGCCGGACCAACTGGGCTGTGGTGGGTATGTGGGCCTGCAGGCCGCTCCAAGCAACAGCCTAGTGGACCAAACTCTCACAAGTCAAGCCTGGCCTTGAGCCGGGCTTGGGGAGTAGAAGAACTCTCAGAATCCCATCAACCAGGTATCAACCAGAGTGGTAGACAGTTGGAACAAGATAGGCGAGAAGGTGGTGGAGGCCAAAACCATCAGGTAGTTCCAATCACTGTCATATGAGTGTAGCTCTCATCCTGTAACTACACTTACTTAATTACACACGAACGTGTCGGAACCTAAGCCTCATGTGACAGTGATTGATGGCAACCATTAGAGATATGTTTATTTTCTTAAGGAGATTAGCACACTACATACAGTGTCTTGCAAAGATCCTTAGATAAACTAGCCAACTTGGATAAAGGCACGCGAGCTGAGATGGATGGAGGCACATGGGCGGAGATGGATGGAGGCACACGAGATGAGATGGATGGAGGCACGCAGGCGAAGATGGATGGAGGCACGCGGGCGGAGATGGATGGAGGCATTCAGGCCGAGGTGGATAAAAAAGCGATCCGATCACCACTTACAAAATAATAGCAGGAATCTACCAAATTGAAAAAGGTATTTCTGAAACTGGCAACCTTTAGAACAAGAAGTCATAGATTCAAGTTAAGGAAACAAAGGTACAGAAAAAAGATTAGAAAGTTTTCTTTTGCAAACAGTGTTAGATAGTTGGAACAAGTTAAGTGAGAAAGTGGAGTAACCATAAATTGTTTTGAGGTGTTATATAGCAGAGTGCTGAGAAGACAGGACAACATAACTCTTATTCTGTAACTACACTTAGGTAATTAGTTTCAATCTGTAAGAATAGAAACAAGGAAGACTCACTAATACTAGGAAAAAATGAGTAGAAAACTAGATAGTTTTCTTGCAAGAAGTGCCGGACGAACTAGGCTGTGGTGGATATGTGGACCTGCAGACTGCTCGAAGCAACAGCCTGGTGGACAAAGCTCGCAAGTCAAGCCTGGCCCCGAGTCTGGTTTGGGAAGTTGAACAATTCCCAGTACAAAGATACAGATCTAGATACAAACTACAAACCAGTATCAATAACAAGTGCAGTAGAAAAGCACCTGAAAAAATTATAAAGTCAAATGGACAAAGTACTATGCCTGAAAAGTAAAGACGTAATAACACACGCAGTTTGGGTTTCAAATGGTAAGTTCTTGTGTAACAAATGTTAGGTTTTACTATAGAGATATAGAAATATTTCAAGACCGGGAAGGTTGGGCTCATAGCATATACCTAGACTTGGAAAAAAAAAGTCTGACAGAATTCCACACAAGATGCTCTTCTGGAAGTTGAAACACATTGGCAGGCTAAAAGGCAGACTTCTAAATTGGATAAGGATTTTTTTTTTAATGGACAAATATGAGTAGTGATCAGAGGAAATGCATCTGACTAAAGAAATGTCACTAGCAGAGTACCTTGCCTTGTGTTGGTTCTGGCAATTAATGTCCCTATGGCCCAGTCTCTGGCCAGGCTTCTTGGTTGGTGGTCTGATTGATGAGGCTGTTAGACATAGCTGCTCACAGTTCAACATACAAATTGACTGTTAACTGACTGCACCCCAGTTAATAATACTTTATTAACTGGGGTGCTATGAATAGCACCCCCAGTTAATAAGGTATTTTTTTTTAAGTGTTTATCAAGCTCTCTTTTTGAACACCCAGAGAGGTTGGCTAGTAATACCCCTTATGTTTAGAGGGAGAGCATTGAAAAGTCCTTGGCCTATAATGTTTATAGAATTGCTTCAATGGTCAACTGAATTGATCATAAACTGTTTCAATCTATTTTTATCAATTGAATTGATAAATTGATCATAAACTGAATACAAGTAGTTTTTACTATTATGTTCAGAAAAGATAGGTACACTAGGTGAGTGTGCTTGTATTATTGCTGTGCATGCAATAAGTTATATTTTTGCTCATCATGTACATTCTATTTTTCAGACTGTGTCTGTGTGTGGGGTATCATCATGTGGACGGTTCATTGCTGCTGCCTGCCTTGATGGTGTCGTGGTGGTGTGGAATGCCATCAGTTACCAGCTGATTACGGCCGAGAAACACCCAAAGTCGCTTGCAATATGTGGTCTGGCATGGAATCCTAGTGGGAAAAGGGAACTAGCCTTTGTTGATATTGATGGGCAGCTTGGAACTGTGGAGAACATCATAGAGGGAGAAAACACGCCTGCAGTGGTGAGCCATTTTGGTCCTTGCTATATTTATTCTATTTCTACTCATTTTCTTTCCAATATTTTTGATGTGTAGAAAACATGCTAATGATGCCTTGACAAAACTTTAATCATTTGAGTACCCTATAAACTTATTTCAAGCTTACCATTATGATGGTAGGGCATGTGATGATTGTGTGTGTTTACGAGTTTCTAGTACGCTGCCAATGTCAATCTAATAATGTATGCTGTTAAGTCTGGTTTTATGTTCACTTTCTAGATCAACTCCGTGATGTGTGCAGCTGCCTTCATCTTAAAATGTACTGTCCTTCTAGCGTCCTTTCTTTCAAACTTTATTTGCTTACATTTATTCAGATTAAAATACTGTCTCCACTCGATCATCCGGACTATATGGGAAGGACCCCCAACCGGATTATCACGTTTTTCGGATAATGGTACTTTTTCACCTACGAGTCCAAAAGTGACCATTTCCAACAATTTTTATACTACAAACAACATAATTTGAATTGCCTTGCCACATATAATTATTAGATATTCAACTAGAAACCTCAACTTACCTTGTTGGTGTTCATCTTCTTGATTGATGCCACACATCTTGAAGTTAGAAATTGTTAACAATTTACGTAACCTATACTAACACAACACTAAAATTAACACTTAAAATTACTGTACAGTTCATTAAGCAAAGTTAGTTTTGACTGCCAGCTGCTGAAGCCTCACTGGTTGAAGGTGCTTGGCTTGCCTGTGAGGCCTCACTTGTTAAAGGCGCTTGCATGCCCTCACTTGTTGAAGGCGCTTGGCTTGCCTGTGGCGCCTCACTTGTTGAAGGCGCTTGGCTAGCCCTGTGGCGCCTCACTTGTTGAAGGCGCTTGGCTAGCCCTGTGGCGCCTCACTTGTTGAAGGCGCTTGGCTAGCCCTGTGGCGCCTCACTTGTTGAAGGCGCTTGGCTAGCCCTGTGGCGCCTCACTTGTTGAAGGCGCTTGGCTAGCCCTGTGGCGCCTCACTTGTTGAAGGCGCTTGGCTAGCCCTGTGGCGCCTCACTTGTTGAAGGCGCTTGGCTAGCCCTGTGGCGCCTCACTTGTTGAAGGCGCTTGGCTAGCCCTGTGGCGCCTCACTTGTTGAAGGCGCTTGGCTAGCCCTGTGGCGCCTCACTTGTTGAAGGCGCTTGGCTAGCCCTGTGGCGCCTCACTTGTTGAAGGCGCTTGGCTAGCCCTGTGGCGCCTCACTTGTTGAAGGCGCTTGGCTAGCCCTGTGGCGCCTCACTTGTTGAAGGCGCTTGGCTAGCCCTGTGGCGCCTCACTTGTTGAAGGCGCTTGGCTAGCCCTGTGGCGCCTCACTTGTTGAAGGCGCTTGGCTAGCCCTGTGGCGCCTCACTTGTTGAAGGCGCTTGGCTAGCCCTGTGGCGCCTCACTTGTTGAAGGCGCTTGGCTAGCCCTGTGGCGCCTCACTTGTTGAAGGCGCTTGGCTAGCCCTGTGGCGCCTCACTTGTTGAAGGCGCTTGGCTAGCCCTGTGGCGCCTCACTTGTTGAAGGCGCTTGGCTAGCCCTGTGGCGCCTCACTTGTTGAAGGCGCTTGGCTAGCCCTGTGGCGCCTCACTTGTTGAAGGCGCTTGGCTTGCCTGTGGCGCCTCACTTGTTGAAGGCATTTGGCTGCCTGTGACGCCTCACTGGTTGAATAACACGTAACTTGTCTTTAATTGCCAGGACAACCTTCTTCCTCTTAACCCCTCCAGAACGATTGATGCTGATACCAGACATAGTCTTGGCCAAAAATGTTTAAAGTTACTATGAAAATAAAAAAGTTATTTAAAAAAATGTTTCACTAATGGCGCAGCACTGTGTATAACACGAGGGACGGACGCACATGGGTTGACCAGTGTTGGACGGGTCCACTTGGCGTGGGGCAGCTATAGCACCTTACGTAGGCTGCCAGGAGAATATTTTTTAAGGAAACTTCAGCCTGTGCACATTGCTTTTAGAAAACTTATTTATTTGTTATTACATAATTACTAGTACTTATTTCATTTGTTTCTGGCTATAATTAATTGTTCTAAAATTAATGGTAATTCTTGTACCCAGGTGGTCCCTCCCGACGCTCTCCTCCCACCCTCCCGACACCACCCACCCACCCCACCCCCTCCTACACCATGCGCCTCGAGTCACGGGCAGACGGGATTAATACCGTATGGCCCGCCTCATGTTTTCTTATACGGAAAAAGACTCGATCATCCAGGCAACTGACCGGATAGTGTAATTTCGGCAGGACATTAACCGGTCCCCAAAATTTTATCCGTCCAAACTCTCGTTAATCCAGTTCCTGTGGCTATTTTGGCCGGATATTGTGATAACTTTTTCCGATTGCGATTTTGGCCGTATAAAGGCGTTTTTCGGATGTTCGAATCCCGGATAATCGCGGGGTTACAGTAGTAGCCGTAAGTCTGCTCAGACTTTAGCTTGTGTAGGTCGTCTTGCATTTTGTGCACTATTCATTCTGTACTCTTCTCATCAGTTTGGCTGCATTTGCAAACAGTACCTTGCAAAGTTTAACTTCAAAGGTAATTTACCTAAACTGAGTATAGTGAGTATATGAGTATATATAAGTATACTGAGTATATTTAAACTGAGAGATATGAAGACTGACCCCTGTGGGGGTGCTCTGAATGCTGTTTCCTTCCACCCCTGACTTTTTGTCTCCCCCACACTATCCCCCACTTGTTGAAAGGGTATTGTTACTTAGTTTAGTACTTTCTTTATCCCAGTCTGCATTTCTATTTTATAATCATATGGAGGGGGGGGGTATGAAAACCCCTTTCATTTGTCTTATGTTACAGCCCACCCAGCCTTCTCTTTTCTTAGTTGTCTTATGTTACAGTCCACCCAGCCTTCTCTTTTCTTAGTTGTCTTATGCTACAGCCCACCCAGCCTTCTCTTTTCTTAGTTGTCTTATGTTATAGCCCACCCAGCCTTCTCTTTTCTTAGTTGTCTTATGTTACAGCCCACCCAGCCTTCTCTTTTCTTAGTTGTCTTATGTTACAGTCCACCCAGCCTTCTCTTTTCTTAGTTGTCTTATGTTATAGCCCACCCAGCCTTCTCTTTTCTTAATTGGCTTATGTTATAGCCCACCCAGCCTTCTCTTTTCTTAGTTGTCTTATGTTACAGTCCACCCAGCCTTCTCTCTTCTTAGTTGTCTTATGTTATAGCCCACCCGGCCTTCTCTTTTCTTAGTTGTCTTATGTTACAGTCCACCCAGCCTTCTCTTTTCTTAGTTGTCTTATGTTACAGTCCACCCAGCCTTCTCTCTTCTTAGTTGTCTTATGTTATAGCCCACCCAGCCTTCTCTTTTCTTGGAAAATCATCAAAGACTATCAGGTGTATTGGACATGATTTGTTGTGTGTGTTTTGTGTTACAAGTTTTGTTTGCTACAGATACAAGATCATCTTTCTGATTATTTTCTAAAAGTACACGTGATACATGTCAGTGGTATCATGCTAATGGTCCAGGATGGACTGAAACTTTGTCACTTCTCCATCTTCTGAGTTGTAATTATTTAAGTGTAGTTACAGGATGAGAGCTACGCTCAGTGGGAGTCTTCCCAGCACTCTTTGTTGTATAACGCTTTGAAACTACTGATAGTTTGGTCTCCACCACCTTCTCACTTAACTTGTTCCAACTGCCGACCACTGTTTGTGAAAGTAAATTTTCTTGTATTTGGCAGCTTTGTTTAGTTACTGGATAACTTAAATCTATGACCTCTTGTTCTTGAAATTCCTGTTCTCAGGAATTCTTCCCTATCAATTTTATCGAGTCCCATAACTATTTTGTACATAGTGATCATATCGCCTAGTTTTCTTCAATCTTCTAGTTATGGGATATTTAATGCCTCTAACCTCTCCTAGTAACTCTTGTCCGTCAGTTCTGAGAGCCATTTAGTGGCATGTCTTTGCACCTTTTCCATGTTTGTTTATGATGATCTTGAGATATGGACCTGACAGCTGAGTGGACAGCGCTTCAGATTCGTAGTCCTGAGGTTCTGGGTTTGATCCCTGGTGGAGGCAGAAACTAATGGGCAGAGTTCCTTTCACTCTGATACCCCTGTTACCTAGCAGTAAATAGATACCTGGGAGTTAGACAGCTGCTACGAGCTACTTCATGGGGGTGTGTAACAAAAAGGAGGCCTGGTCGAGGACCGGGACGCTAAGCCCCAAAATCATCTCAAGATAACCTTTCAACTGCTGCATATTCCAGCTTTGGTCTAACAAAAGTTGTGAACAATTTCTTTAGTATTTTGCAATCCATGTATTTAAAAGAAATTCTGAAGTTAGAAAGTGTAGCATAGAATCGTGAGGTTATCTTGAGATGATTTCGGGGCTTTTTAGTGTCCCCGCGGCCCGGTCCTCGACCAGGCCTTCACCCCCAGGAAGCAGCCCGTGGCAGCTGACTAACACCCAGGTACCTATTTTATTGTTAGGTAACAGGGGCATAGGGTGAACGAAACTCTGCCCATTGTTTCTCGTCGGCACCCGGGATCAAACCCGGGACAACAGGATCACAAGTCCGGCGTGCTGTCCGCTCGGCCGACCGGCCGAGTGGAATCCTTCCACAAAGAATCCCCACAAAGAATCCCACAAAGAATCAAAGAATCTTTGCACTCCCAGAATCCTTCCACAAAGTTCTTTATGTGGTCCTCGTGTGAGTTTTCCATTTTTGGTCAACATGGTGGTGCCAGTCTGGTTCAGGGCTTCCGATCTCCTTGCTTGAATTAGTTCTCCTTTAGTGCATTTTTTTAAGATTTGAAGAAACTTGTAATTTCTTATTGTTCCATTACCAAATTTAATGGTTTAACAGTTTCGCGCGGGCGCACTGCAGACTTTGACGTCATGCTCCCGGCGGTGTGGGCGAGCATGCGGCGACACCGAAATGTGTGTACTTGTTTCAGTTTTCTCGCCTTAGTTCTTGTGCTACATCGTTCATTTTGGTATCATTGTGTTCGCAATAGAATTCCCTACAGGTGTATATAATGTCCAAAAGCCCAGCGTGACTCCCCACAGCAAAGCCTAAAGTCGGCAAAAGTTACCTGTGAGCGCACAAAATCAGCAAAACGTGTATATTCGTTTCAGTTTTCTTACCTTAATTCTCATACTACGTCGTTCGTTTTGGTATCATTGTGTGTGCAATTAAATTCCCTGCAGGTGTATATGCATACAATGTCCAAAAGCCCGGCATGACTCTCCACAGCAAAGCCTAAAGTTACCCGTGAGCGAGCACCAATTTGCACACTGCGGCGTAATGGTATACTTGTTCAGTTTGATAACATCAATTTTCGTCTTCAGTCTTTCATTCTGGTATCAAATTGTTCACAATATAAAGGCGTGTATTTTAAAACTAGTCCTATAATAATAGAGCAATAACTGGAATTTTAACAAATATTTTAAATCTGGATGCTCATCATCACAAAATTATTTATATCTTTCCAGTGTTCTGACATAAATCTTCGTGTTACATCTTTCATTTTAGTATCAAATTGTTTGCAATCAAAAGGCATGCATTTTAAAACTAGTTCCATAATAATAACACAATAAATAGAATTTTAACAAATGTTTTTAAATTTTGCCCAAAAATGTATTTATAATCTTTCAAGTATTCTGACATCAGGTTTCATGTTACATCTTTCATTTTTATATCAAATTGTGCGCAGTTTAAAGGCGTTCATTTTGAAACTATCCCAGAGTCGATCGGATAAAAAGTGAAATTTATACAAATATTTTATTGTTGGACGCAAATGATGTCACAAGATAGGACTCGGCAGAAAAATTTGTAACGCATTGTGTGTCACGAGATAGGAAAAGTGTTAACTAACGTGCCTGATGCATCATAATGCTTTGCCTGGTTGGTTATCTGCCTAAGGCTTTGCATATACAGTATTTGTATATACCATATACAGGGGTACCTGGGTTTAAGAGTTTAATCCGTTCCTGGAGACAGCTCATAACCTGAAAACTCGTAAACCGAAGCTAATTCCTCCATAAATAATGGGGAAATGAATTAATCTGTTCCTGACTACCCAAAAACCTCACTTCAAACTAAATTTTATACCTAATTCATCGAAATCTATACTACAAAACTATGTTCAAGTTATTACTTACCATTGCTGATGACTGCTGTTGGCGTATGGAAGATGGTGAGGAGAGGTGTTACTGTTTGGAAGCGGAGTCCCTATCCTTTATTACATCAGGCAGTGAGGACCTCTGGGGTGCATTCTCTGGCATGTTTCGCCTGTATACCACTAGGGCCTGGTTGTGGCTCACTGCTTGCTTGTCTTACTAAGAATCTGTCTAAAGACACTTGTTTTTCCGTACATTTTAACACTTGTCTGTAGTAAGACATTACATTGTCATTTAAAGGGTCAATGCAACAACCTGTTATAGGTTTATCTGGGTGAGTTTTTTCAACAAAACTTTGCAGTTCTTCCCATACTTCACACATTTTCTTAATGAGGAAGGGACAGCCTCTACTGCCTCTACTCACAACTATTTTCTTAGGTTGAACCTTACCACTGGCTTTCTTGGGACCCATGGCGAAATATATAATAACAACTTTTATGTTCAAATGGCCAAACATCCAACAAAACACTGTAAATCCTGGTGAAGAATTGAGGTGGGATAGTCACTGGGCGTGAGGCACTGGTAAACTGAGCGGCGATCACCGTACCACCATGCGCTAGTCAGCCTGTACGCGTATCAACACGCTCGTATCCTGAGGCAACCCTCGTATCCAGATACAAATTTTCCGAGCAAATCCTGCTCGTAACCCGAAAAACTCGTAACCAGGGGCGCTCGTAAGCCGAGGTACCACTGGTTATCTTGAGATCTTGAGGTTATCTTGAGATGATTTCGGGGCTTTAGTGTCCCCGCGGCCCGGTCCTCGACCAGGCCTCCACCCCCAGGAAGCAGCCCGTGACAGCTGACTAACACCCAGTTACCTATTTACTGCTAGGTAACAGGGGCATTCAGGGTGAAAGAAACTTTGCCCATTTGTTTCTGCCTCGTGCAGGAATTGAACCTGCGCCACAGAATTACGAGTCCTGCGCGCTATCCACCAGGCTATGAGGCCCTTTTAATCCACTGTACTGCATTAATAAGCACTATTTCTTGATGTCATTTTTATTGGATCATTTTCCTAGATATTGGAAAAGACCTCTTTCCTCGTTAACATTTTCGTCTGGTAGCAACACAGTTTGCGTCCATTAATAATCTTATGGATGTCAAGCGGGGATGTATGTTGCGTCCAAAATTAAAATACTTGTTAGAATTCCATTTATTGGTCTGCTGTTATGTTTTAAAAAGTTTTAAAATGCGCACCTTTGGATTGCGAACAATTAGATACCAAAATGAACGGCTTAGCTCGAAAAGTGTGGTCAGAACACAGGAAAGAGTACATATGTTAGTGTGGGTGCGCGCTCCTGGGGGAAATGCCAGGCCCACCTCGAGGTGGGTTGTGGTGCGGGAAAGTGTTCAGCTGTATATTTGATACTGTTAGTTTCCTTGGAATTTATTTATGTGAACATGTATTGAAGTGTTAACGTCTGTTCTGTGTTAGGTCATTTTGACCTAATATGAAAGATAGGGTAAGTGATTGAGAGGCATTTTGATCATGTTTGATCTTTATGCACCTTATGGTGGTTTTATCTCCTGGTCTTATGAATATGACATGTATGGTTAAAAATTTAAATGGTTAATATTTTACTGACAATGACTGTTGCTAGTGTGTGTGTTTTCACTTGATGACTTTGCCAGGTTAGTGGGGATGGTGCAAGTGAAGTGCAAAGTGGATTGCTCAATGGAGACGTCTTTCCACCATTGGAGATCGATATGGATGAGGACGATGAAGATTTCTCCATCTCAAAAATCAAATCTCGGCTGGGTTTTGCGGATGATGAGGAGGGCACCTTCCTTGGTCTTCCCAAGGAAAGTGCTTTGAAGGAAGAATTGGGTAAGTTCTTTTTAATTTTGAGTGCAGGTACTGGCTGGGTGTGAGGAAAATTTTGCTAAAATAAACTTGAAAAGAAAGTACAGTAGTGTAGAGAAGCATTAAGCTGAGCAAAGAATACATGTAAGGTGTATCTTAGGATCACTAGGATTTCAGAATGGAAGGAATGAGTTATGGTGAGCCAGAAATATGTACACATAGACCAGGAAAGATATTGAAAAGCAGTTTGAAGGTGATTTAACAAAACAAAGGAACAGCCAAAGCTAATGAGCTGTCATATATAACAGATAAACGCCATGTGATCAACTGTAGAAGAGAGTGGAATGTCTTGCTAAAATAAGAGATGTGTGAGGTTCTAGGTTTAAATGAAGCCATAGTGAAGATGGTAGGAGAAGATGTTTAGTGATGTGAAGAGAAGGTAAAAAGATAACTGGGGGAACTCAGTGCAGTACAACAAAATAGGGCCAACCAGGCATTACTAAAGGTGGCTGCAATAGTACTGTTTTCTTTTAACTGGAAGCTTTAATAAAGTACAAGAGACGAGAATTCATAGCTTTGAAAAATGCAAATGTACTTCATATAGCAGCATTATTGATACGGGAGAGACGAGGAGCATCTCAAGGAGCACTGAACTATAGACCAGAGTAGCTTAACATGCATCCCTGTCAAGTTGTTGGAGAAAGTGTTAAGCGAATAATGGAGCATGTGGTGTGGACACGCTTTGTAACTGGAGCAACACAGGTTTAGAGCGAAGAATCATAAGCAACACACTGTGACCTGGTCACAAAGATTTGCGATGAGAAAGATGGCTTAGTAGACTGCATTTTCCTACTGTTAGAAAGTATTTGACACGGCTCATAATAGAAGTGGTTATGAAATGGAGAACCAAGCTGGGAAGAGGATTTAGCAAGCATGATTCCTAAAAAGATTGGTCTTAGGCCTGTTGAGGTTTCAAGTATATGATAATGACCTACCCATTGAGTGCATTTTTACATACCCATGTTTGCTGACAATGTAAAACTACCGAGTACATTAGCACTATGTAGGTTCATGATTTGTATAGTTATGCCCAATATGTGTAAGGTAATAAAGATGTGAAAAGGTGAAAGCAGACCACATACAAGGAAACATAAGAGACTGCTATAAAGTATGGTGTCTCCAGGAATGGGGGGGGGGACCACTTAGTGCTGACATAATCCCAACACTTAAACCACAAGTTTGCATGAACACATCATCATTGGCTGCATGTTGGAGCTGACAAATAAAATAATAGAGGTCATTAACCTAAACTTTGATTAATTTTAGGTATCTTACACACAATACATTGGACTTGTACTGTTCTAGAATACTGAGCCCAAGAATGGACTCTTCACCTTGAAAACCAAAAGCTGGTAAAGGATTGCAGTAAGAACAGTACTGTACCTGGGTGAAGGTAATTATGCTATGAGAATAGGATAAATATCTATTAGTGTCCTTCCAAGAGCACCTAACAGTCCTTTATTATTATTACAGTGGCACCTCGACTTACGATAATTTAGTTACAATGTAAATTTGATCGAAAAATGTGACTCGACATATGATGGTGTCGTCGACTAACGATATTTGTTGGTACATGTTTGGGTCAACCGAGCGCGTGGTTCCCGGTCACGCGAGCCGACCTGCATCAGTTTACTACAGCTGCCCGCTTAGTGACAATCACACCTATAAGAAATTCTGTTTTTGTGATGTTTTTTTGCTTTTTGAACATAAAAGTAATTATTATATATCATGCCATGGGTCCCAAGAAAGTCAGTGGTTAGGTTCAACATATGAAAACCCATGTAAGGATGACCATAGAGAAAAACCAGGGGATCATTCATAAATATGAAGATGGTGTGCGGGTTGTTGAACTAGCTAGGCAGTACAACAAATCTCAGTCAACGATATCCACCATACTGGCTAAGAAAAAGGACATTGAGTGCTAGAGTGGCAAACTTTACTCATATCCTTCTTGAATGTGAACTAAACCAGCCTCTAGCCATTGTTCACAGGTCTAACTTCAAAACCTTGTTCCTCTCTCCCTTGTTGATACAGTTTATCAACTTGAAAGACTTTGAACGTGTCTCCCCTCGCCCTCTGCCTCTCCAGGTAATGCAGTCCGAACTCCCTTAACCCGTGCACTGCACAAAACCAAGATATCTTGGGTGACAGGTGGTGTGCCAATCTAGAAGCCACTTGTTTTTTTGGAGGGGGGGGGGGATTCAAAACTCCTGCGGGGTTACACATGGCTCGCATCCTGTTCCTCAGGACTCCAGTAAACAGATACCATCTTGAAAAAAACATCTGCATCTCTCGTAACTGTGAAAGCCTTAGTACTGCTACACTGCAGAAACACTGCAGTTTGTAAACAGAGTGGTAGACGGTTGGAACAAGTTAAGTGAGAAGGAGGTAGAGGCCATAACTGTCAGTAATTTCAAAACATTATATGACAAAGAGTGCTGGGGAGACAGGACACCACGAGCGTAGCTCTTATCCTGTAACTACACTTAGGTAATTACTCTTAGGTAATTACTGCGACCATGGCTGGTGCATGCAGCAGCAGCTTGCAGCACAGCTGTGCAGGTCGGGGCCACAGCCCCACTTAAGGGGCGGTCTAGTTATGTAGAAAAATTTGTTCAATGTCAACCAATATTATTTGACTAGTTGTATATGAAAAGTGCTGAAATTGTCCCAAGTTCAGTACTGCAGCGTAAATAGAAAAAGATTTTTTTTTTTTTTTTTTTCAACGTTTTTTACACATTTTCAAGTCTACACTTCTTCACACACGTTTCAGATATAATTATTGTGACACTTTCTGACACATTAGCATATAATAAATGATTGTGTGATTTAGGATTTCCAAAACATCTTTAGTTTCCTAATACAAATGTTCAAAGTTCCACCCAAAAATTATGCAAAATGGCATGTTTATTGCTATTATAAAATCAATAAATGAACTTAGAGAAAAGTGAAATCTTGCACATGTAGAGACATGCCCTCCACATATACTGTGTAAGTTTCATGTAAATTGAATAAAAAATTATTCAGTTTTGTAAACATTTGTGTCAATTGAAAAAAAAACAGAAATTAATGAAGTCTAAGGTTCTAAAATCTGTGGCTGAGGTTGACATCAACCAATTTTCTCCAAAATTGGCATCCTTACAGATAGGTATACGTACAGTAAGGTGTGTAAGTTTGATGCAAATCGTCCGAAAAAAAATTTGAAAAAAAAAATTGAAAAAAAAAAAAAAAAAAAACTTTTTTTTTTTTTTCTTAAAATTTTTTCCAATTAAACTAATTATAATATTTGTTTAATATATGCTATTGTGATAGCAAAGAGTCATAGCTATGATTTCAGTTGACACTTTTGATTCATAATCGATTTTGACCATTTTGGCATAATTTTCACAACTACTTCATTATTTTTTTTCTCCCTTCCTATTTATGCTACGATGCTGAAACTTGGACCAGATGAAACACTTTTCATATAGAACTTGTCAAAAAAGTTTGATTGAAATCGAACAAGTTTTCATTTTTGCATTTTTGGAGCCAAACTGGATTGGACCGACCCCTTAATAATGAGGAATGAAATACAACTGCAATTATTTGCGAGGATAGTATCATGTGATCTTAACTAATAAAAACTAGGTACAAGGTTCAAATATCAGTGAAGATAATGTTGGTTATGATGCTCACAGCAGGAGGCAGACATTCACAGCACACAGCCCAGGTTGTTAATGTACGCATCATGCAATGTGACCTCATGTTCCTTCAGAAAATATTCTTGTGAAAAATTATTCATACCATTACCTTGGTTACCTTGAGATAATTTCGGGGCTTAGTGTCCCTGCGGCGTGGTCCTCGCCCAGGCCTCCTTGTTGCTGGACTGGTCAACCAGGCTGTTGGATGTGGCGTTCCAGCATTGTTCTATTCATAATTTGGTGACAAGAATGTGATGGTAATAGCAGTGTTGTGGCTAGACTTAGCGATGTACTTAGTATACTGAAGGCATGTTGCTGCATCAGGTGACATTGTCTGCTGGCATCAGCTGGTTGTAGCATGTGGCCCTATACTTTATTATTTATTTATTTATTTATATACCTGAAGGTACATTGGGTTGAGAGAACATTGCATTGATGTTTAACTAGGTAATTTCTAGCCAAATTTAAAAATGCTAACAGGTTCATTGTAAGAAAATTTTGAGAGATTAGTAAGTACATTAAAGTAAAATTTGAGGGTTATCAATAGGTACAAGTATCATAATTTGAGGATCATTTGAAGGTATTATGCAGTAAAATATACATTCAATATAAAACAAGGGTTCTAATTAAGCATCCAT
>WNGS01033470.1:1707411-1722867 GCA_020271785.1 Procambarus virginalis
GGGGGTGCGTCCTGAGTTGTCCAGTTGCGCAGCTTTGCTGTTACCTGCATACCGTGTCTAGGGATGCGCTTTGGGTTGATCTCGTTCCCCTCGTTCTGTTTCAGGGCTCGGGTCTCCCAGGTCATCCGCAAAAGTTTTTAAGTCTACCAGCCTGCGGTCTATCCTTGTGCCCGTGCCGTTCGGACGTTTGCAGCTTTCACTGTCATGTTGGAGACATCTAGGGCCCATTTTGGGCTTGAGGATTTGTGGGTCGCACAGGTTCCTGGCTGCCCGTTGTTTGTGCACGTGTCTGCTCCTGTGTGTTCTTGTGTTGCCTTGGGTCGCAGGTTGCAGCCTGTTGTCGCGTTGCTGAGTTTGTGGCAGCCGCCTGCCAAGTCAGCCCTTTCTTTTCCTTCTCTTTGGGTATGAAGCTCCAGGGGGCTCCCCACAGAAAACCAGTGTTGAATGTAATGTAACTCCATTTTCTGGGTGACCCCCGGAGGCTCCCTGGCAACCCTCCCTCCCACCGGTCGGCGTTTTTTTGCGTTTTTTGAAGCTTAGCTTCCGAACTGATGCTAGGCAGCCAGCGCGGTGAGGTCCGGGGCTCCCCCCTTCCCCTCTTGGGGCAGGGAGAGCTACGCGAATGATCGGCACGGCAGTAAAGTGTGATGTTTGCTTGTTTCCTTGTGATTGTAGGGAGTTTCTACCTTTCTGTTCGGTTTTCTGTTTTAGTTTTTTACCATGTGGGGTTTGTTTTGTTATGCCTACTTTTCTGGGTGCCTAACCCTGGTCGATGGCAGATAAGGAAAACCCCAACCACAAGGGGGTTTTCCAAGGCCATTGCTCCCTGAAACCTCTCTGAAGAGCCCAGGTTCTGGCACTAGTCCCTGGTAGGTCTGAACTCCTTAGCTAATGTCCCGGTCTAATATAACATACATTAGCCCAATAAGCTCCATGGAGCCGTAGGGGCTCCCCACAGTAACCCGCTCGGATGTAAATGGAACGTTGTGTGAAAATTTCAAAGCAATCGGTGAAGACCTTTCGGAGATTAGCGATTTTGAACAAACGAACATTTACATTCTTATTTATATGGATTTATAATCGATGTCATGGATCTGTGGACCATATTTAGACAAACTTAATTTCACTAGAACAGTACAGTATACTAATTTTTCTATTAATATTTTCACATCAGCTGGAAGAACAAAAATGGAATCAATTAAAATAGATCATAAATCTTGAAAAATACCACTCACTCATTTACTATATTATACACATTGTACAGCAGAACAGATATAAAAGCAACAATTCATTCCTGCACTTACCCACCACTTCAAAAGCCAGGGTGTACAGTCCACAAGAACTGTCACATAATTGTACATTACACACGTATCTACTAAAATGTCAAGTTTACCTTTAAATAGGGTTTGTGATTTTAACTTGTAAATTAGTAGAGCCAATTTATAAGCGATAGAAACTTTACCTTTAGTACCCCTTACGTAGTATGTGGGAGCGTGCATCACACACTCATGATATGAGAAGACCACTCCTGTACCATCTGCTTACCTATCAGCACTCCAATTGTAAGCTAAATGTTATTCAATTTATATCTGATATTTAGGTTATATATACACAGCTGTATACCTGTTCAGTTTGGCTAAAATTTCAAGATTTGAGTAAATTGTTAAGAATGAAGCTATTAATTCTGATCCCACACTGACATTATAGAAGACACCAGACACAACCTGACCATGTATCCCACACTGACACTATAGAAGACACCAGACACACAACCTGACCATGTATCCCACAGACACTATAGAAGACACCAGACACACAAGCTGCCCATGTATCCCACACTGACACTATAGAAGACACCAGACACACAACCTGACCATGTATCCCACACTGACACTATGGAAGACACCAGACACACAACCTGACCATGTATCCCACACTGACACTATGGAAGACACCAGACACAACCTGACCATGTATCCCACACTGACACTAAAGAAGACACCAGACACAACCTGACCATGTATCCCACACTGACACTAAAGAAGACACCAGACACAACCTGACCATGTATCCCACACTGACACTAAAGAAGACACCAGACACAACCTGACCATGTATCCCACACTGACACTAAAGAAGACACCAGACACAACCTGACCATGTATCCCACACTGACACTAAAGAAGACACCAGACACAACCTGACCATTGTCGGGGTGTTCACGGTTCTTGGTTTGGGTTAAAGCAACGGTTGACTATGATATACTCTCGAGGTGGTTGCTCTGACAATAACCTTTACTCACCGTCGTTCTACGGGTCTTCCCTCGATCCTCTATGCACCACTGCACGCCCAGGAGAGTACCCCAGTCGATCTCACAACCGGCCTTAAGTTGTAAGATGAGTGGAAACACAGATTGTTTCCTCAATTTGTGGCCCGCCCCGGCAAAGAACTATCACACAGCCTTCAAGGTCGCCAACTGGTGTTTTTAGGTGTCCAGTAACACTGCAGTGGTGAGGTGTAATTGTGGTAAGAGCAATTTCGACTAGTTTGGTCTCAGGCAAGTAATTACTTCTGTCACTCTTCTATTTCCCTTTGGCAATCACAAGACAAATGGAGGGGATGATATCAAACACCAAAGAGTTTTGGTATTTTACTTAAAAAACAACGAGAAACATGTGCATCAGTAAACATATCAGGATCAATGTATAACAGCTGCTCAATCCGCAGCAAAATAATCTGGGCGCACCGATATGGCAACATCCGGAAGCCCCTCGCGTCACCTGTCAGATATCAGCTCATCGGGGCCCTCGCGACCGTGAGAAAGAATAGAAAACAAGTACTAGCCTGTCACAATCCCCGTTTATTTAACTTTTCGCAAAACACTGTATTTAACATTCACATGACATACTTATGATTCCACTGGGTTGCGATACACCACTTCACTGGCCTCACGATCAATATCTTATTCACACTGCACTCACAGTGACTTTTCACCGTACCAAAAGATTACTCTATTCTTAATAATATTTACTGTGAATGCACTCGCTTGATCACTGAACTTATCTTTAAATCTATACTTCCTCTTAAAGATATATCACTGGCAATCACTTCAAGTATACGAGATTATTCAGTACACAGGCATGTCATAGATAAATCATTGATCGAATCACAGGCATATATATATATATAAATAATGGAGACCAATACACAGGCATTTATATCAATAAATCATGGAGATCAATACACAGGCATTTATATAAATTCTGGGCTCATAGCCTAACACCAAATCTGGTTTACTACTAATATATATAATAATAATAATCACAGGAAATGAATTACAGTCACAGTAAATTCCTTAATGAATCCTGGTGCTTGCACACACCCACACATAGATATATATGTAAACTGATACTGTGAGTACTCTGGGTAGCCTCACCACATACTGTGCTCTGTGACTTACTCAGGTGAGACTTGCTCACGACATAAAATATTCTGACAAGTATATATATAGCTAACTAAAGGGGAAATGGGAGGGTAACTGTAAACACCTACTTCACCTATCCTAGGATGACAGTTGGGTTGTAGCTCCTGGTCCAGGCTCTCGCCTCGTACACCCTCCAGAAACACAAGCCAACGTCATAGGATGTTCGCGTCTCGCCGCTTTCTGTACACTGCAGGTCCGTGCTTCCCCCACAGTACGTCGCAGGGTTGAAGTCGGTCTCCTGGCCGTCAACTTTCCTCCCAACTACGGCAGCCAGCCTACGTCTCGGCGGTCGTCGTACGTTTCCCAAATAGTCCTTGTCACTGTACTCCCAGAGGAACTGCCTCTCACCACTACGAAGTCTCTGTGAAGTTATCAGCCGTCCCAGACGATACTGCTTAAGCTCCACACGCACAGCACCCGACTTCAGAGCACTTGAAGCTCACTTCACTGTCAATTCCCTCGTCGTCTAGGTATGTCACTAGGTATTTGGGAAGACTTCTCGACGTGCTTGCATCCAACTGTTGACTCGTAGGGTTCCACGAAGGTGGGGTTACTGTCAAACTTGACAGGATCGTCGATCACACGTTCAACCTGGTTGACAAGGCGGTCAACCCGGTTCGCTCACGGCAGAATGGCCCAGCCACTAAACTGTCTCCTATTCTGGTGAACCGTCAAGGACATTGCACGCGTCAGTGCCCGGCCCACTTCTTGCAACGCACCTGTCCCTGAGCACTTGTTGCTCAATATTCTGTCAATTCCTTATCTGAGCCACATCTGGGTTGCAGGAAGACCTCACAAAGTGCGCGCTAACAACAGGAGACGCTTACATCCATCGGAGCTCGGTAATCCGTCACTCAGACAGGATGACCGGTCGCACGTCCTGCCTCTCGGACGCGTCGTGTGAGACTGATGGCGCGAAAGCGCCGCTACGGCTGGACTCCCTCTGCTTATGTGACGTCACATTTTCCAAAGTAGGTTTTCATTGGCTCCCAGTGCCACGTCGCTGACGGTGACCATCTGGCGACACTGACGTCACACAGTTTTGGCGGGAGAACAGACTCGCCAGCGCCATTTTGGGTCCCNAAAGGAAAAAAGCAGGAGGGAATATAATAACCATGGTTTGATAGACAATGTAAGGAAGCAAAGGTGAGAGCAGGAGGGAGTGGAGGAAGTACAGAAGACAAAGGACAGAGGACAACAGGATTAGATGTAACAGAGCTAGGAATGATTACATTAACATAAGACGAATGTCGGAAAGAAATTATGAGAATGATATTGCAGTCAAAGCGAAAAGCAACCTAAATTACTACATAGCCATATAAGAAGGAAGATGTCGGTAAATGACCAAGTGACAAGACTGAGGAAAACAGAAGGGGCATATACAGAAAGCGACAAGGAAATCTGCGAGGTACTGAATGCAAATTTCCATGGAGTGTTCACAACCGAGCCTGAGCAGCTCCCATTGTTAGAAGCGATTACCCTAAATGACAGACTATCAGACATAGAGGTGACAGCAGAGGAGGTAATGAAACAGTTGACAACACTGGATGCAAACAAAGCTGTTGGACCAGACAAAGTATCACCGTGGATACTTAAAGAGGCAGCGCAGGCTCTCAGTGTGCCTCTGGCAATGATCTTTAATGAGTCACTTATGTCGGGAGAATTGCCCAGTTGCTGGAAGGAGGCAAATGTCGTACCGATTTTCAAGAAAGGTGACAGGGAGGAGGCACTTAACTACAGACCCGTATCATTGACAAGCATCCCCTGCAAAATACTTGAAAGAATAATTAGGCTAAGACTTGTTGAGCACCTGGAGAGCATTGGGTTTGTAAACAAGCACCAACATGGTTTCTGGACAGGGAAATCATGCCTAACAAACCTTTTAGAATTCTATGATAAAGTAACAAGGATAAGGCAGGACAGAGAAGGCTGGGCAGACTGCATATTTCTTGACTGCCAAAAGGCCTTTGATACAGTACCGCACATGAGACTGCTATACAAACTTGAGAGGCAGGCAGGAGTAAGCGGAAAGGCCCTAGAATGGGTGAAGAACTACCTAACAGGAAGGAGCCAGAGGGTAATGGTAAGGGGCGAGAAGTCGGACTGGAGAACAGTAACAAGTGGAGTACCTCAAGGATCGGTGCTGGGACCAATCCTCTTTCTAATTTACGTAAATGACATGTTTACAGGAGTGGAGTCATACATGTCAATGTTTGCGGATGACGCAAAATTAATGAGAAGAGTTGTGACAGACGAGGATTGTAGGATCCTCCAAGAGGACTTAAACAGGTTGCAGAGATGGTCAGGGAAATGGCTACTGGAGTTTAACACCAGTAAATGTAAAGTTATGGAAATGGGATCAGGTGATAGGAGACCAAAGGGACAGTACACAATGAAGGGGAACAGCCTACCTGTAACGATTCGAGAAAGAGATCTGGGAGTGGATGTGACACCTAATCTAACTCCTGAGGCACATATAAATAGGATAACGACAGCAGCGTACTCTACACTGGCGAAAATTAGAACTTCATTCAGAAACCTAAATGAGGAGGCTTTTAGGGCGCTTTACACTGCATACGTGAGACCCGTCTTAGAGTATGCCGCGCCATCATGGAGCCCCCACCTGAAGAAACACATAAGGAAACTGGAGAAGGTTCAGAGGTTTGCGACGAGGCTTGTCCCAGAGTTACGAGGGAAGGGATATGAAGAGCGACTGAAGGAACTGAACCTTACGACACTAGAGAAAAGAAGGGAGAGAGGAGATATGATAGGGACATATAAAATACTCAGGGGAATTGACAAAGTGGAAATAGATGAAATGTTCACACGTAATAATAACAGAACGAGGGGACATGGGTGGAAACTGGAAACTCAGATGAGTCACAGAGATGTTAGGAAGTTTTCTTTTAGCGTGAGAGTAGTGGAAAAATGGAATGCACTTGGGGAACAGGTTGTGGAAGCAAATACTATTCATACTTTTAAGACTAGGTATGATAGGGAAATGGGACAGGAGTCATTGCTGTAAACAACCGATAGCTGGAAAGGCGGGATCCAAGAGTCAATGCTCGATCCTGCAAGCACAAATAGGTAAGTACACACACACACACACACACACACACACACACACACACACACACACACAACACACACACACCACACACACAACCACACACACACACACACACACACACACCACACACACACACACACACACACACACCACACCACACACACACAACACACACACACACACAACACACGCACGCACACTGCTTCACAGGTCACTTCCTCCCCAAATCAGCCCTCCTGCCCTGCTTATCTTTCCAACACCTCCCCTGATCCCTCTGACCCCACTGCATTCAAAACCCATCTGCTTCATCCCACATTCCAAGGACTCCCTCATTCCCTCAACCCAAAACCCGCCCGGCCCTCATCCCCTCAACCCCCAAAACCCACCCAGCCCTCATCCTCACCCCCAAAACCCGCCCTGCCCTCACCCCTCCTCATCTTCTTTTCTTCCATGTAACCCCCCACCTTACGAGGGGGGGGACACATGACCCCCCGTGGGGGACGGGGGACCCCTACCTCTTCCTCCATTCCCTCTTCCCCCTTCTGCCCCAATGTCACACCGTCCTCCTACCGGCGGTTACGGTGGTAGAAGCAGGAAAGCAGGGAAAGCAGGGAAAAGATGCATAAGCAGGGAAAGATGCCCCTGCTTATCTTTCCAACACCTCCCCTGATCCCTCTGACCCCACTGCATTCAAACCCATCTGCTTCATCCCACATTCCAAGGACTCCCTCATCCCTCAACCCAAAACCCGCCCGGCCCTCATCCCCTCAACCCCCAAAACCCACCAGCCCTCATCCCCTCAACCCCCAAAACCCGCCCTGCCCTCACCCCTCCTCATCTTCTTTTCTTCCATGTAACCCCCACCTTACGAGGGGGGGGACACATGGACCCCACGTGGGGACGGGGGACCCCCTACCTCTTCCTCCATTCCCTCTACCAACCTCTGCCCAGTGTCACACGGTTACGGTGGTAGGAGGACGGCCACGAGGAAACACAACATTTAAGAGTACGGAGTTTGTTACCAGTAACAGACGACCAAGAAGCCGGCCAACGGGTAAGGATGGAGGAATGGATAACCGGGTAAAAGTCGGAATATGGAATACCTTTACGAGAGATGGGACAAGAGCAGACAGCTTCCTTGGCGGCAACATCCGCACGCTCATTTAAAGAGACACCAATATGGCTGGGAACCCAACAAAACTCAACCGACTTAAACATACTGTGAACAAGAAACAGCCAATGCTGGATCTCGACAACTACTGGATGAACTGGATTAAAGGACCCGAGAGCCATGAGGGCACTACGAGAGTCAACAACAACCACAAAGGAAGACTGACAACGAGAAAGCAGGAGACGAAGAGCATAGAGAATAGCATAAAGCTCCGCTGTAAAGATGCTAGTCTCCGGAAGAAAGCGACACATATAAGTGTGATCAGGAAAAACAACAGAGTAGCCAACACCGTCCGCAGACTTAGACCTATCAGTGAAGACAGAAACGGAGCGGGAGTGAGAAGAAAAGTGCTCAAGGAAAAGGCGTTTTAGAACCGTAGGAGGGGTAAAAGCTTTAGTGACGCGGGTCAAGGATGTACAAAACTGCGGAAGGGGGACTCTCCACGGGGGCAAAGAAGGAACAACACGGGAGAAACATTAGAAACACGAACGGAAAGAGAATCCTGTAAGCGAGATAACCGGACAGAAAGAGGGAGGTGGTGAAGAGGAACAGGAACCGCAGGAGGGGTAAAAGTTAAAGCACGACAGAGGCGAGAGGAAGGATGTTGCAAGGACCGCGCAAGATAGCGAAGACAGTAGCGATCACGGCGGTCCTGGAGAGACAGGAAGCCAGTGTCAACATACAAGCTAAGGACGGGAGTCGAACGAAAGGCACCAGAACTGAGGCGCAGCCCAGTATGGTGCAAAGCATCAAGACGGCGAAGAGCAGAAGGAGAAGCAGACGAGTAAGCAGGGCAACCATAATCGAGCTTAGACAGGACGAGAGAGGAATGCAAAGCAAGGAGTGCACGCCTATCCGCTCCCCAAGAAGTATGGGACAATACTCGAAGGAGGGTAAGGGCCTTAGAGCACTCAACACGGAGGTAAGAGATATGGGGAGACCAAGACAAACGAGTGTCAAGGAATAACCCAAAAGCTTCGCGGAATCTTTGTACTCAAGGGGATGACCATAAAGTGACAGAGGGACGAAGAACGACCCGTTTCCGAGTAAAAGACATGGCACAAGTCTTAGAAGTAGAGAACTTGAAGCCATGATCGGTGGCCCAAGACGACACGGCATCAATCGCAAGTTGAAGCCGGCGCTGAAGGAGAGGCGAATCATCACCCTGACAGCAAAGGGTAAGATCATCGACATAGAGAGCGGAGAAGACACCTGAAGGAAGAGAGGAAAGAAGACCATTGAGGGCAACCAGAAAAAGAGTAGTGCTCAGAACACTACCCTGGGGCACACCTTCGTATTGCTGAAAAGAGGCAGAGAGAGCGGTACCAAGGCGCACCCGAAAGGAACGACGAGAGAGGAAGCTGCGGAGAAAGAGAGGGAGATGACCACGAAGGCCAAAAGAATGAAGCTGGGATAGAATATGATATCGCCAAGTGGTGTCGTAAGCCTTTTCCAGGTCAAAAAGGACGGCAACAACGGAGGTCCTCGCAGCAAAAGCAGTACGAATATAGACCTCCAAGTTCACCAGGACATCTGTCGTGCTGCGGCACTTGCGGAAACCAAATTGAGAAGGGGAGAGGAGGTGATGGTGTTCCAGGAACCACATCAGACGAACGTTAACCATACGTTCAAAGAGTTTGCAGACACAACTTGTGAGGGCAATAGGGCGAAAGTCCTTAGGGGAAGTTCCCAGAGACCCTGGTTTGCGAACAGGGAGGACAACGGCATCGAGCCAGTCCTCAGGGACTGACGACGACTCCCAGATCCGATTATACAGACTCAGTAAATACTGAGACGTGCACGGAGGGAGATGGCGAAGCATCTCATAATGAATACCATCGGAGCCCGCCGCCGTAGAACCGCAGAGGGCCAGGGCAGAACGAAGTTCAGAGAGAGAGAAGGGATCATTATAGGAAAGTCGAAGACGAGTGCAGAAATCTAAAGGACGAGACTCAAGGACAGGTTTACGAAGAAGGAAAGATTGGGGAAGATGAAGACCAGAGCTAACAGAAGAAAAGTGGGAACCCAGTTCGGTAGCGACCTGCAACGGGTCCGCCACAAGAGTACCACGGAGGTGAAGGACCGGGGAAACATCGGGAACGAACTTACCCGCTATCTTGCGGATACGCTTCCATATCTGTGGCAGGGGAGTTTCGGACGTAATTGTGGAGACATAAGAAGCCCAACATTCACGTTTAGCCGTACGGATGGCCCTACGGGCCACCGCACTCGCTTTCCGAAAGAAAAGAAAAGAATCGGTCGTCTGCCGACGGCGGTGCCTCTTCCAGGCTGCACGCTTACAGCGGACAGCCCGAGCACAGTCCGCATTCCACCAGGGAACGCACTTCCGTGGACCCCGAGGAAGAGCGAGGAATAGAGCGGAGGGCAGCGTCGAAGACAGTGTCATGAAAAAGGAGGAGAGCGCGAGGGAGAGGCAGAAGGGAGAGGTCAGAGAGAGCAGCACTGAGGGTAAATAGGTTCCAGTCCGCTTTAGCAAACTGCCACCTAGGGAAAGAGAGGGAAGGGCGAAAAGAGAAAAAGGACACAAGGATGGGGAAATGATCACTGCCATGGAGGTCATCAAGAACCTGCCACGTGAAATCTAAGTAAAGAGAGGAAGAGCAGAGAGAAAGATCAAGACAGGAAAGGGTGCGAGTCCAAGAGTCCAAATGAGTGGGCTCACCAGAACTCAGAAGAGACAGGGAAGAAGAGAGGAGAAATGGCTCAAGAAGGCGACCTCGGGTATTCGTCAGAACATCACCCCAAAGAGAATGACGACAATTGAAGTCACCCAGCAGGAGCACAGGCTCTGGCAAGGAGTCCAGGTGGTGTTTCAAATCAGGAAGAGATAAATGGAACAAATTGTGTACCATTTCCCCACAAAGATACAAGCAGCAGAACAATGGAGAGGCGAAGGAAAAAGTAAAGGAACAAAGGGAACATCAGCACGAATCAAGAGAGCAGAAGAATTAGGAGCCCCAGCAACGGCTGGGGGGGGGGGTAGAGAAAGGAATAGCCACGAAAACGACCAGGACGAGCACCAAGCATCGGCTCCTGGAGACAGACACAAAGGGGTGAAAACCGTGAAAGAAGAAGTTGGAGTTCGAGGAAATTGGCGTAATAACCTCGAACGTTCCATTGAAGAATAGACATCGACGAGAAGAGAAAGGACAACAACAGAAACAAGGAAAAACAAAGGCGAAAGAGCAACATAGCACGTTAAAAATATCAGGGTCGGGATCAGGGTCAGCAAAGTCAGGGTTAGGGGGCATGGGTAAACTGAGCAAAGACGTAGGGAAGGAAGCGGGAGAACAGACCAGAGGTGGGCGGGCGGGGTCCAGAGGAGGAGGAGGAGGAAGAGGAGGAGACAACGGAGAGGAGCAGTCAAGGACAGCAGCAGGAAGAGGGGGAAGTAGAAAGAGGGGAGTGCACCTCAGCAAGGGCAGCAACTGAAAGGGAAGCAGGGGCCAAAGAAACCTCCATAGCAGGAACAGGGGGAGCAACCACCGAAATGGGAGGGGAAGGAGCAATAGAGCCAGTAGTAGGGGCCGAGGAAGAAAGCGAAGCCTTCTTACCTGCCTGGGAGGAGGAAGGAGAGGAGCCAGGCTTACGCTTCTGACTTAAAGAGACCGGTGTCCCAGCAACTACGTACCGGGCAATGGATTCCAGTGTCAACAGGAGAAGCTGAACGAGAGCACACACGACGGCCGTTAGGAGAGCGATGGACATCCGCCTGCACCGACAGGCGGCAGGAAGAGTCAATAGATGGAGAAGGATGGGAAGGAGGATCGGAGGGAGATGAGGAAGAAGACACAGGAGACACGACAGACCGGGTAGAAAGAAGGGGAACTCCAGACAGAGAACCAGGAGGGGGACCCTGCGGGACAGAACTCGAAGGAACAGAGGAGGGGGCAGCGATTGACAATAAAAGGTTCCTCTCCCTCTCGATGTTGGGTACTACAGTTCTACGGGTGCAAGAGTATGCCTCTTCAAGCACCCGGGCGTCAAAATAGAAGAAGTCCAAAAGAAAAACCAAAACAAGCAAAAGGTCGGCAGGAAACGGCAAGCAGATAGGAGAAGAGGGGGAGAAAAACGAAACAGAAGGAAAAGGAAAAGTGGCTCAGCAGAATTGGAGAGGACAGCAGCAGGAGCACAAGGCTACAAAAGGGGACAGAGGACTGTCCCAAGGAGCATCACACTCTGGCAGCCGCCCACTAAGCCCCCCTCACGACATCAACGAGCTGAGCGGGGAGGGGGGAAGTTGAGGTTGAGCCCAACTGTGAAGTTGATGTGAGGGAGGACACAGACACATTCAGTGGTGGAGTAAAGTGTTCTATATTTGTTTCCATTTGCTCTATGAGCCGTGTATGTAATTCGCTGTAATTTGATTCCCTTTTTTAAGCAGTAAAATTGGTAATAGGGAGGTTTCCCTTGGTTATCAATTTTTTAATTATATTGGCCAGCACTTTATTTTACCACAGCACAACAGATTACTGTTGTGCTGTGGTAAAAAGTGAATTATTGGTGGATAATTTACTGGGGAAGTCATTTACAAGTTTTGCCGTGAGTGGCAAGGATGTACTGTGCTGTACTGTGATGTACCGTGTTGTACCGTGTGTAAACTGTAGACAAGTTGTGTCCTTGGTGGAATGCGTTGTGTACTGTGAAGGATTCCGTGAGAATTAAAGTCATTTAACGTCACCGAGGGTCACAATTTACTTAACGAGGTCATTGTTGTTTTGTTGAACAGTGTTGTGATTAACGTAGAGACGGGTATCGGCAAGTCACAGTGAAGTTCACGCAGTGGAGGAATTGTCAAGTGAAGACTAACGTAGTATTAACGATTTAGCGAGCTGTCATTAACTGATTGATTAACGTAAGGGGTTGACCGGTCTATTATGATCGGAGTCAATTGCGCTGTAATTAAGCTGTTGTAATTCGTTGGACTGATCAAATGTCTGCGGGCAGAGGGATTAAGCACTCGTAGCTAATTAAAGAGAATTAGTGCCCGCTACTTAGGGAATTCACCAGGTGTTGTTAATGATGATGTTTACAGTGTCTTGTAACCTTGTGTGGTACAGTAGTCTACCCTCGTTAAGGTAATCTTGTCGTAAGACCGAAAGTGAACTGTCAGTTGAGAGACAGTAGGCTTTATCAATACTCGTCTGAAAACCGCCTCGTTACTTGGTACCTCGTTGAGAGCAGCGAGCGCCAGTCAAGTTTTGTGATTATAGTATTTGTTCATCGTGAAGCCGTGACAATATTGATTGCAAGCTTGCGTCACCAGTGGGCACTAATTTGTTCAGTTAGTGTCATTAGTCAGTCAGCGACGACGGGATAAGGATACCGTGGGTCCATCAAGCTGTTGAATAGCTGTTCTTAATGCGCCACTGGAGTGACAGTAAAGTAACGTAAACTCTTTGTTGTAGTAGTTCTAGTTTTGTGTGTGTGTGAATAAATTGTTATATTATAGAAAACAGTTGATTATGTCAAACCTTCCAATATTACTGCCCTACATTTCATGTTCTGCAACGCTTTGCCTGCTTATGTTCATATCAAGTCTGTATCTAAACCTCGAGTCCATTGCACAGAACCACACTTCTATAAATAATAAAGTGAGAATCCGTCGGCTACCCTTTATTAGTTTGTTAACTAGGTGGAACCAGCGACCTAAGACGTTAAAAACGCTTGTGCTCTCTAGAGTGGAGTACTGCTGCACAATGACAGCCCCTTTCAAAGCTGGAGAAATTGCTGACCTGGAGAGCGTGCACAGATCCTTCACTGCTAGAATCCACTCGATAAAACATCTAAATTACTGGGACCGACTAAAGAGCCTAAATCTGTACTCCCTTGAGCGCAGGCGGGAGAGATACATAATAATTTACACGTGGAAAATGAGGGGCTGGTCCCAAACCTGCACACGGAAATAACACCACATGAGACCAGAAGACATGGAAGGATGTGCAGAATTCCCCCGTTGAAAAGCAGAGGTGCAACAGGTACTCTGAGAGAGAACTCTTTCAACATCAGAGGCCCGAGACTGTTCAACACGCTTCCGCTACACATAAGGGGCATAACTGGCAAACCCCTCACAGTGTTCAAGAGAGAACTGGATAAGCACCTCCAAAGGATACCTGATCAACCAGGCTGTGACTCATACGTCAGGCTGCGAGCAGCCGCGTCTAACAGCCTGGTTGATCAGTCCAGCAACCAGGAGGCCTGGTCGACGACCGGGCCGCGGGGACGCTGAGCCCCAGAAGCACCTCAAGGCAAGTGACAGGTGTTACCCGTGTGGTTTGGCCTGGCGGTTTGCTCCCACTGTCCTATGCTCTTAGGGGTTAAGATTAAATATCTGCCACTGGCAGCTCTTGCTGTTTAAGGTCTGCCTCTCTTGTGAGGTAATTACGATTAACGTAACATCGATAGGAATTAATTCTTTTGATAATTGTCAAAGAAAAAAAATCTTACATTTGTATGATGATAACCGCATTACCATTTGAATCAACAATTGACGACGTCTGCTACCTAAGGATTAAACTTATAAAATTTTCTTAGTTACGAAAACATTAAAAAGATTAGTATTATGTTCTGAATTAGTTAGGCACAATGCAAATCACAGTAATGTGACAAATCTATGAATAAATTTTCAAGCTGTACAATGGAATGGAACCCATACTCCCGATCACCTCTGGCACATGCACCACCAACTGGACCACAATGGGGTTAGAAGTATCTCAAACGGACATGCTGCTAGACTTGCATCGAGTTTGGATGGCACTATCGGGTACCACAATCCCATCATGGTAAAGTCAATAGTGCACATGCCAGAGCTGATCACAAACAGATTCGATATCATCATTCAGCCTCAATACCTATTCAGTTGTCAAGTTTTTACAATGAGTAGTCTTACCTATGCCACTGTGGAAAACAATTATTATCTGATCTTCAAATCCAGCTAAACACACAATTGGTCCTGGAATATTGATGATGTCCCTCTGTATGCCAGAAGTGGAGAAGATGCGAAGGTTCCGACGATCTGTCGCAACAGCAACCCATCCAGACCCAAGGCACACAGCAAGAATATCTTCTTCCTCTGGCATATCAACGTACCACTCCTTGTTTGAGCCCCAGGCCGAGAAGTGGTGCACTACCAATTTACTGAGTAAAATATATAACCTCAGCAATTTATCAAGGCATAATTTACAAAAGTTATTAATCCTAGGAGGAGTCAGAGGTCTCAGATTACTAAAGATTAATCACAAGCAAGAGAGGTCAAGGAATCCCGGGTTACCTTCCACACATCCTCAAGATGTTTTCTATGTGAAGCCATGCCTTCACCACACCAAGACAACTGCTGCATCAAACAGTTACAAAAGAGCTTCCCAACAATCCCATGCAAAGTATAAATTACTGCACACAAGATATTCGCTACCCATAGTAATAACCCATGAAGTTTTAATACATTTATCAGATAATTATTTTTACTGTAACTATTAAACTGAATTAAATTTCAGTCTTTGAAAAAGAAAAAGACCCATTAAATATACATTATTACACTTGCAGCATCTGACCCAGCATGGTGAGAGGCATGTTTCACTGTTGGTCCCAGGTGAGAGACATGATCAATCATTGTATCATGACTTCTAATGGAACCATTCTTTAGCTTAGAATTTACAGATTGTGTCATTCTAATGATCACATTCTAAGATTAACCAAGCATGAGAGGTGGTG
>WNGS01033470.1:1731880-1748439 GCA_020271785.1 Procambarus virginalis
CACCCCACCCCCCCCCCCCACCCCCCCCCCACCCCCCCCCCCCCCCCACACACACACACACACACACACACACACACACACACACACTCTCTCTCACACTCTCACACTCTCTCACTCTCTCACTCACTCACTCACTCACTCACTCACTCACTCACTCACTCACTCACTCACTCACTCACTCACACTCACTCACTCACACTCGCTCACACTCTCACACTCGCTCACACTCTCTCACACTCTCTCACACTCGGTAATTACACTTAGGTAATTACACACACACACACACACAAACCCCCCCCCCCCACCTACCTACCTACACCCCACCTACACCCCCCCCACCCCCCCCCACACCTACACCCCCCCACACCTACACCCCCCCCCCTTACAACTACACCCCCCCCCCACACCTACACACCCCCCACACCTACACACACCCCCACACCTACACACACCCCCACACCTACACCCCCCCCCACACCACCCCCACACACCCCCACACCTACACCCCCCCCCCACACCACCCCCCACACACCTACACCCCCCCACACCTACACCCCCCCCCACACCTACACCACCCCCCCCCCACACCTACACCACCCCCCCCCACACCTACACCACCCCCCCCACACCTACACCACCCCCCCCCACACCTACACCCCCCCACAGGGGGGTGGGGTGGGGGTGTGGGGTACTCACCTATTGTGCTTGCAGGATCAAGCATTGACTCTTGGATCCCACCTTTCCAGCTATCGGTTGTTTACAGCAATGACTCCTGTCCCATTTCCCTATCATACCTAGTCTTAAAAGTATGAATAGTATTTGCTTCCACAACCTGTTCCCCAAGTGCATTCCATTTTTCCACTACTCTCACGCTAAAAGAAAACTTCTTAACATCTCTGTGACTCGTCTGAGTTTCCAGTTTCCACATGTCCCCTCGTTCTGTTATTATTACATGTGAACATTTCATCTATTTCCACTTTGTCAATTCCCCTGAGTATTTTATATGTCCCTATCATATCTCCTCTCTCCCTTCTTTTCTCTAGTGTCGTAAGGTTCAGTTCCTTCAGGCGCTCTCCATATCCCATCCCTCGTAACTCTGGGACAAGCCTTGTCGCAAACCTCTGAACCTTCTCCAGTTTCCTTATGTGTTTCTTCAGGTGGGGGCTCCATGATGGCGCGGCATACTCTAAGACGGGTCTCACGTAGGCAGTGTAAAGCGCCCTAAAAGCCTCCTCATTTAGGTTTCTGAATGAAGTTCTAATTTTCGCCAGTGTAGAGTACGCTGCTGTCGTTATCCTATTTATATGTGCCTCAGGAGTTAGATTAGGTGTCACATCCACTCCCAGGTCTCTTTCTCGAATCGTTACAGGTAGGCTGTTCCCCTTCATTGTGTACTGTCCCTTTGGTCTCCTATCACCTGATCCCATTTCCATAACTTTACATTTACTGGTGTTAAACTCCAGTAGCCATTTCCTTGACCATCTCTGCAACCTGTAAGTCCTCTTGGAGGATCCTACAATCCTCGTCTGTCACAACTCTTCTCACTAATTTTGCGTCATCCGCAAACATTGATGTATGATTCCACTCCTGTAAACATATCATTTACGTAAATTAGAAAGAGGATTGGTCCCAGCACCGATTCTTGAGGTACTCCACTTGTTACTGTTCACCAGTCCGACTTCTCGCCCCTTACCATTACCCTCTGGCTCCTTCCTGTTAGGTAGTTCTTCACCCATACTAGGGCCTTTCCGCTTACTCCTGCCTGCCTCTCAAGTTTGTATAGCAGTCTCATGTGCGGTACTGTATCAAAGGCCTTTTGGCAGTCAAGAAATATGCAGTCTGACCAGCCTTCTCTGTCCTGCCTTATCCTTGTTACCTTATCATAGAATTTTAAAAGGTTTGTTAGGCATGATTTCCCTGTCCAGAACCCATGTTGGTGCTTGTTTACAAACCCAATGCTCTCCAGGTGCTCAACAAGTCTTAACCTAATTATTCTTTCAAGTATTTTGCAGGGGATGCTTGTCAGTGATACGGGTCTGTACTTAAGTGCCTCCTCCCTATCACCTTTCTTGAAAATCGGTAGAACATTTGCCTCCTTCCAGCAACTGGGCAATTCTCCCGACATAAGTGACTCATTAAAGATCATTGCCAGAGGCACACTGAGAGCCTGCGCTGCCTCTTTAAGTATCCACGGTGATACTTTGTCTGGTCCAACAGCTTTATTTGCATCCAGTGTTGTCAACTGTTTCATTACCTCCTCTGCTGTCACCTCTATATCTGATAGTCTTGGGTAATCGCTTCTAACAATGGGAGCTGCTCAGGCTCGGTTGTGAACACTCCATGGAAATTTGCATTCAGTACATCGCAGATTTCCTTGTCGCTTTCTGTATATGCCCCTTCTATTTTCCTCAGTCTTGTCACTTGGTCATTTACCGACATCTTCCTTCTTATATGGCTATGTAGTAATTTAGGTTGCTTTTTCGCTTTGACTGCAATATCATTCTCATAATTGCAGTCATAACGCCGCACCGAGCCTCAGTGGGTCGTCTTTCCATTTCCTGCCTGTCCTCATCCGCCTCACAGGACTGTGTGTGGGTGTGTGGGTGTGGGGGGGGAGGTGTGTGAAGGTTGAGGTCATGTGTGTGTGGGGTGAAGGTTGGGGTGAAGTCACATGTATAAGGTGAAGACTGGAGGCAAGGTCAAATGTACACACATTTAATAATTCACATCAAAGATCTTACAGAGGGAGGAGTGGGTCATGGCATGAGAGAAGCAAAGTTTTATGTTGTCACCACCAGATGGCAACATGTACCAGATCATGCACTTGCAAATTTCAAGGCCGAGATACTTGGCCTTGAAGTATCATTGTCAAATGCCACAGAATACAAACACAAACTGCTTGAAGATGCTGTAGATCATATTCAAGCAGTTATATATTTTATCCTTAACTTCTATCTATAATATCCATCAAACTGCTGGCACAAATGGATACGAGAAACAAATATTGAAGAAGCTTCGGCACAAGGATTTACAAACATTAATATGATGCCACATGCATAACTTTAAGAACTCTGGTATACTACAGACATTAAACTCGTCATCAAGAGAAAATGTCATTAGAAGCAAGTTCCGTATTTGCCACCGTCTAAGATGCACATTTTTTTGTTTTTAAATATATAAAAAAATTGCCCTGCGTCTAATGCTGCTGTATTACGGATTTGAAACCGAGTGCCGTAGGCTAGGGAGCCAAACGAGCACATTAGGTAAGTTTGCTAGACAAAAATCATTGCTAATGATAAAAAATTGAAAACAAGCCGAGTTATCGCAGTCTGT
Organism: Procambarus virginalis; assembly: GCA_020271785.1. Taxonomy (NCBI): domain Eukaryota; kingdom Metazoa; phylum Arthropoda; class Malacostraca; order Decapoda; family Cambaridae; genus Procambarus; species Procambarus virginalis. The sequence goes on from WNGS01033470.1 coordinate 1,735,214, forward strand.
TATCACAAACTAACCAAAAATTGCTTATGACTGCTATGTTGGCAGTTATGAAGAAAGTTCACATCATCTCACCTCCTTACCCAGCATATATAATCCATACCGGATATATGTCATGCATTATTTAACGATTGTCTTACCTTTAAGAAACATTTACCCATTATCCAAATGAAAAATGCTCCTAGAAATTTGAAAGGAATGTTAAACTTTCCTCTGCCTGTCAGCCATTTGCAATGAGTGAATGACAACAAAACCAGAGCACTGTGATAGTGTGCCATGACCGGGTGTGCCGGCCTGGTGGCCTGTCATGGTAACACAAAACATCACCTTCAGAAATACAAGTTTCACAGCCAATATAGTAATTCTCTTGCCCAAAATATAAACAACTATACAGCTGATCATAAGAGTTGGGGTCCAAAATCCAATTCAAAATATCTTAAAATAATTGTATGAAGAAACATACTAATATCATTTTTTTCAACGGAATATCCTTCTAAAATAGGGTTGCATCCTATGTAAGGGAGCATTTTTTACGCCGGTAAATACGATAAGAGATTTGTAGCAATTAAACATTTTCCCTCGTTAAATGCAGCTCTCCCACAGTATATCTGTTAAAGACAAATGATCTTTTATGCCTTCCTCAGATCTTATCACATCCTTATGGGCAAGACAATCTATAACTGTTTATTCTTAAGTCTTATAAAATCCTTACAGGCAAAACATTATACTCAACAAAGTTTACTCTCTACTTAGTATTTCTCTATATCACTTTGTGCTTTCTTTAACCAGTTATAAAGTACATCATTTACAACCTTTCTGACTGTGCCATATGCTTCTTTCTGATACTGCCTGCAGCTACGGCTCTGTTAAGCAGAGCACATGCAGTACACACATTCCTACGTGCTCAAATGGTACAGCTCAAGTGATATAAATAACTTATTTTCTACTTCATGCAGTGGATAATATAATCATGCTTGTGCATTGTCACTTGTGCTGTCTATTTGCACAATAACTTCGAGTCTAAATATACTATTCCTTTTAAATCCTTACATTAAAATTTATTTCTAAATATACAATAATCATTTTAATGTATTACCTATAATACTACATCAAATTTAACTAATATTGAGAGAGAGAGATATTATATATCAATAACCACTTGCATAACAAAACTGATGTTCTCAAAACAAAATTTTGATTGTCAAAAACAAAATAATAAATATGTAGCATTGTATATTGTGTTTGATGGCTGTACAACAGTATCTGCAGACAAACAAGCATAACAAAATTCTTTCAGAGTGTTTCATAGTTTCAGAATGTTGTGGTATACTACTTGTGTAATAATTCATAATACTAACTAAAATATACCTGTAGTCAGAAATCTGCATTAAGTGTCACAACCAGTATTTTACTCAAGCTTCACTGATTTCACTCAATGAGGACAGTCCATTCACTTTGAACACGGCCATACTGTATGTCCTTGATGGCATCAAAGAGCCTTTGTGTGAGCGGATACTCGTGCTCCATGGTGGGAATTTTAACAACTTGGCCTTCATAGTGAATTTCTCCCACAGGTGTCACCACTGCAGCAGTTCCTGCTCCAAACATTTCTAAAAGCTGCAACAGAAAAAGCAACTTTAAAATGATTGTTTGAAGCACAGGATACATGAATGAGTTTGGGAGGTGCCCGATATGGTCCAATATGCCTGTTACAGTTACCGTTAATCTTATTTTCTTCTTATAAGTCTGCCATTAACTTAAAAAATGTCTCAATGGTCGATTTAAACACAATCAACTGTACACCAGTTGATTGACAATTAAGAGGCGGGACCAAAGAACCAAAGCTCAACCCCACAAGAACAACTAGGTGAATACAACATAGTACTGTACATAAATCTGGTAAGGATTTGTGGTTAAAAATTTATTTACCTCTGAACTGAACCTCCTTTGCAACAGTTCTATTATGCTTCACATAATGAGGCTTCATAGAATGTCTCAGTGTGGCAGATAAAACTATTAGAACATTAACTTAAAACTCTAAATTTACCCATGAATGATGAAAAGTGATTAAATATGTATGGATTGGTGCAAAAGTAGTTTGTAGCCTCAATTTAAAATAGTAACAATATTATTCATAAAGAATGAAGCACTGAATGAAATGAAACACTGAAGTGGAGGTATAACATGTTGTGATATAACCTAACCAAGACTGTCTTTAGATGATAGTTGTTCCTAACCTTTGCCCTCCATATTTGTAATTACCTAAGTGTAATTACCTAAATTGTTTGTATTTGTTCATACCTGCAGGTGTTAAATATACAAAAATAGGTAGGTAAGGTATAAACGAGTATTTGCATAGCATTAATGAGGAAATGGTGTAGTGACGAGGAACCAGGAACAGATGTACCTCCTCTTGGATGAGAGGTGGGGAATCCCAGAAGAGTTATGTCTTGTGCCACCCGGCCTCCTAATTGTGTGTCTTATTTTCATGCAGACCTGCATGAAACCCCCTGCATGAAAATACCAGAATACCAGAAATTGTTTTGCTAGAAAATGGTAGTGGCTCATAAAAGTGACTTACTGTCCTGTTTTGTGTTTTGGGTCCTCTGGTGGGTTAGGATAATGGCACATTAATACGACAGTTTCGTGATGTTGGGAAACCACAGAACGGGCTGGCTAGTGAACTCCACATGTGCAAGCGCAACCAGTGTGGAACAATCATCGTTGTGCAAGATGATGTCACACAGCAAAAATGAAGGTGAACCGAGACAGTTCAGGGACTTCGCTTTTGAGATTTAATAGAGAAATAAGTTCTGTCCCTGTCATCTGGTCATTGTTGACCAGATCTCAGCAATTAGAAGTTTGTGTGCGAGACTGATTCAGTCACAGCTGAGATCCAACAAGACTGAGGCCCAGCAACTGCCCTCATTTGCAAACGAATTCGCTGGGATTAGTGCAAAAGATTGCCGAGGACATGGCAAATCGCGGTGACCATGAGATTGACCCACTTTGGCACTCATCATCATAGTCTAGTGGACGACATTTCTTCAAGAGCCAGACACCCAAGAAGAGTGCTGAGCTGGTGCACAAGAGATGTCAATGTGGTATGAGATTCCACCTTGAAGTCATCTCACAGAAGAATGAGCTAGACGGAGGCTCGAAGTGAAGAGACTCAAACGAATCGCCTATTGCCGAGTGTGTGCTACTATCAACCAGTAGACATATGCAGGAGCCATGCACACTGAAGCTACTGTATGGTCTACAAGTACCAAAGGTAAGGACCTGTAGTATCTTTAACCCCTAAGCTGCTCTGGACTATTTGGCCTACAACATCCACAGGAGCAAAAAGAAAAAAAAATTTGAGTGTAATGAAACGCCATTTTCTGGGCGAGACCTGGAGGCTCCCCGGAGCTTTCCAGGCTGATATGCTAATGTCAGACTTTGGCATCAGTCATGTGTATGGAGTTCAGTGGGCCTACCGGGGACCACGAGCCAGTACCTGGCCCCTACAGATGAGGCAAGGGGAGCAATGGCCTATAGAAACCCCTGTGTGGTTGGAAGCATTCTATGTCTGCCATCAACAGGGTCAGGCACCCAGAAAGGTAAGCGTCCCAAAACAAACCCCTATTCTGGTGAAAATTGCTACCACAAGCCGAACAAGTGGACAGAACTCCCCAAAAGAAACAAGCAAACGAGCATGACGTCACACGTTGCCTCCGGTATCGCCCAGAAAAATGACATTTCATTACATTCAATGCTGGTTTTCTGGGGGGAGCCCCGTCGGCTCCCCGGAGTCAACTACCCACAGAGGAAAATAGAGGGACATACCCGGGAGGTGGACTCCGCTCACCACTCAACTTGAAGTCGAGACAACTGGCTGCCACCGCCAACCCAAAGCGACACAGGCCCGACTAGGCCCAGGAACGTACACGAGGTACCACGCAGCCAGGACCCTGTTCGACCGCCAAACACTCCGCGCCCGAATGTCAGCCCAGGACATGTTGCCAAAGATGGCAGCAAGAGCAGCGAACGTACGAACGTCATGGACACAGGCTGGCTAGCCCTAAGAACCCTGCGGACGACCTGGGAGACCCGCACCCATGAACAGATTAGAAGGGAAACCGGATCAGCCCAAAGCACGTCCCCTGACATAGAAGCCATGGCGCGCAAATAACGGCGGAGGGCCACAACCGGACACAAAACATGATGCACCCCCGGCCTGACCAAACAAGCATCAACAACCTAAGGACCTCTCCGGAAAGCAGCAGTCTCATTCCTTACCAGAAAGGAAGGAGACGGCTGCAGAACAAAGCTATTGCCACGACCGAAGGAGCAAAAACCCCTGCGCCCTAGGAGAGCATGAAGCTCACCGACCCGATCCCCAGAGGCCAATGCCAACAGGAAAAAGAGCCATCGAGAACCAATCCTGAACCAAAATGGCCACAACAAACCGAGGAGAAAAGACAGCACACTGTCCAATGACCAGGACGGGTCAGGCGGCGCACGAGCAGGCCGGAGGTGAAACAATGCATGACACAGCTTGCGAAACAGAGTCGACATTACAGCAAGACCAACAGCAAGACCGACAGCAAGACCGACAGCAAGACCGACAGCAAGCTGAAGTGGTGTCTGTAGCTGTATTACATCACACAACTCTAGTATCTTCGATCTCACTCCATCTATGTTGGTGTATATTATTTTCAGGAACATGTTTCCCCTCTCCTTATTCTTCACTACCCCTCTCATGAGCAATTTTGTTGGTTTGCCTTTATATACCACTTTACTGGCTTGCCTACCCCTATCACTTTGTAGAAAAAAAGAATTGCTTTCTTCTTCGTTTCTGCTCTCATTTAGATGTTTTGCCTCTATGAGGTTTAGTTTCAGCTTCTCTGTCTTCTCTTGAAAGATCTCGTCTAACGACAACACTTTCACATCCTCAATTTGTAATTTTCTAGCATTCCTTAGTACTTCTTCCATCTGTTTGGCACTGTTTAGAGTGATCCTCAAAGGTCGATATTTCCCTTTTACATATCTGCCTATTCTCCTGTAGTCGCACACATTCTCTATGGTAGTAAGACCTTCCACGAGGCCAATAATTTTATCACCTACTTTCGCTTCTTCTACAGGTCTTTCTGACCTAGATGTTATCTCCTTTTCTTTGCAACCAAAAATTATCAGAGACTTACTCTGATCAACTGTGTTTTGCACCAACTTCGGGTTAGATGCCAATTCTTTTCTCACTTCCAGCCTAATGTTTGTTTTATCCTGGTTGCAGCAGTGTTTGGCTTTCTTTACTGCTTCTTCAATTTTTTCTTTCTCCATGGCCACTTGTGCATAGGTGAGTTGCATATCTTTCTTGTACTGTTCTATTCCCTGTGTAACTTGCTCCATCTGTGCTGACAAAAGCTGTTTCTCCTGTTGAATTTCCTTACCTAACCTATTGTAGTCATTATGTTTAAATTTGCTTTAACTTCTTACAAAGCTATTTTTTAAAGTTTATTTTCTTCTTCCATGGCTTTGCAATTTGTTTCCAATTGATTCTTATCCTTGCACAAGTCTTTCACTAAACCCTCAAGACATAAAACTCTGCTACACAAATGATCATTACTTTCTTTCAATTTACTAATTATTTCTACATGAGAGTTCACTATAGTATCTAATTTTACCAACTTATTGTGTAGACTGCTAATATCAATGCTTTCTTCATTGAATCCCCCAAAATCAAGCTTTTTGCTTTTCCTCTTGCCAGCGGCCATCTTGAATGTTCTTCTCTGCCCTGGGAACACTAGGGGCAACTTTTACTCATCCAATTTTTTCACTTCTCTTGGCACATTCCTGTTATCTCACCTATTTTTCAAAAGCACTATACTGTACCTTTATGTTCCCTGGGACACCACTCACTATCATCAACCTGTACTACAATACTTAGGATTGTTGAAATATGCTGGAGCTCCTCTGATTCAGTTGTTTCAAAAATTCAAATTCAAATGTTTATTCAGGTAAAGTACATACATACAAGGTGTGATACAAACATTGATGGATTTATAGATAGAGCTAGTACATACAATACCTAAAGCCACTATTACACAAAGCGTTTTGGGCAGGAAAAACACTCAAGACTAAAACTAATACTAATTGAGATTAAAGTATAAATTGTGTCGAGAAAATATACAAATAAAAAAGGGGGGAACATGGCAGAAAAATAGCAAAAATACAATTTTGTCGACAAACAGCATTGTTTAAAAATAGTAGACATGGGTTGACATTTTAGGGGTAAGGTAGGTTACAGAGTTGTTGACACTAGGAGTGTCACCTTTTTAAGTTTTTGAACTCAAAACTTTAGAACACTCTGAATTCTTATGACGTCATGCTTGTTTGCTCTTTTTCCAATGGGAGAGTTCTGTCTATTTGTTTCATTATTATTTTTGTTGGTTTTACTAGAATAAGGGTTTGTTTTGAGGCACTTACCTTTCTGGGTGCCTGTCCCGGTCAATGGCAGATATAGAATGCTCCAAAATCACACGTGCATTTCTAAAGGGCCATTGCTCCTCGTGCCTCTTTTAGGGGGCGAGGTTCTGGCCATGGTCCCCCATAGGTATAGAACTACACCCACATCGACTGATGCCAAAAGTCAGGACTATCCCTATCAGCCTGGATAGCTCCAGGGAGCCGTAGGGGCTTCCCCCTAGAAAAACTGCTTGACAAGCAACACAGCAGCTACCAGACGCCGCCACCACCCTCACCAAAATGGCTCCTCCCAACATACTCCTTTTGATGTTATTACACGTTATATGTAAGTATCTACATTTGTATTCACCATAGAGAACCACCAAGTTGATACGGTGAGTCCAGACAATACAAGACGGCCACACACAGCCAGCAGACAATGCCACCTCTCCCTCCCTCCATCCATCCCCACCAAGATTAATCCTCCCACCATACTACACACAGCACTAATTAACACCACAATCCTGCTATTATCAGAATCCTGGTCATTTTTATCACCGTCAGGGGGTCTTCTGTAATACTATCATCACTAAATAATAACAGTTACATATATTTTTTACATTTTTAGGCGATGCTGTGGTCACAAGCTGAACAGCAATGCTGTTAGCTCATGGTGTGTGCACCAGCCTTGGTTGCTCACTCAGTACAGTACCGAGGTTCTCACACCCAAGAATGTTGCCCACGATATTTTTTTTAAATGGTGTCTGTTTACAATAGCCCTGAGGAAACTGATGTGAACCCAGTGTAGCCGCAGGACATTTAAATCATGCGTGGGACCCTCAATTGACTATGTATGACGTGTGCAATTCTGTGACAGTTACTCCCATCGCCTATGTAAATATAGCGCAGCCTAAGGGTTAAAGTCATTTGTATGTTATAGGGGGGTTGATCTTCCTGTGCTGATATTTTATTTTATTTACACAATTCCCCCATGCACCCGAGCTCTGTCAATAAGCTATTCTACCTCTTTGCCCTTACTTCATTACACACAGAAATTGCAATAGCGGGATGCATCAAAACCACAAATCCCTTGTGGATTTGTTCAAATCCAAAAATCCCTTGTGGATTTGTTCAAATCCAAAAATCCCTTGTGGATTTGTTCAAATCCAAAAATCCCTTGTGGATTTGTTCAAATCTGTATGTAATGAAGTAAGGGCGAAGAGGTAGAATAGCTTATTGACAGAGCTCGGGTGCATGGGGGAATTGTGTAAAAACCTGCTTTGTGTCTCGGAGAGACTGCAGGATTCGTGGTAGGTCAAGTTGATTTCCCGGTTGCAATTCTTTTGACCATGTCATAGCTCAGTCAATTAAGGCGTATCTGGGATCCTCTCGGACGTAGGTTCGAACCCTTGTCACGGCCCTTGTGGATTTGTTCATTAATCCCTATTCTGATTGAAACTACTACTGAAAGCCAAATGAGTAGACAGAACTCCCCAAATGAAAATGAGCAAACGAGTATGACGTCACTGCGCCGCTTGTCTGTGCAATCCCCACTCTTCCCAGGAGGGGGAAGGGGGAACCCCAGACCCTCACGCCAGCGATCCACCCTGCAGTTCTTCGGCTGATGTGAACGGCAAAGGTCGTGTGACCCTTGCTCTGGACTTTTGTCCTCTGCTCTATGCCTTGTGGTGTGGTGCAAGTTTTCACTGGTGATGCACGAGCCAGGAGTAATCTCACAAGTACTCGGTCTGCATGTACCTAGGGTCACCTTCCCTAGGTGCCCTGTAAGTACTGCCCTTGGGGCTACCTTCCCCAAGTCACCTTGGGATCTACCTCCGATTGGTTTTTCGTTGCCTGGTGATCGACTGCCCTTAGTGTACTGGGGTGTTCTGCACCCTTGTTTGCCTTTGGGAAGGGGTAATTTGCACTGGTAAGGGCACGGGGTACTGCACAACTAGTTATCACCTCTCATAGCCGCCGGCTCCATTCCACCTGGGGACAGTGTCCTCTTGCGGGGTTTTTCTTTTGTTTTGTTTCCCCTGCCTGGTAGGGGGTCTGCCCCCTTGTGTTAGGGTGTTACCAATGTCCTTTGTGGTACCTCCACTAGGTTCTCGTGAGTGGACACATCCCGGGAGTTCAACTTTTAGTGGATCTTTTGGTAGACTTGGGCACCGGTTAGCAGTACCCTGCCTGAGCTACCCTTAGTGATAGCGATACCAGTCTAAGGGCCCCTGGGAATCCCCGAGGAGGCACATGAGTCCGGTGGATGCGATCCCTGGGTCCCCTCTCGCTTTCTGCGAGTTTGAAGGTTCTGTCCCCTTGTGTCAGGGGTGACTCACCATTTTTGCCTCTGTCCTGCTGCCTGTTGGGTTGGTGCCATCTTCAACCCAGAGTCCTGCAAGTTTTGTTGCTTGTTAGTGACTCAGTTCATCAAGTCCACTGATGACTCAAGTGTTGCATGCTATGTTTAGGTTGCCGCAAAATGCTAGGTTGGTTGCTGTCCTGGAAACCCTGAGGCTGCCCCATTTTGGTTATAGGGCCCTGGACATTGGGGTGGTAGTTGCCTCGAATCTGGTTCAGTCCGTGCCTCCTCATCCTTCTCCTGCTATGGTTCATCCTAATTGTCCCCCTTCCCCTGCTTCCAGCCCCAAAGAGTCTGAGGGTTTCAGGGTTGGAGCAGGGCTTGGCTGGTTTTGAGACACTGGCAGTTTTGGGGGATGCCCCTTCTAGCTTGGCGATGGAGGCATTAGATTCGGTTCCTCCAGCCGTGACATCTGGGTCTGACTAACAGGCCCCTTTCCTTCTCACCTTCCCGGCCGCTCCAGCGTTTCTTTAGGGGCCAGGAATTTGGAGGACGACTCTGCCCCGGGTCCTGATGTGGAGGTTTCCGGGGCTAGGGAGAGGTTGACTTGGGGGCCTTGGGCACCATTGGACCCTGCTTTGGTTTTTTCTACCCTCGGAATGGGGCATGCCGTTACAAGGAGTGGGGTTTTCTTTTCTCTCCTTCGCGTACGAGTTTAATTTGGTGTCGGCCCCTCTCCGGGTTCGGTTCAGTGTCCCTTTGGGTCCATTGGTCCCATCGTTCCGGAGGTTTTTAGTTTCCAGCATCCTGCCTCATGAGGTGCGGGAAGCCATGGCGGCTTACCTCCTGCACGACGCGGATTACGCCCCCATCATGAATCCGTCTTAAGTCTCCCATTATAAGGGATACGAAGACGTTATGAGGTTCCAGAGTCGTCCTGGTTAGCGGACTGCCCTGAGTTTTCATTGGAGGCTTGGCATAGGTTCTGTCGTTCCCGCACGCTTGAGTGGCATGAGGTGCTTACAGTGGTCCAGGTTTAACTGGGGGGCAAGTTTGAGCTCATCAATGAATGCTTGTTGGCTCCTGCCCTTCCTCAAGATGTTAGCGTGGTGCAGCTTCAGGTGCAGGTTCCCTTATCTTTCGACTGCACTCATTGCTGAGGACTTACATGCTCGTGGCCTGTTGGCTTTGGTCTTGCAGTTGTTTTCCCTAATGGGTCTGTCCTCTGATTGGCGTGTGGAGGATGTGGAGGTGCTTGGGGGCCATTCCTGGGTCTGGTGTCTTGGTCTCGGCGGTGAGTGCATCGTCTGCTCTTTTGAGGCTGTTCGCGTTTATCCTGCGGGATGTGGTATCTTTTTTTCTTCGCATCTCGGGTGTTGGCAGGTGGTGTTCGCTTCCTCCTTGGAATCTGCTTGGGCCCTGGCTCTTCAACTTTCTTCACCTTTTTGTTCCTTGCTGGTAGCAGATTATGCGGTTGTGCTGTATCTGCAGGCAGCTTCATCTAGTTGTCGTCCAATGTCAGATTTGTTGGTTCTCCAGGGGGGGGGGGGGGGGCAGGAAAATTTTTCTCGGAGGAGTCGTACCAGGGCTCGGTGTTTTTCTTGTCGTGGTAGGCTGGTGAGCCAGTTTAGGCCGGCGCCGCCTTCGGACCAGTCTGCGTCTGGTCAGCGCGGTGATCGCTCTGCATGTCAGTCGAGTTCTTGCAATGGATGCCGGCCATTTTCTTTTTCGCCCCGTTGACGGGGCGATGGGGGGGAAGGGAGGCTCGCACTGTTTGCTCATGCCTGGTCCCACGATTTGCAGGCCTTTCGGGTCGTTTCCAGCAGCCTGCGGTGGCACTGGGTGCCTGTTCCTCCTCAGGGAGATTCGAGGCTGGCGGGGCTGGCCTGTTCTCCTGCACTCTGTTAGGTCATCTTAGAGTGGGTACGCTTGGGCGTGGTCAAAACGACGACGTCCCTCAGATGGGTTTCCCATCTGTTCCCTGTTCTGAAACGGGACTGTGCGGACCTGCAGTTCATTCTGGGTGTGTCCCGTCAGAACCTCTGGGTCTATTGCCCCTTCTTTTGGATGACTACTCTGTCCCAGGTCCGGTTCCATTTCGAGCCAGGTGCTTGGATGGTGAGCTTGAACTTTGCCGTGATGGTCTACCAGCCGGGTCAGGTTTGGCTTTCTCGGCTGTTCTGGTTCCTTCGGGGCCGTCCTTTCCGCCTCTCTCACGATTGCTGAGTTTGGCCTCCAGGGGCCTTGTGTCAGCTGCTGCATTGCTGGCTACCTATTCAAGGTTCGGTGCCTTGACACCACCCGAGCCCTCGCTCGATGTGTTCCCAGATGCGTCGTCTCTTGGTTGGGGCTTTGTGACCAGTGCTCATAAGGCCAGCCAGGGGTTACCTGGTTGGTTGATACCTGGTTGATGGGGTTCTGGGAGTTCTTCTACTCCCCAAGCCCGGCCCGAGGCCAGGCTCGACTTGTGAGAGTTTGATCCACCAGGCTGTTGCTTGGAGCGGCCCGCAGAGCCACATACCCACCACAGCCCGGCTGATCCGGGACTTCTCTTAGGAAACAGTCCAGTTTTCTCTTGAAGATGTCCACGGTTGTTCCGGCAATATTTCTTATAGTCGCTGGGAGGACGTTGAACAACCGCGGACCTCTGATGTTTATACAGTGTTCTCTGATTGTGCCTATGGCACCTCTGCTCTTCACTGGTTCAATCTTGCATTTTCTTCCATATCGTTCACTCCAGTACGTTGTTATTTTACTGTGTAGATTTGGGACCTGGCCCTCCAGTATTTTCCACGTGTATATTATTTGGTATCTCTCTCGTCTCCTTTCTAGAGAGTACATTTGGAGAGCTTTGAGACGATCCCAATAATTCAGGTGTTTTATCTCGTCTATGCGTGCCGTATATGTTCTCTGTATTCCCTCTATTTCAGCAATCTCTCCTGCTCTGAAGGGGGAAGTGAGTACTGAGCAGTATTCGAGACGGGACAACACAAGTGACTTGAAGAGTACAACCATTGTGAAGGGATCCCTGGATTTGAAAGTTCTCGTAATCCATCCGATCATTTTTCTGGCTGATGCGATATTTGCTTGGTTATGCTCCCTAAACGTTAGATCGTCGGACATCATTATTCCCAAATCCTTGACATGCTGTTTTTCTACTATGGGAAGATTTGATTGTGTTTTGTACCCTGTATTATGTTTCAGATCCTCATTTTTGCCGTACCTGAGTACCTGAAATTTATCACTGTTAAACATCATATTATTTTCTGCTGCCCAATCGAAAACTTTGTTGACATCTGTTTGTAGTTTTTCAATGTCTTCAGCAGAGGTAATTTTCATGCTGATTTTTGTGTCATCTGCGAAGGATGACACGAAGCTGTGACGTGTATTTTTGTCTATATCAGATATGAGAATAAGGAACAGTAGCGGTGCAAGGACTGTACCTTGAGGTACAGAGCTTTTAACATCGCTTGGACTCGATTTTATCTGATTGACTGTTACTCTTTGTGTTCTGTTCGACAGGAAATTGAGTATCCAGCGTCCTACTTTTCCAGTTATTCCCATTGACCTCATTTTGTGAGCTATCACCCCATGGTCACATTTGTCGAAAGCCTTTGCAAAGTCTGTGTATACAACATCTGCATTTTGCTTTTCTTCTAGGGCTTCTGTGATTTTGTCATAGTGGTTGAGTAACTGTGACAGACAGGATCTTCCCGCTCTAAATCCATGTTGTCCTGGATTGTGCAATTCATTGTTTTCCATAAAACTAGAAATTTGATTCCTAATCACTCTTTCAAACACTTTTATTATGTGTGATGTTAGTGCAACTGGCCTATAATTTTTTGCCAAGGCTTTACTCCCCCCCTTGTGCAACGGAGCTATATCTGCAGATTTAAGTGCTGCTGGTATCTCCCCTGTATCCAGGCTCTTTCTCCATATTACGCTGAGTGCTCTCGCTACTGGTACTTTACATTTCTTTATGAATATTGAATTCCATGAGTCAGGCCCAGGGGCTGAGTGCATGGGCATATTGTCAATTTCTCTTTCAAAGTCTTCCGAGTTTGTGGTAATATCCGTTATATTATCTGCAGCTTGAATGTCATTCATAAAGAAGCTGTCTGGGTCATCAACTTTCATGTTATTGGTGTGCTAAACATAGCCTCATACTGGCTTCTTAGAATTTACTAATCTCTTGTTGTCCTCTGTGTACGTACCTTCATTTGTAATTAACGGTCCAATACTGGTCGAGGTTTTGGATTTTGATTTAGCGTATGTGAAAAAAGCTGTGCTCGCGAGTTGATGTTCCTTCGGTGCCGTTTTGTAAGCTGTCTTGTGCATTGTTTCACCTCTCGGCCTACTCATTCTGCCTGTGGGCATCCTGGTCTTTGGATCGGTGCCTCCTCCGTCTCTTCCTCCCTCGGTTTATAGTGGGCCCACTTCGGTTTGAGTTGGTTTCTCTACGGCTTTTTCCTGTTGGCAT
>WNGS01033470.1:1748464-1761673 GCA_020271785.1 Procambarus virginalis
TGGCCTTTGGGGGTTCAGGTCGGGGACCTTCGTGCTCTTCTCTGGCGCAGGAGTTTCCACTCGTTTGGTCCTGGTGGTAGGTTTGTTCAGTGGCAGCTGTTCCTTCTTTCTGGGCGGTACGAGTCTGCTGTTTTTAGGAGGGTCCTTGGGGTTGTTGATGCTTGGTTGGTTAGGCCGGGTGTGCTTCATACGTTGTGTCCGTTTGTATTCGCTGTTATTTGCACGTCTCGGCTTCCCGTGTCCGCGGACGCCCTTTGGTTCCCCCGTTTCCTTTCTTCCCTGTTCCTGGGTTCGGGTTTCCCGGTCGTTTGTTGGGTTCTTTTGGTGCCATTGGTTGTCTAGCCTTTGATTTAAGTTGTGAGTGCCAAACACCTCCTAGGTGCGTTCCTCTTTTCCTTATCTTTGGTGAAGTAGCTCCTGAAAGCCGAAGGCCCAGAAAACCAGTGTTGAATGTAATGAAACGACATTTTCTGGCGAGACCCGGAGCTTCCGGCAACCCCTCCCTCCCTCCCTCCGGTCGGAGTTTTTTCACGTGTTTTGACATCCGCCTCAAAACTGCAGGGTGGATCGCCAGTGTAAGGGTCTGGGGCTTCCCCTTTCCCCTCCCGGGAAGGGTGGGGGTTGCGCAGACAAATGGTGCGGCGATTTGGTGATGTCATGCTCGTTTGTTCATTTTCATTGGGAAGTTCTGTCCACTTGTTTGGCTTTCAATAGTAGTTTCAACCAGAGTAGGAGTGCTTTGGATGCTTACCTTTCTGAATGCCTGACCCGGTCGATGGCAGGCATAGAATGCTCCATAACCACATGTGCATTTCTATAGGCCATTGCTCCTCGTGCCTCTCTGAGGGGTCAGGTTCTGACTTGTGGTCCCCGGTAGGCCTAGAACTCTATTCACATTGATGCAAAAGTCTAATATATCTATAACAGCCTGGATTGCTCCGGGGAGCTTTCGGGTCTCACCCAGAAAATGGCTTTTTATTACATTCAACGCTGGTTTTTTATTGTGTGGTGAGGACTCTGTCTTAATAGTGTTAAGAGATGGATCTCATCACTATGTGCAGGGAATAAGGGAACTTTTACCTTACATTTGGAAAAGCGTCCCCGATAGGGAGCGACCTCAACTGTACACAGCCTCAGGATGGTACCAGGCCTCCGAGATTTGTGCTGACCTACTCAAAGCTAGGATCAGAATCTAGCTCTTAAAAGAATAAAAAGGATCTTGGATATTAGAAGTAAGGCCAAAACTGAAGACACCAACCAGTTAGATTGACAAAACAAAACCAGCAGGTCAGGCTTATCCCAAGGTGCCAGTGCCTAAGCTCTGTGGAGCCTCTGAAGGTGCCCCAAAAATAACGATATTTCCATACAAATCAGACTCATTTCGACCTAAATATTTTTAGAGTTAAATGTTTTAATATTTACAATAGCACATCACAAACTTGCCAATTACATTTCTACTGAATCAAATCTTATCGGTGATAAATGGAGTTCTTAACATACCTTTCCATCACTTTCTGCCTGAATGATTTCACTCATTGTTATATCCCGCTCAGACACTGTAAACTCATTCCACTGTCTTGTCAGCGACAAAATGGAATCTCTTGTCACACCAGGAAGAATCAAGCCATCAAGGGGTGGTGTCACAAGTTCTTTCTCTGGAAAATGATTTAGAATAAACTCAATATTTTGTCATTATTCTATTACACTGCATGCATTAACCCTATGGCAACCAAGCATTTTAGTTCACTTTTAGAAACAAGTTAATTTGTTCATTCCATTTCATTAAGATTGCAATGTATATTCAGTTATGCTCAAAGTAGGAAAACAATCGCCCAAATATGTGGGTGTCATTCTGGAACACACACATGAATGATTAACACAAATTAACACAAGCATGATAGAAATAAATTGTACACAATATGTATGTACAATTATAATATTTTAATCAAATTACCTTTTTATTTAACTATTAATTGAACATATATAACAAAGATTCAGACATTGTAGAGGGTGACAACACTAAGACAGCTTCTCGGGATCTGCATATCAATCATTTTTATTGTACCTATTGTACAGTACAGAAGTTACTGTACTACTGTATATTTTTTGTATTAACTATGTTGTACTGTGATTAATTACAAAATAATACACTGTAGCTGTATATGTTCAGTATATATTATGTTATATATATTGTACAGTGGTGCCTTGGTGTACAAATTTAATCCGTTCCAAAAAATGCAACATAACCAAAATATTCATACATAATCAAATTTTCCCATAAGAAATAATGTAAATTTAATTAATCCATTTCACACACCCAAAAATATGAACAAAAATCATTTTCTGAGGGGAGCCCCGTCGACTCCCTGACACTATCAAATTGACATGTGCCATTTCAGTTTGGTGCCATCAGTCACGGGAGTTTGAGTGCCTACCTATCAAGTGCTCGTGGTTCTGGCCACGAATCAGGAACTGACCCCCCTTAGAGAGGCATAGGAAGCAATGGCCATATGAGGCAGGATGGTTCTACATGTCATCGTCTTCTACATTTAGAGTTTGTCATTTCTGCCATTGACCGGGGAAGAGATACAGAAAGGTAGGAGAACCATTACAAACCTCTAACTGGTTAAAATTGCAACCTATGTCTGAACAGAGGCCCAGAACTCCCTCCAATAGAAAACAGTGCAACAAGCAACACGTCATCCAACTAACGCACCCGCTCGTTAGTGCCTCACCCTCCCCTGAGAAGGTGGGGGAAACCCCCTCTAAGGCAAGCAGGTCGCACTACCCCAGTTTGTCAAATGATGTGCCAGGTTTTGTCATGCTTTGCGTCTGTGGCTTTGCTGGCTGTGTGTGTGTGGTGGGCAGGTGTTCCTACAAGTCTATTGGGCTGCATGCGCCTAGGGTTCTCTTCCCTAGGTGCCCAATAAGTACTTCCCCTTGCAATTCAGGGTTATCTTCCCCTGGGTCGTTTGGGTCTCACTCGCGTTTGAGGCCTTCATCGCTTGTTGTTGTTCATGCCCTTAGGGTTCACCGGGGGTCTTGGTCTTCCCATCTTGCCCAGGGTAGGTAGCGAGTTTGTGCTGGATGGGGCACAGTGTGGCCAGCAGAGTTTGCATTCAGTGGCGGCCGAAGTTTCTCTCTTGAGACCGGTTAGTCTGAGTGTGTTGCTTCGGGATTCTTTTTGTTTATTTGTTTTTATTGCATTATCACTTCCTTGACAGAGGTGGTCTACCTAACTTTCCATTAGGTTAGCCTAGGTTGGTTTGATAGTTCTTCTCAATTGCCCTGAGGTTTCACAGCGACGCCCGTTGCCAGTTTCCCTGCTGCAGACAGGGCTTACTGGCTTAGTAAGCCCTACGGGAAGCCTATTGCCTGCGCTTCCCATAGGACTTACATATCCTCCGGGGCCCTGGAAATCCCTGTAGGCCTCGAGGGTACCATGGATGTGTCTTCCGAGCCCAGTTTCACCCTGTGCGATGCCAAAGGGGTGTTCGTCCCCTTTGCCTCGTGATGACAATCATCCATCCTGCCTCCATCATGCTGCTTGTTGAGTTGGTGACACCTACCCCCAGAATCTTGCGGGACATGTTCCCCGCTTGTTATTCAATTTACCCATTCCTCGTCTGAGGACGTTGGGTGTCAGGCGGCGGCTTGGTTGCATGCTAGGTATTCTTTGTTGCAATGGGCCCGGTTGGTTGCCCGGTTGGAAGCCCTGGAGATGTCCTGTTTGGATTTTAGGGACCAGGATTTAGGGGCATTGGTTACTTCAACATTAATTCCAACTGCGCCTTTGCTTCCTTCCTAGGTCAGTGTGGTTCGCACTGCTCCCCCTCCCCCCTCTGCTTCCAGTTCCTAAATGTCCAAGGGTTTCCAGGCCGGGGCAGGGTTTAGCTGGTAATGAGGCTTGAGTGGCTTTGGGGGCTGCCCCTTCCGATTCGGGGACGGATGTTGAGCCCGATTTCCTCGTCGATGCTTCGGAGTCAGCCCAGCAGATGCCTCTCTGAGGCCTTTCCCTTGGACTCTGCCTTTTCTTCAAGGGTAATGGGCTTTGATGTGGGTTCTGCCCCGGGGTCTGTGTCGGAGGTTCCTGAGGCTTGGGGGATGTCCACTTAGTGTGCTTTGACTTCTTTTGATCCTGCCCTGGCCTTTGTGCATTCTGTGCGGGGTTTGTTGTTGCAGGGCTGAGGGTTTTTGTATCCTCAGTCTATGTATGACTGTGTTGGGTGTCGCTCATCCCAGGATTCGTTTCCGGGTGCCTTTGGGTTCCTCGGATATGTCCTTCCAGAAGTTTACTTCACCTCTGATTCCCTCTGCGGAGGTTCTAGAGGCCCTTGGTGCGTACCTCCTGTGAGACCCGGTTCATGCCTCATTAACCCTTAACCATTGGACTGCGCCAACGGAGTCCTGATTTTTTCGTACCCATTTAAAATGTGCGCGCGGTTGTGTACGAAATGGACTCTTAGGACCTCCAGTGAGAGACAGCCATCTTGGAAAAACTTCCCAGAATGCCCTAGGGCTGCTGGCTGGGTTAGTACTGAGTGAGTAACCATGGGTGGCGCATGCACCTCTGGCTCGGAAACACCTGCGTGATGCGGTGTTGAAAGATCATGCTCTGTCGGTGAAATTCAAACCTTATTGTTTGAAGAACATAAGGGTCATGATATTGGTGAAGCTAGGCACAATAAGGACCTAACACAAAGGTCGGATGCAAGTGATACAGAACCTATGAGGACGATACAGCGAGTGTATCCAGTTGTAGCTCTGAGTGCCACCCTTGCTCACCTATGCCATCTCCAATTTATAAAGATGATACATAGATGAATCATTTTCTGCGCTCAGTGATGATGTATCTGATACAAGTAGTGATACATCTGATGAACAGTGTTAGCAGCTTCCATGGTGGTGGTTTCCATAGATATTTTCAAGAATAGCTGAATCTCTTCCAGATTAACTGACACTCTGAGGCTGGCTGAATCTCTTTCAGAATGCCTGAATCTCTCTTAGATTGACGGACACTCTTTGAGGGTGGCTGAATCTCTTCCTGTGTAGGGCCTTACAAAGCGATCTTTTCAAGACTACCTTACAAATTTATCTTTTCCTATAATCTTTTCAATACTACCTTATGATTTACAAGCTTGGCTACATACTACTTACAAGTACTAAAGTCAAGGGTGTACATGAGTGCATTATTTGCACTAATACAGTAATTATGTGTACGTGAGTGCATTATGAAAAAACAGGAAGCGAAAATCTATCGGTACCTGATGCAATGGGAGCAAAGTTGCGCTGTGTACCATGGACTACTTCACTGATTATTACTTATTTCTGAAGTACTGAGTGTGTAATACAGTGTGTTACTGTGTAAATAATGTGAGAAACTGTATATATTGTAATTTTAGTGAATTTTTAATAAGTAATATTGCGACAATAAACATTTATTGTGGACACATTACTGACATGTATCACAGTTCCATGGAACATTATGAACATTCTACTGTATACATATTGTAAAGGACACAAATATGCATCATATATGATAGAAAACAAATAAAACCGCATTGGAAATACATAGAACAAATAATTGAAAATATATTTGTGGCATTCTTTGGACCCATCTTCGTCTGGTTGGCGTGGTGGTCATTCTTTGCGAAGGTTGGGTTCCCATAAGAGGGTGTCGGCTCTTTCACGGTTCGTCCCATTGATGGGGCAATGGGGGGAGAGGCTCGCTCTGCTTGCTTAAACCTGGTCCCACGAATTTGTGGGCCTCTCGAGTTGTTTTGTGCAGCTTGCGGTGGCATTGGGTGGTCCTTCCTCCTTTGGGAAGTTCGGGGTTAGTGTGGCGGGCCTCTTCTCCTGCGCTCAGTCGGGTCATCTCGGAGTGGGTTCGCTTGGGCATGGTCGAAACGACCTTGTCCCTCAGGTGGGTTTCCTGCCTGTTTCTGGTTCTGAAACGGGACTGCGCGGACCTCAGGTTCATTCTGAACTTGTCCCATCTGAACTACGTGGATTTATTGCCCCTCCTTTCGGATGACTACTCTGTCCCAGGTCCATCTTCTGTTGGAGCCGGGCACTTGGATGGTGTCCCTGGACCTCAAGAACACTTATTGGCACATCCCTATTCATCCAGGTTTACGAGACGGTTGCTCAAGGGTTTGTGCCGGAGCCTGAACTTTGCCATATTGGTCTTCCTGCCGGGTCAGGTTTGGCTTCGTCGGCTGTTAGGTTCTTTTGAGGACGTCCCTTCTGCCTCTCTCTCAATCGTTGTGTTGGTTGCTGCATCACCGGCTTCCTCTTTGGGTTTTACGGGGGGCTTTGTGACCAGTGCTCAAAGATCCATCCTTCTGTCGGGCTCATAGCATGATGCGGGAGTTCGCGGTGATGTGAATGTAGCTTCAGAGGGTTCGGGTCGCACGCGGATCGACGATCCGGCTCCATTCAGACTGCTCCTCGGAGGTTCATTGCATGAACAGCAGGGGTTCGATGTGGTCCTTGGTTCTATGGGGCTGGTCGCTTCGGGTGACTCGTCTGCCGAGTTCTTGGGGTTTGGCTCTCCTGGCCATTCACGTTCGGGGGTGTCCAACGTCCTGGCAGATGGCTTGTCCCAGTTCATTCCCCTGTCCATGGAATGGATGGTCGATGCCAACTCGTTCAGTTGGCTCTACTGGACATGTGGGCCTCCAGAAGTGGACCTCTTCACGTCAGCATGGTCGCAGCATCTCCCGTTACATGTGGCGCCCTTCCCTGACTGCGAGGCCATCAGGGTCGATGCCTTCAGGCAGGACTGGGCCAGGTAGGGTTACCTGTACCTCTTTTCCCCGGTTCAGCTGTTGCTCCAGGTCGTGGCTCTCTTGGAGACTTACCAGGGGGAGAGTTGTCCTCCTGGCTTCTTGGTGGCCAGCTCAGCCTTAGTTTCAGGCGCTGCTTGCTCAGTGTCCTAACCCGAGGGTCTTCCCGCAGCTCAGCCTCTTTCAACAGATCGGTCCAGCCCGGTACGTAGCTGGTTCGCTCTTCTCCTCGAGTCTTTGCGTCTGGGCTCTCGACTCAGGTCTATCATCACTTGTATGGTGCACAGGTGGCTTCGTTGAATATGTCCCGCCTGCGTGCTTCATCTCAGCAACAGAATGAAGTTTCCTGGTGGTCCTTTCTTATTTCTTGTCTCTGAATAGGTGAACTTCTGTCTCGCATAGCGCTGCGTTGTCCTTTCTTTCGTGGTTGTTCCAGGACTTGACAAAAACTGTCGCCTCGTATCGTACAGGGCTGGCGGAGCCGATGCAGCTTGCGTTCAGCGTCGATGTTTTGCAAGCTGTCTCGTGCACCTCCCACCTGCTCATGCGCCGCCTGAGCCATCTTGGGCATTGGACCGGGTGCTCTCTTTTCCTTGGTTTGTGGTGGCCCCTTCGGTTTATGATTGTTTTTCTAAAGCTCTTTTCCTGTTGGCATTAGGCTTTGGGGTTTGAGTCGGGGAGTTGCATGCTCTCCTCTGGTGCAGGGCTTTCAGCTCTTTTGGTCCTGGTGGTAGGTTTGTTCATTTGCAGCTGTTTCTTTTCTGGTGAAAAACGTGTTTGCTGCTTTCTGGAGTGATCCTTTCGTCAGGCCAGGGGTGCATCCTGTGTTGTGTCCGGTTGTAGCTCTTCGCCGTTACCTGTGCCACTTTGGCTTCTGTGGCCAGGGTTGCGCCTTGGGTTGATCCGGTTTCCCTTGTTCCCTGTTCCAGGGGGTCAAGTCTTCCAGGTCTTCTGCAGGGTTATTAAGTCTAGTCAGCCTGCGATCTATTTTCGTGCCCCATGATGTGCATCAGTTTGCTGCTTTGGCTGCCGTTTTCAGCAACATATCTTGGGCTTACATTCGGGCACAGGGATTTTAGAGGTCGAACAGGATCTTGGCCACCCATCATTTGCTCAACATTCCTGGTCCTGGGCGTTCGTGTGGCTTTGGGTCGCAGGTTGCAGCCAGTTATCTCGCCTACAAGTTGAGGAGTGTGTGGCGGCCACCTCCCCAGGTATGTCCCTCTTTTCCTTATCTTTGGTTATGTAGCTCCAGGGAGCTGGAGAGACTCCCCCCACAAAAAACCAGCATTGAATGTAATGAAACGCCATTTTCTGGGTGAACCTCGGAGGCTCCCTGGCACCCTCCCTCCAATCGGCCTTTGGTGCAGATTGGAGGGAGAGTTGGTGCAAGGTGTGACATTTGTTTGTTTCATTGGGAGTTGAGGGAGTTCTGCCTCTCTGTTCAGTGTTTGGTTGCAATTTTCTTACATTGTGGGGTCTGTTTTGTTATGCCTACCTTTCTGGGTGCCTAACCCCAGTCAATGACATAAGTAAAAACCCCAACCACAGGGAGGTTTTCCAGGGGCATTGCTCTCTATCAGAATGCCCCCTTGGCCAGGGGAACATGGATCCTCCCTCAGAGTACTCTGAGGGGGGCCAGATTCTGGCTCGAGGTCCCTGGTAGGCTGAACTCCATTGACTAATGCCCTGGTCTAATGTACTGCATATTAGCCCGATAGCTCCAGGAAACCTTCGGGGCTCACCCAGAAAACACCATTTCATTACATTCAACCCTTTTTTTTACTGCTGCTCTCACTTCTTGTGCAACTTTCAGTGAATGATGGCTTCCATCTCCAAGATCCTTTTCTTCATCAATATGCTGCAAGGTAATGTTGTTAACCTTAAACTGTGCAAAACATCATATGATGTGTGACATTGAAGGGGGTATAATTCAACAAATATTCGAATTATGTAAAAATTACTTTAAAATGTTAAATAAATCTCCAACTTATTGGCTTCAGCTTCGTGAAGCTTTCATCAAAAATTTTCATAAATTGATTTTAGACGAATATTTAAAAAAAATGTTTTGTTGATAAAGAGAACAGTTCCTATTAAACTGGAACTAATGGATAATGCACTTATAAAAAGATGCAAGCACCTGCCCGATGCTCTAAGAAGAATAGTAGTAAGAAAGTGTCCACAAAGTGGATATTTCCAGCCTCCGTGGTGTAGTGGTAAGACACTCGCCTGGCGTTCCGCGAGCGCTTTGTCATGGTTCGTATCCTGGCTGGGGAGGATTTGTTGGGTGCAAATCCTTAACTGTAGCCTCTGTTTAACTCAACAGTAAAATGGGTACTTGGTTGTAAAAACGATTCTTCGCGGCGGGGATCGTATTCCAGGGACCTGCCCGAAACGCTACGCGTACTAGTGGCTGTACATGAATGTAAGAACTCTTGTATATATATTATATATATATATATATATATATATATATATATTAGATATATATATATATATATATATATATATTATATATATATATCTCAAATACAGCTGGTGCCTTTATAGCATTGGTGAATAATACATAACAAATAATAATGAATAATTATGTTATTATGCTCTATTTGTTATATATAATAAAAATACATTGTCCAATGTTATTATCAGTTACTTTCAACAATGTTAAAAAAAAAATCTAGGGGATTTTTTTTTTTTTTTAATTTTTAATTTTTTCCTCCTTGTTTATTATTTGAATTTGTTTTAACCTTTACATCCTGGAGAATGCATACTCATCCCTAACTATGTGAAGCCAGAATTAAATTGGTCGACAAATAAATCCGTTACAACTTTCAGAACTTGGGACTGAATTTTTTTTGGCTGATTTTTTCACAGATTTCAAACTCTACTTTCCTTGTTTCTTTAGGTTGTTTTGATGACTAGGGACCAGATTAGGGTTTTTTACTTATATAAAGTATACCCTAAATATATTACCTAAATCATTATAATTATTATAATTATCCCTGTATTTTATTTTTTGGGGGGTTATTTTTCTTGACTTCATTTCCACACACAATGACCTACAACTTTCACATACTTCAGTACGAATGCCAAACAATGTTTATTATAACATACAAGTAAATTCATGAATTAGAACTGCCTTATTCATT
Source organism: Procambarus virginalis (assembly GCA_020271785.1). Lineage (NCBI taxonomy): Eukaryota > Metazoa > Arthropoda > Malacostraca > Decapoda > Cambaridae > Procambarus > Procambarus virginalis. The sequence goes on from WNGS01033470.1 coordinate 1,758,402, forward strand.
GTCGATAACTTCAATTTTTATTTTCTTGTTTTTCAAGTTACACTGGTATCATTTAGACAAAGTTGGAGCATTTGCCTAGTAGATTATGCACAAAACATTAGAAAGAATTTCAGAAAATTTTAAAAACCGAGTTCAATATCACACATCATAAGATATTTTGCGCAGTTTTAGGGTTAATTTGGTAGTTGACGCAAATTGTTATGCCTCACACGTAAGGACTTGCATTTGGAGGACAACCTTCTCAAGTTCCTTAAAAATCTCTCCACTCAATTATATTGTGTAAAGATTGGTGGGGAAAAGGGGAGAAGACCAGACAGGAATGCAACAATCTTTATTCTAAATCTTTGTGAAAAATATAGCAACTAACCTCCATTGCCCTTGTCTAGGAAAACCATAATGTTCATTGCTCCAACTTCCGTGATTCTGTGCTCTGGCCCAAATAACCATAATACTTGATGAAGAGATCGTGCTTCTGCTTGTTTCTGAAATGATTTATAATGTTCATAAATATATTATACACACATATTACCAGTAAATAATTACTTCCCATTGTTGGGCACAAGAAAGCTGTTAGCCTTGTTTCGAGGTCTCCCATAGGTCAACTACTGACCTTTCCCAGAATGCAACCTACAACAATTGCTGTATACACTGTATACACTGTATACACCTGTACTACACTGTATACACCTGTACTACACTGTATACACCTGTACTACACTGTATACACCTGTACTACACTGTATACACCTGTACTACACTGTATACACCTGTACTACACTGTATACACCTGTCCTACACTGTATACACCTGTACTACACTGTATACACCTGTACTACACTGTATACACCTGTACTACACTGTATACACCTGTACTACACTGTATACACCTGTACTACACTGTATACACCTGTACAGTGACACCTTGGGTTACGAATGCCGCTCTTTACAAACTTTTCGGGTTACGAGCCCAATTTCTTCGTAAAATCCGAATTGGTTACAGACTTTGCCTCGGGTAAAGTAGTTTGTTGATAAGTGTATGCTCAACCTAGTGTGTTGATACGTGTATGCCCAACCTAGCACGGTGACCACGCTTCAGTTTACCAGTCCCTCCCACTAGTGACAATCACACCTGAATTCTTTGTAAAGAATTTCAACGTTTATCGGATTTTTGGGTATTTGAATATAAAAATTATTATATATCTCGTCATGGGTCCCCAAAAAGTTAGTGGTAAGGTTCAACCTAAGAAAATAGTTGTGAGTAGAGGCAGTAGAGGATGTCCCTTCCTCATTAAGAAAATGTGTAAAGTATGGGAAGAACTGCAAAGTGTTCTTGAAAAAACTCACCCAGATAAAGCTGTAGCAGGTTGTTGCATTGACCTTTTAAATGACAATGTGATGTGTCAATACAGACAAGTGTTAAAATGTAGGGAAAAATAAGTTTTAGACAGATTCTTAGTAAGACAAGCAAGCAGTGAGCCACAACCAGGTCCTAGTGATACTCCTGCAAAACGTAGGAGAGAGAGTACCCCAGAGAAGTCATCAGTGCCCGAGGTTATAATGGAAGGGGACTCCCCTTCCAAACACTAACACCTCTCCTCCTCCCATTCCCCCCACCCTCCTCACCGTCTTCCATATGCCAACAAGAGTCATCAATAAAGGCCAGCAATAACTTGTATATACTTTAGCACTAAAGATTTGGGTAAATTTGGTATAAAATTTACTTTGAAGTTAATATTTTTGGGAGTGTGAAATGGATTAATTCAATTTACATTATTTCTTACGGGAAAATTTGCTTCGGTTTACAAATTTTCGGGTTACGAACCGTCTCTGGTCATAAGCTGAGGTACCACTGTACTACACTGTATGCAACTGTACTACACTGTATGCAACTGTACTACATGTGTAAAATACATTTCTTACCCTTCATGATTTTTAAAATCTACATGGAGAAGATTACATTAATTTCTTGAGTCATGCGCTATATCTTGGTCACTAGCTAGCTAAAAGAAAAGGCCTAAATATTTCTCTGTAAATGGCAGTAGCTTCGCTTTCCGAACAACAGTCATTCACTGCAAATAGCAAATTTACCAAATACTGTACCCCATATCAAGTGTTGAATGTAAGGTACAACAATACCATTTTTTGATGGGCCCTAGAGATTATGAACTACACCCCGAGGCCCCTGAGAGTCAAAATAACCCACAAGAGTCGGAACCAGAACCTGGCACTCTCTATGAGGTCGTGGAAGCTTGGGGATGTATGCAAAAGTGACGAACACAATCCCATCAGAAATGTTAGGTGAAACAAAATAATGACTGATATAAATTAGCTAAGGCAAACAAGGTAATCACTGTTGCAAGGGCAAGCAACCTTAATGTAAATGTGTCTAGCAACCACCCAGATAGTGGCCCGGGTCACCTGTGGATCGGGCTACCCGCAAGCACTGAACCCCAAAATTACGCAGGCAGGATTGGAATAGGTCGGGTATGGAGCCCCTCTCATTGGCTCCCCAGATGTTACTTTTCTGAAACAAATCCTATAATGAGGGACTTTAACCACGAGACCACAGACGGAAAATCTGACATCACAAGCAGAAAGAGAACAATTTCTTTATCTGGCACAGGACTCCTTTCTCAGACAGCAGGTGGTAGAGCCTACACATGGTAACAGCATTCTAGATCTTGTGTTAACATAAGAAGAGGGCATGACTAATCAAATTCAGGTAGAGGAAAAAGCTCACCTCATGTGATCACCATACTATAAGATGATCACAAATATAGAAAACCACAAAGGTCCATGATGATAAATTTGTAGATTACCCTCAAGGAGACTATCAAGGAATAACAGGAACTGCAAAACATCTCCAGGAGGGAGCTAATAGGTAAACATTGCGTGGAAGCATCATGGGAATATTTCAAGGTCATCACTGAACGGTTCAAAAATTTATGCCAAAAAGGAGGAGGATTTAAAGGGAACTTGATGGATGAACAAATAGTAAAAAAACAGTGTTGATGTAATGAAATGCCATTTCTGGGTGAGTCCCGGAGTTCCCAGAGCTTACAGGCTGATATGCAGTATTAGACAGTGGTAACAATCCTTCGAATAGAGTTCTTAATGCCACCGGGGGACCATGAGCCAGAATCTGGTCCCCTCAGACAGGCACGAGGAGCAATGGCTTATAGAAAACCCTATGTGATGGAAGCATTGTGTCTGCCATTGACTGGGTTAGGCACCCAGAAAGGTAAACATTCCAAAGCAGACCCCAACTGGTG
>WNGS01033470.1:1761773-1776991 GCA_020271785.1 Procambarus virginalis
TTTTAATCGACCGTCCTTCTGTCCTGTTATTCCCTCTCTTAAGCGCGCGCGCACTCACACTGGCGAGTACCCAGGTACTTACGCGTCCCTATCTAGGGAGGACGGTGGTGATGGTGTTCAGGGTGTTATAGAGGTGGGTAGTAACACAGGTCCGCCCCCACTACCCGATACCTGGTACTAGGTACCTGATACTACATACCTGCAAGGACAAAAAAATATGTTAGAATTTCTCTTCCTGCAGAAGTGTAACAGACACAGCTAACACTGACACAGGTAACACACACACAGGTAACACAGACACACACAGGTAACAGACACAGGTAACACAGACACAGGTAACACAGACACAGGTAACACAGGTAACACAGACACAGATACATCATAATCAGTTTATCCAAACCTTCTCTGCCCAAAGACTAGCGTAGTCAAGCCTGTATTGAACAAGACCACTGCATTAGCACACAATGCGGACTAACGTCGTGATTTGAATAACAAAATATAAAAATGCTAAAATGATGATGATATTTATTCACACAGCAGTAAATGCATACATATGATACATATCAACAGTGGCGAATTGAAATAAAGTAAAATACATAAAGTCATATTATACATGCCGTGTGTGTGTGTGTGTGTGTGTATTCACCTAGTTGTGCTTGCGGGGTTGAGCTTTGGCTCATTGGTCCCGCCTCTCAACTGTCAATCAACTGGTGTACAGATTCCTGAGCCTACTGGGCTCTATCATATCTACATTTGAAACTGTGTATGGAGTCAGCCTCCACCACATCACTGCCTAATGCATTCCCTCTCTTAACTACTCTGACACTGGAAAAATTCTTTCTAATGTCTCTGTATCTCATTTTGGTACTAAGTTTCCACCTGTGTCCCCTTCTTCGTGTTCCACCCGTGCTAAAGAGTTTATCTTTGTCTACCCTGTCAATTCCCCTGAGAATTTTGCAGGTGGTTATCATGTCTCCCCTTACTCTTCTGTTTTCCAGGGATGTGAGGTTCAGCTCCCGTAGCCTTTCCTCGTAGCTCATTCCTCTCAGTTCCGGGACCAGTCTGGCGGCATACCACTGAATCTTCTCTAACTTTGTCTGGTGTTTAACTACCCAGGGGTTCAGACGGGACAAGTCCAGAATGAACCTCAGGTCCGCGCAGTCCCGTTTCGGAACCGGAAACAGACGGGAAACCCATCTGAGGGACGACGTCGGTTCGACGACGCCCAAACGTACCCACTCCAAGACGACGCGACGGAGCACAGGGGAAGAAACTTGCCCAGCCAGCCCCGAACCCCCCAAAGGGGGAGGGGCCACCCAACGCCACCGCAGACCGCAAGACACGACCTGAAAGGCCCACGAATCGTGGGACCAGGCGCGGGCGAACAGCGCAAGCCGCCCCCCCATCGCCCCGTCAACGGGGCAAACCGCGAAAGGGCCGGCGCCCCTTACGAGACCCAGAACCCCGCACAGGGCGAACACCGCGCCGACCAGACGAGGGCGGGTCCGCAGCAGGAGCCGAACCCGAACCTGACACCAGAGGCCTACCACGACGAGAGGAACCCCGAGCTCTGGCACGACCCCGCCGGGAAGACCCACCCCGGGACCCCCGGAAAACCAACAAGTCCGACATCGGACGACAAGCCGCCGACGCAGCCTGAATAAACTGCGCCACGGCCGACTCCTCAAAAAGAAGAGAACAAAAGGGGGAAGAACGCCTAAGAGCCAGAGCCCAAGCAGATTCCACGGAGGAACCCAGCACCGCCTGCCGACACGCGAGACGGGAAGCATAAAACAGGGAAACCGCATCCCGCAAAATCGGCGTGAACAGCTTCAACAAGGCAGCGAACGAGCGCGCCGCCGAGGACAAGGCGCCAGACCCTGGGACGGACCCAAGCGTCCTCACATCCTCCACGAGCCAATCCGAGGACAGCTCCAGGATGGAAAAGAACCGCAAGGCCGAAGCCAAAAGGCCCCGGGCGCGCAAATCCTCCGCAACCAGCGCCGCCGAAAGGACAGGAACCTGCACATGAAGCTGAATAACGCCCACATCGCGGGGAAGGGCAGGGGCAAACAAGCACTCATTCAGGTACTCAAGCTCGCCCCCCAGGAAAACCTGAATCACCGTGGAAGCTTCCCGCCACTCCAACGTGCGGGAACGACAGAAGGAATGCCAGGAATCCAAAACAAACAAAGGGCAGGCTGCTAGCCAGGAAGACTCCGGAACCTCGTAACGGAGCCAGAAAGGGAACGAAGTCCCAAACCTGAACTCAGATGGATCCATATCAGAGGCATAATCCGGGTCCCGCAGGAGGTAAGCTGCAAAGGCCGCTCGCACCTCACCAGGTTGGATGCGATAAGCCGAAAACCTCCGGAAAGACGGAACCGACGAACCCGGGGGAACACGGAACCGAACCCGGGGAGGGGCAGACACCAAATCCAACTCGTACGCAGAGGGGGGAAAAGAGAACCCCACTCCTTGTAACAGTAAGCCCCGCTCAGAGGGAAGAAAAACCCAGGCGGGGTCCAGCGGAGCCCAAGGCCCCCAAGTCAGCCCCTCCCCAGCCTCGAGGTCCAACACCACAGGACCCGAGGCCGAGTCCTCTCCCCAAGCCCCGACCCCACAAGACAAGGACGGAGCAGCCGGAACAGCGGAAGAAAGGGGGGCCCACTGGTCAGACCCCGAAGCTTCGGCCGGGAGACAAGACTCGAATGCCTCTGCCGCTCCCCCGGAAGGGGCACCCCCCGAAGCTGCCCGAGTCTCAAGATCAAGGAACCCCTGCTCCGACCCCGAAACCCTCAGACGTTTCGGGGCTGGAAGCAAGGGGGGGGGACCAGAACGAGCAGTAGGGGAAGGACGAGGAGGCGCGGACTGAACCAGGATCGAAGCGACCCCCACCCCCAAGTCCGGGTCACGAAAAGCAAAGCGGGGCAGCCTCGGGGCATCCGGGTGAGCAACCAACCTAGCGCGTTGCAACAGACGAAACCTAGCCTGCAACGCACTTGCTGCCTGTACCCGAAGAGAATCATCAGAGGATTGGGTAAATTGAGTCACAAGTAAGCAGCAACACTCACAGGACTCAGGGTCGAAAGTATCACCGACCCAACAGGCAGCATGGCAGAGGCAAAAACAGTGAGGGTCACCCTGAGACAAAGGGACCGAGCAACCCTCAAACTCGCACACCGCGAGTGGGGACTCCGGGGTCACATCCATCGGACCCACGCGCCCCCTAGGGGATTCCCAGGGTCCTGAGCGTTTACTTTAAGAGGACTCGCGCTCAGGTAGTCCCAGGCAGGGAGCTGCTAACCGGCGCCCAAAACTACCAATCGAACTTCTAAAGCTGTACCCCAGGGACGTGTACACTCACGGGGACCTAGCAGGGGGCGCCATCGAGAATAACCGTGACAGGGTTAAACAAAGGAACGAATATGACAGAACCCCCCACCAGGCAAAAACAAAAAGAAAAACAAAACCCCGCAAGAGGACAGCGAACCCCAGGGAACAGAGCCGGCCGCTATGTCGGGAATACAAGCTGTGCAGCACCCTGCGCCCCTACCAGTGCAAACTGCCTCTTACCTGCCAGTAACAAGGGAGAACAGAACACCCAAGAGCCCAACAGGCGGCCGAAAAACCGAAAAAGGTAAAACGGACCAGCAGAGGCAGATCCCAAGGAGCCTGTGGAAGGTGGCCCCAAGCCCCAAGGGTAGTACTTACAGGGCACCTAGGGAAGGAAACCCTAGGCGCATGCAGCCCGAGTACCAAATTACTCCTGGCTCTCGCACCCAGAAAACAAACACCACACGCAAGCACAGTGTTGTAGCGAACACCGGAGCCAGAGCACACGACCTTCGCCTATAGCATCAGCCTCAAGAACTGAGGGTGGGTAGCCGGCGCGGAGGGTCTGGGGCTCCCCCTTCCCCCTCCCGGGGAGGGGGGAGCTGCGCAGACAGCGGCGCGGCAGCGTGTGACGTCACACTAGTTTGCTAGTTTTTCTTTTGGGAGTTCTATCCACTAGTTCGGCTTTTGGTAGCAATTTTAACCAGAATAGGGGTTTGTTTTGGGGCGCTTACCTTTCTGGGTGCCTGTCCCGGTCGATGGCAGACATAGAATGCTTCCAACCACACGGGGGCTTCTATAGGCCATTGCTCCCCGTGCCTCTCTGAGGGGGCCCGGTTCTGGCCGTGGTTCCCGGTAGGCCTAAGAACTCCATACACATGACTGATGCCAAAGTCTGACATTAGCATATCAGCCTGGGATAGCTCCGGGGAGCCGACGGGGCTCCCCCCAGAAAACAGTGTTGAATGTAATGAAATGCCATTTTCTGGGTGAGTCCCGGAGTTCCCCAGAGATTACAGGCTGATATGCATGTATTAGACAGTGGTAACAATCCTTCGAATAGAGTTCTAATGCCTACCGGGGGACCATGAGCCAGAATCTGGTCCCCTCAGACAGGCACGAGGAGCAATGGCTTATAGAAACCCCTATGTGATTGGAAGCATTGTGTCTGCCATTGACTGGGTTAGGCACCCAGAAAGGTAAAATTCCAAAGCAGACCCCAACTGGTGAAACATTGCTACCGGAAACCGAGCAGAACTTCCCAATCAAAATCAAGCATGATGTCACACCCGCTGCTGTGCCGCCATGCCACCACAGCCCCCCCTTTCCCGGGAGAGGGAAGCGGGGGCTCCAGACCCCCACTCCAGCTATCCAACTTTAGTTCTGAGGCTGTTGTGCTTGGTGGCAGTCGTCTGACTCTGGCTCCAGGCTCTGTGCAGTGCTATGCTCTTGCAGTGTTGTTCTGCTGCGAGTTGGTGTAATTACCTAAGTGTAGTTACAGGATGAGAGCTACGCTCGTGGTGTCCCATCTTCCCAGCACTCTGTCATATAACGCTTTGAAACTACTGACGGTCTTGGCCTCCACCACCTTCTCCCCTAACTTGTTCCAACCGTCTACCACTCTGTTCGCGAAAGTGAATTTTCTTATATTTCTTCGGCATCTGTGTTTAGCTAGTTTATATCTATGACCTCTTGTTCTTAAAGTTCCAGGTCTCAGGAAATCTTCCCTATCGATTTTATCAATTCCTGTTACTATTTTGTATGTAGTGATCATATCACCTCTTTTTATTCTGTCTTCTAGTTTTGGCATATTTAATGCCTCTAACCTCTCCTCGTAGCTCTTGCCCTTCAGTTCTGGGAGCCACTTAGTAGCATGTCTTTGCACCTTTTCCAGTTTGTTGATGTGCTTCTTAAGATATGGGCACCACACAACTGCTGCATATTCTAGCTTTGGCCTAACAAAAGTCGTGAACAATTTCTTTAGTATATCGCCATCCGTGTATTTAAAAGCAATTCTGAAGTTAGAAAGCGTGGCATAGGCTCTTCGCACAATATTCTTTATGTGGTCCTCAGGTGACAGTTTTCTATCTAGAACCACCCCTAGATCTCTTTCTTTATCAGAATTCTGTAAAGATTTCTCACATAATATATAGGTTGTGTGGGGGGTCTGTGTTCTTCTATTCCACATTCCATAACATGGCATTTATTAACATTAAATTCCATTTGCCAAGTGGTGCTCCATATACTTATTTTGTCCAGGTCATCTTGAAGGGCATGACAATCATCTAAGTTTCTTATCCTTCCTATTATCTTAGCATCATCAGCAAACATGTTCATATAATTCTGTATACCAACTGGTAGATCATTCATGTAGACAATAAACATCACTGGTGCAAGAACTGAACCCTGTGGTACTCCACTTGTGACATTTCTCCAGTCCGATACATTGCCTCTGATCACTGCCCTCATTTTTCTATCAGTCAGAAAATTTTTCATCCATGTTAGAATCTTACCTGTCACCCCTCCAATATTTTCCAGTTTCCAGAACAACCTCTTATGTGGAACTCTGTTGAAAATCTTTTTTAGGTCCAGATAGATGCAGTCAACCCAACCATCTCTTTCCTGTAATATCTCTGTTGTCCGATCATAGAAACTGAGTAAATTCGATACACAGGATCTTCCAGATCGAAAACCATACTGTCTGTCTGATATTATATCATTTCTCTCCAGGTGTTCTACCCATTTAGTTTTAATTATTTTTTCCAATATTTTGACTATTACACTTGTCAATGATACAGGTCTATAATTAAGGGGGTCTTCCCTGCTTCCACTTTTGTAAATTGGAGCTATGTTAGCCTTTTTCCACACATCAGCTACAACTCCTGTAAACAGGGATGCCTCAAAAATCAGTTGAAGAGGAATGCTGAGCTCAGGTGCACATTCTCTCAGAACCCATGGTGAAACTCCATCTGGACCAACTGCTTTGTTCTTATTTAGCTCCTTGAGCATTTTTTCCACTTCGTCTCTAGACACCTCTATGTGCTCTATGTTGTTCTCTGGAATTCTTATTGTATCTGGTTCCCTGAAGATTTCATTTTGTTCAAACACACTTTGGAACTTACGTTAATGTTTCACACATTTCCTTTTCATTTTCCGTGAATCTATTTCCCATTTTCAACCTCTGAAGTGTGTGAGCCAGCAGTAATTCATGAAGTACTGAGGCTGCATGCACCTAGGGCTCCCTTCCTTAGATGCCCTTTAAGTACTGCCCTTGCGGTTTAGGGTTATCTTCCATAAGCCGTTCAGGAACTACCTCCGTAGGGATCTCTTGCTGCTCAGCGAGTGCCCGAACCTTAGTGTTCAGCTGGGGTTTTTATAGCCGCTGTTTGACTCTGGGTAGGAGGTAGTATTGTTGCTGGTAGGGGCGCAAGGTACTGTGCAACTCGTCTCCATTACACACAGAAGACAGTTCTGTTCCTCATGGAGAAATTGTGCTTTTGCAGGGTTTTTAATTTTTTTTTGGTTTCCTGCCTGGTGGGGGGTTCACCCCTTGGTCTTTGTCCACCCTCTGTTATTCTGGTGTTCCCCCGCTAGGTCCCCGTGATTGTACATGACGAAGTTGTTCAGCTTAAATTGTTCTCTCGTTAGTTTGGGCCAACCAGTTGGCAGTACCTTGCCTAGACTTCCCTTAGCAGTCAGCCTAAGGGCCCTGGAAAACTCCATTGTGGCTCATTGGTCCAATGGATGTGTCCTCTGGGTCCCATCTTGACTTGAGCGAGTTCGAGGGATGCTCTGTCCCCTTGTCTCAGGGTGACATTCACCATGTTTACCTCCATCATTCTGCCTGTTGGGTCAATGACACCTTTGACCCGGAGTCCCGCAAGTGGTGTTCCTTGCTGGTACTCCAATTCACCAAGTCCACTGATAATGATAATTGGTTGCAGACAGCTTCAACATTGCATGCACGGTTTGGGTTGCTGCAACCAACGCACTAGGTTGGTTGCCTTTCTGGATACCCCGATGTTGCCCTGCTTTGGTTATAGGGACCAAGATTTGGGGGCATTAGTCACTGACTTTGGTTTCGTCCACGCTCCCTCGTCCTTACCCCTGCTGCTGTTTATTCCATGGCATCCAAACATCTGATTGTCTCAGAGTCGGGGCAGGATTTAGATGGTGGCGAGACTCGGGCAGTTTCGGGGGCTTATAGTCCTTCCAGTTTGGCGACAGAAGCATTCGAGCCTGTTCCTCCAGCCGGGGCTTCGGGGTCTGACCAGCGTACCCTCCTTTTCCTAACTTTTCCGGCTGACTCTGCCTTTTCTTTAGGGGGTGGAGGGTTTGGAGGGCACCTCTGCCCACGGGTCCTGACGTGGAGGATCCTGGGGAGGGGCCGACTTTGGGGGTTTGGGCCCCGTTTGACCTTGCTTGGGTGTTGTACCCTCACCAATGGGGCTTGTTGCAGGAGGAGGGGTTTTCTTATTTCCCCTCCCTGTACAAATTTGATACGAGTTGTGCTCCTCCCTGGATTCGGTTCCTGGTTCCCTTGGGTTCTTCGGTCCCTTACTTCCAGAGGTTTTTGGCTTCTTGCATCCCACCTAAGGAGGTTTGGGAGGCCATTGTGGCTTACCTCCTGCGTGACCCAGATTTTGCCTCGATAATGAACCCTTCCTCGTTTGAGTTCGGTTCTACTTTTCTTTACTGGGTGCGTTACAATGTACCGGAGTCATCCTGATTAGCAGGATGTCCTTTCTTCTCTTTGGAGGCATGACACTTGTTCTGTTGGACCAGCACGCTTGAATGGCGGGAAACTTCTACTGTGGTTCACGTTTACCTGGGGGGGGGGGGGTCCCCGAGTTGGAGCACCTCAATGCGTGCTTATTCGCCCCCATTATTCCTAAGGACATTGGCCAGGTGCAGCTTCGCGTGCAGGTTCCCTTCCTTTCGACATCCTTGGTAGCAGAGGATTTGCGTGCGCAGGGGCATTAAGCTTTGGTTTTGCATTTCTTTTCCCTGCTCAAGCTTTCTTCGGACTGGCTTGAGAAGGATGTGAAGGCGCTGGCCCTGTGCCCGGTGCGCTTGCCATGGCGGCTCGGCTGCCTTGTTGAAGTTATTTGCACCGATTCCGAAGGGGGCGGTGTTTCTGTCCTTTGCTTCTCGCATTGCGTGCCGGCAGGCTGTGCTCGCTCATTCTCTGGAATTCACATGGAATCTGGCTCTTAGATTTTCATCACCTTTTTGTTTGTTGCTGTTTGCAGATTTTGCAGTTGTGCAGTATCTGCAAGCAGTTTCTTCCCGCTGCCGCCCTTCGTCAGACTTGTTGGTTCTCTGGGGAGGCTGTGGGGGTCATTCCCAGAGAGGTCATGCCAGGATTCGGGGTTCCGTCGGTTGTGGTAGGCCAGTGGTGCCAGTTTCGGAGCCAGCACTTCCTTCATACCCAACAGTGTCTGGTCGGTGTGGTGATCGCTTTGTGTGTTGGTCGGGTTCTCATAAGGGCGTCGGCCCTTTCGTATGCAATGGGGTTGGGGGGGAGGCTCGCGCTGTTTGCTCACGCCTGGTCCCACGATTTGTGGGCATTTCGGGCCGTTTCCTCCGGCCTGTGGAGGCAGTGGGTGGACCTCCTAATGGGGGATTCAGGGTTCGCGGGGCAGGCCCTCTTCTCCTGTGCTCTGTCAGGTCATCTTTGAGTGGGTGCAGTTGGGAGTGATCGAAATGAATTCATCCCTCAGGTGTGTTTCCCGCCTGTTTCCGGTCCTGAAACGAGACTGTGAATCTGAGGTTCAATCTAGACTTGTCACGTATGAACCCTTCTTTTGCCCCCTCCTTTCAGATGACCACTCTATCCCAGGTCTGGCTTCTTTTGGAGCTGGATGCTTGGATGGTGTCCCTGGACCTCCGAGATGCGTATTGGCAAGACCCGATTCATCTGGGTTTCAGGGACTGACTTGGTTTTGTCATGGGGTAAACAATCTTACCACTTTCGTACATCCCTCCCGCCACTCTCGCGATCGTTGGGTCTGGCCTCTGGGAGCCTAGCATCGGCTCCTGCATCACCGTCTTCCTCTTTGGGTTTTTTTGGGGGATTCAGTGCCATGGCGCCTACCCAAGCCCTCACTTGATGTATACTTGGATGTCATTTCTTGGCTGGGGTTTTGTGACCAGTGCTCACCAGGCTGACCAGGGTCGGTGGGGTCCATCCTTCCATCAGGCTCACAGCTCGGTGCACAAGTTCGCAGCAGTGTGGCTGTCACTTCTGAGGGTTCATGTTGCTTGCGGATCGCCGATCCTGCTCCATTCGGACTGCGCCCTGATAGTTCATTGTCTAAACTGAGGGAGTTACATAGCCAGCACAGGGAGGAGAGGGCTGTGTGAACAAGGGGCATGGCAGTGGAGTGTGACGTTTGCTTGTTTCCTTCGGATTGGATGGAGTTCTACCTCTCTGTTCGGTTTTTAGGTGTTCGTTTCTTACCATGTGGGATTTGTCTTGTTATGCCTACCTTTCTAGGTGCCTAACCTCGGTTGATGGCAGACAAGGAAAGCCCCCCAATCACAGGGGGATGGGGGGATTTCCAGGGCCATTGCTCCCTGCAACCTCTCTGAAGGGGCCAGGTTCTGGCTCGTGGTCCCTGGTAGGTCAAACTCCATAGACTAATGCCCCAGGTCTAATATCACACATTAGCCCGAGAGCTCTGGGGAACCAAAGGGGCTCCCCACAGAAAAGCTAACCAAACCCTAAGAATAATCAAGCATACCCTTGTCTTTAAGGAAAAGAAAGTATTCATTCAACTGTATGAATGCACAGTTGTACTCTGGTGTACTCCTACTTGGATTAATGTATCCAAGCATGGAGACTACTACTTCAGAAAGACACAGCTTTTTTGGATTAAGTACAACACTGGGCAACATAATTCATTCCAGTGCCAGTCAACTCTTGTACCAGGAACAGCTGAGGGCCACAGGGCTAACAACACTACAAACCAGGCATAACAGGGCAAAACACAAGACACACAAGATCCAGAAGTGCAAGAAGACCAAGAACACATGGATGCAACCAATTGCAGCAGAAGAAAGAAGCTTGAAGAAAGAAGTCAGATGAAGAAACAACACCGAGGCATCTCCACCTAAAGCCTATATACCACGCCACTCTGCACCTCACCTCAAGCCCTGGCACACACCAACAAGCCCACCCAGCCTACCATGCCACCCGAAAACGTGACAGAACACCACCAAGATCAAGATCCAAGAAAAATACCCGACGCCAACCCGTGGTGGATAAGCCACTGAACATTTTAGCCGCATCCTCCTCCTCCTCCTCCTCCCTTCCCCTTCTTGCCTTTTCCAAACCCTTTGGACTTTGAAGTGAAGTGACAGGGTGGATCTCATCAAAATCTTTAAAATACTGTACTGAACCATTTAGAGGATGTTGGTCCAGACATTTTCTTCAAAAGATCGGATGTAACACAAACGAGAAGCAATGGATTCAAGCTCAACAAGCCACAATGAAGGACTGAGGACAAGAGAGGCTTTTTCACCCACAGAGTTATAAACCAATGGAACTGCCTACCCGCCTAAGCTGTAAATACCAAAACAGTTATTTTAAAATCCAGCTGGAAAAAATCATCAGGGCAAATGGGGGTACCTTTGACAAGCTGCCAGCTTCCAAGCCTCATTGAAGCCAATAGTGTGTTTGTGACTCTCTGGGAACTTCAGGAAAGAAAAAATAAGATTACAAAGCAGTGAAAGACAGAGGGTTGGCCATAGGAGACAACAGCAGAAAATCATAGCATGGGGAGAGAGACAGAGTATTTAAGAGAGAGCAGAGCTTACATTTGGCAGTTTGCATGCCAAACCTTTCCATGCCACAGATTCGTCATGAACCAGCAGTCTATCCTACAAGTAGCAAGAAGCAAACAACCTGTAAGACCACCAAAAAACCCTGAAACTGTATATTGGCAGAATGCTGTCAAAACTGCAAACATACACAAAATGAAGGTGAGGATAGAGATTACGCTAATAGTCAATAAAACTTTAAGTTACACTTAGATTTCAGAAAAAAAAAAAAATTATATAAATGCTTCAAACAAAAAATGTTGTGTAGTTTACAATTTTATAGTGACAAAAATATGTTACTGTATATTAAAACAAATACTGTAATACCTGGATTTCTAGAGTTGGTCCATAATTGGATCCCATTTTCATCATGCCGACACCACCAGGCCAGGCTCGCACATGCTTGGGATCCGCTAGCAGAGACACGGGCTGAAACCCCACTGGCGAAGTAAGGTCCAACTGGGCACAATATTACAAAGAGTAGGGACTCCTTTGGTCGCTGAACACCTAAAGTTGGCTGAAAAAAAACATATAATACTGGTTACTGCAGGGCTGAAATTACATTTAGTGTCAGCCTTAATGGGTAGCAACATGTGGTAAACATACAACTTTATATAGGCCCCCAGATAAAGGCAGAGAAGTCATCACAATCCCTTCTTTTTCATGTGTGTGGGGGGGGGGTTGGATTTTTATTTTCAGCCACATTATAGTGAGTCTCAGTATCCACTCAATTTAACGGCCTCTTTATACCGATCTGCCGGTATTAACGACGGTTTGAGGGATCGGTATCTGGAGCCTTGTATACCGGTCTGGTGGTCGATATACCGATGGTCGGTATTGGGTTGTTTTGGCATCGGCAGCCCCTCACATGGCGACCAGGCGATCATCCAGAATGGTATATTAAATCTTAACTTTCTTTCAAAATGATTCAGTTTCATGAAGAAAATTCTAAATTATTATTAATAAATATTTTAAAACAATTGTTATTAAACAAAATTCTTTGTTTTCTTATTAAATACCTTTTATAGTATACGCAATAGGTATTTTTTTCCCACGGACCTAGATCGTACTGCGCCTGGCCATGTGACCGCTTTGTTTACTGTTAACTCACGCGGCTGAGAGCAGTGTCTCAGAATATTAGCCAGAAAATCAGATTCAGACAAAAATAGATAAATTCATGATTTCAACAGTTCGTGAAAGTACCCACTGGGAATTCAACAAGTCATGCAGCATCTGCTGGCAACGAGTGCCCTACAAGCCATGCTGCACCCGCCGATGCTGAATTCCCATCAACAAGATGTGCAGCCTCCGCCGGCAACGAATGCTCTGCAAGCTATGCTGAATTCCCATCAACATGACGTGCAGCCTTCACCAGCAACGAATGCTCTGCAAGCTATGCTGCACCCACCGATGCTGAATTCCCATCAACATGACGTGCAGCCTCCACCGGCAATGAATGCTCTGCAAGATATGCTGCACCCGCCGATGCTGAATTCCCATCAACATGTCGTGCAGCCTCCGCCGGCAACGAATGCTCTGCAAGATATGCTGCACCCGCCGATGCTGAATTCCCATCGACAAGTCATGGAGCATCCGCCAGCAACGAATGGTCTGAAAGCCATGTTGCACCGCTGATGCTGAATTCCCATCAAAAGTCGTGTAGCCTCCACTAACTATATAAATATGATTGAAAGACATATAAATTAGTGTAAAAGTGTTGATAGAGTACATTATTGTAAGTGTTAATGATTATTTAAGCCTTGACAAAAAGATACTGTACAGTGTACAGTGTAAATATACAGTAGAAATAATTTCAATTGTGAATTAGAATTAGAACTCGTGTGAATTAGTAGTAAGGCTAGCTGTTGTGTGAAGTGAATGCCTGAAAATAAGTGTGCATACTGTATGTACCCTGTATGCAATATAAACAAAATAAAACAAGCGCTGCAGAGGATGACGTAATCTTCAAGCTTCGTAATCTTCAGCTTCAATAAAAGTAAGTCAATTTACCAATTTTATTATAGTATTACAAGATTTATTTTTTTTCAACAAAAGCTACATATTAGTCTCTGCAAATGTATATTCTATCATTAGCAGAGAAAGGTGAGCTCAAAATATTTCGTCTTGGCTAGCTCTCAGTGACAAGGCTCGATCGCCATTGTTATGGCCTGGCCGCCAGCCCTGTGTCATAACATTAAAAATACATTACCTGCACTGTTCAGGGTAAATCAAAACACATCTCTAAAATTTTATTGAGAAAATATTAACAATCACTGATTGATACATGAAATATTTGCAATACAAAGGAATGAATCAATTTTTTTCCACCCATCTGGACTTGATCAGACCGTGTTCACATATCATCCATGCAGCAGCCAACAGCTGGCTTAATCGTCGGCGTGGCACTAAACTGGAATGCAATTACACAATGAACTTTATTTAATTTTAGTTATACAGTATAAAATATATCTTACCTGAATGTACTTGAAAAATTACCCGACCCGACCTAACTTCGGAAATAACGGAGCTCCGGAAATAACGACTAGGGTACAGCCCCATATAGGCCGTTAAATTGAGTGGATACTCTCATACTAACAATTAACTGTATATTAACCTAAGGACTGAATCTGTACTGTACAAATCTACCATCAATATCTCAAATGTTCTCCCATTCCTCAAACTGTTAGCCATTTAGAGTGATCTAAATGATACCTCATGATAACCTCATTCTGGCAGGACCCGTGTTTGAGCCCCTGTAGTCCAAGTGGTTAGGCACTATTCTTCACTCCATCCTACATGCATTCCAAAGTACTATATAATCATGGTGGCTTGTAGTTTTCCCTCATAATTACTGATCTTCTCCAAGACGCTATTGCGACAATAATAAAATTTGATCTGTATGAGTGTGTGTTCAAGGGTGGGGGGTGGATACTCAAGGCTAGCCTCACCAAACTTTGCAAGGCCATTTGTGATTGTATGGAGAGTATCATAGGGCGGTTATGGGTCGACTCCCCCCCCCCATGCCTTTTTTTAACCCTTAAACTGATCCAATCATTATTTTTTATGATTTATTTATTTTTATATATATATATATAAGATAAATTGGGTTGTGAGGATACATAGCATGGTGTAACATTCTTGTAAAGCCACTAGTACGCGCAGCGTTTCGGGCAGGTCCTTAATCTAACAGTTAGATAAGGACCTGCCCGAAACGCTGCGCGTACTAGTGGCTTTACAAAATTGTAAATACGTCCTATTCAATGTATTCTCACAAACCCAATGTACCTTGGTATATATATATAAATAAAATAAAATAAATAAATAAATAAAAAGATAATTTTCAGTAGGTAAATTCTAGAAAATTTATAAAATGATAACAAGTACATTGCAAGATAAAAAATTTAGAGATGAGAGAGATTTGTAGGTATATTAACGCACATCGGTAGCTCAGATTGCATTAACAGTTTGAATAGTAATTTAACAAAGATTAATAGGCACAATACAGCATATTGCTAGCACATATAAGACAGCAATGATCACAATGGTAAAGTTGTTTGGATTAGGTACATAAAGATTGGGAGATTGGGTAACACTAGATACAGAGCAATTTAAAGCACAGAGTAGGACACTATGAAGGTGAAATTAGGTACTTTTGGTTTTGTTTTTGAGCGAGGCAAAAGTTGGACATCTTTTCAATTCACTAGGGAGCGAGTTCTATAGACTAGGTCCCTTAATGCATAGTGTGTTACACAGATTAAAGTTTGACTCTGGGGATATCAAAGAGATGTTATTTCTGGTGTGGTGAAATGGGTCATATACATCTGTCCAGGGAGAGTTTCAGAGCAGGGTTTGCATTTAAGAACAGGGTTTGTAAATGTAGTTGACACAAGAGAATGTATGGAGTGAGTTCATGTTTAGCATGTTTAGGAATTTAAACAGGGGAGCTGAGTGTTGTCTGAAAGCAGAGTTTGTTATTATTTCATAGCAGATTTTTGTTGGGTGATGATGGACTTGAGGTGGTTTGCAGTAGTTGACCCCATGCACAGATACCATAATTA
>WNGS01033470.1:1777091-1802442 GCA_020271785.1 Procambarus virginalis
AAATTGAAACACTCATATGAAACTGAAGAAAGGCAGTTAGAACAGAAAGCAATTCAGGAAATAAAGAAAAATCCAAAATATTTCTTCACATGATAAATCAAAAGCAAAAACCACTGCCAGTATTGGACCTATTCGTACAAGTGAAGGTTCATACACTGAGGATGACAAAGAAATTAGTGAAATCCTAAAAAAGCAGTACGAGGACATGTTTAGCACTCCAATAAACAACATGAAAGTGGAAGATCCAGATAATTTCTTTATGCGGGATATTCAAACCCCTGTAAATATAACTGATATCAACACGAGCGCACTAAATTTTGAAAGAGAAATTGAAAACATGCCCATGCACTCGGCCCCAGGTCCTGACTCATGGAATTCAATATTTATAAAGAAATGCAAAGTGCCGGTAGCACAGGCACTCAGTATAGTGTGGAGGAAGAGCTTGGACACGGGGGAGATACCAGATGCACTTAAAGTAGCAGACATAGCCCCTCTACACAAGGGAGGGAGCAAAGCATTGGCAAAGAATTATAGACCAGTTGCACTAACATCGCACATCATAAAAGTATTTGAGAGAGTGATTAGGAGTCAGGTCACCAATTTCATGGAGACCAATGACCTTCACAACCCAGGCCAACATGGATTTCGAGCGGGAAGATCGTGCCTCTCACAGCTACTTGAGCACTACGACAAAGTCACTGAGGCATTAGAAGAAAAACAGAATGCTGATGTGATATACACGGACTTCGCAAAGGCTTTCGATAAATGTGACCATGGCGTGATAGCACACAAAATGAAGTCAATGGGAATAACCGGTAAAGTAGGACGCTGGATACTCAGTTTTCTGTCAAACAGGACTCAGCGAGTAACGGTCAACCATATAAAATCTAGTCCAAGTGCAGTTAAAAGCTCTGTACCTCAGGGTACAGTCCTTGCACCGCTGCTTTTCCTTATTCTCATATCAGATATAGACAAAAATACAAGTCACAGCTTCGTATCATCCTTTGCAGATGACACAAAAATCAGTATGAAAATTACCTCGGCTGAAGACATTGAAAAACTTCAAGCTGATATTAATAAAGTTTTCGACTGGGCATCAGAAAATAACATGATGTTTAACAGTGATAAATTCCAGGTACTCAGGTACGGTAAAAATGAGGACCTTAAACATAATACAGAGTACAAAACACAATCAAATGTACCCATAGTAGGAAAACAGCATGTAAAGGATTTGGGAATAATAATGTCTGACGACCTAACGTTTAAGGAGCTATAAGGAGCATAAAGGAGCATAACCAAGCAAATATTGCGACAGCCAGAAAAATGATAGGATGGATTACGAGAACTTTCAAATCCAGGGATCCCATCACAATGGTTGTACTCTTCAAGTCACTTGTGTTGTCCCGTCTTGAGTACTGCTCAGTACTCACTTCCCCCTTCAGAGCAGGAGAGATTGCTGAAATAGAGGGAATACAGAGAACATATACAGCACGCATAGACGAGGTAAAGCACCTAAATTATTGGGATCGTCTCAAAGCTCTCCAAATGTACTCACTAGAAAGAAGACGAGAGAGATATCAAATAATATACACCTGGAAGATACTGGAGGGCCAAGTACCAAATCTGCACAGTAAAATAACAACGTACTGGAGTGAACGATATGGAAGAAAATGCAGAATAGAACCAGTGAAGAGCAGAGGTGCCATAGGCACAATCAGAGAACACTGTATAAACATCAGAGGTCCGCGGTTGTTCAACGTCCTCCCAGCAAGCATAAGAAATATTGCCGGAACAACCGTGGACATCTTCAAGAGGAAACTAGATTTATTCCTCCAAGGAGTGCCGGACCAACCGGGCTGTGGTGGGTATGTGGGCCTGCGGGCCGCTGCAAGCAACAGCCTAGTGGACCAAACTCTCACAAGACAAGCCTGGCCTCGGGCCGGGCTTGGGGAGTAGAAGAACTCCCAGAACCCCATCAACCAGGTATATGTATGTATGTATGTATGTATGGATGGATGGATGGATGGATGGATGGATGTATGTATGTATGTATGTATGTATGTATGTATGTATGTATGTATGTATGTATGTATGTATGTGTGTATATATATATATATATTATATATATATATATATATATATATATATATATATATATATATATATATATATATATATATATATATATATATCACACAAAAAAACTAAGAAAAAATCAGAGACATTGAAATAATTAGGTAATAATATACTTGTGGCTACTGCCACCTGACAGCTCGAGCGGAGTAGACCTCGTCTGGTGAAGGCTCTGTCAACGCCCCTTTTCTGTGGGGAGCCCCTACGGCTCCCTGCGGCCGCTTAGGTGGCAGGCTGTGCAACACCTTGACGCCCTAACCAGCACAATACCAACCCCTACCCAGGGCGAAACAAGGGCCCCCAGCCCCAGTTGGCCCCAAGGGCGAGGCAAATGCCGAGCAGCAAGAACCTCTACGGGAATGGTTCCCAAACGCCCCAGGGAAGATAACCCTGTTACGCAAGGGCAGTACTCACAGGGCGCTTAGGGAAGTCAGCCACTAAGCACATGCAGCCCCGGCACTGATGAGGTACTCCTGGCCACCGCACAACACAACACACGGCAGTGAATGCCACACAAGGCAAACACCGCCTAGGAATCTGAGGCCAGAGAAGTGTCTATCCCGGTTGACATTAGCTTACGAACTAAAGCTTGGCAGCCGGTGTGTAGATCCGGGGCTCCCCCCTCCCCCTCCCGGGGAGGGGGAGGGCTGCGCGGACGATCGGCGCGGCAGTAAAGTGTGATGTTTGCTTGTTTCCTTGTGATTGTAAGGCGTTTCTACCTCTCTGTTCGTTTTTTTGTTTTAGTTTTTTACCATGTGGGGTTTGTTTTGTTATGCCTACCTTTCTGGGTGCCTAACCCCGGTCGATGGCAGATAAGGAAAACCCCAACCACAAAGAGGTTTTCCAGGGCCATTGCTCCCTGAAACCTCTCTGAAGGGCCAGGTTCTGGTGCTGGTCCCTGGTAGGTCTGAACTCCTTAGCTAATGTCCCGGTCTAATATAACATACATTAGCCCGATAAGCTCCAGGGAGCCTCTGGGGCTCACCCAGAAAATGGCGTTTCATTACATTCAACACTGGTTTTTTTGCCACACTTCCCTACCCTATTGCGGCTAAAATATGCCACCTACGATTTTTTTGTTATTTTTTCGGTGAACAGGGAACAAAAATGAACACTTCTATAAGACGAAAAAAAATTTGGAATTTTTTTGGTGTAGTGCCTGTGGGTGTTAAATCCATTTGGGCCCCTAGCGGTTTGAGAGTAAACTCCTACACGACCCGGATTATGCCTCGGTTATGGATTCGTCGTCTTTCAGGTTTGGGAACTCTCTCCCTTTCTGGGTCCGTTACGAGGTTCCTGAATCGTCCTGGCTGGCGGACTGTCCTGTGTTTGCTTTGGAGGCTTGACATTCCTTCCTTCGTTCCTGCATGCTTGAGTGGTACGAGGTTTTGACGGTGGTTCAGGTTTTCCTGCGGTCGCCCTTTCTTCAGGCGACCTTGAGCACCTCAATGAGTGCTTGTTTGTCCCTGCCCTTTCCCGGGATGTTGGCGTAGTGCAGCTCTACGTGCAGGTTCCCTCCCTTTCAGCTGCGCAAGTTGCCGAGGACTTGCGGACCCGTGGCCTGTTGGCTTCGGCCTTGCGTTTCTTTTCCTCCTGGAGCTGTCTTCGGACTGGTTTGAGGAGGATGTGGGGACGCTTGGAGCCGTTCCTGGGTCCGGTGCCTTGGGCTCGGCGGCTTGCTCGTCATCGACTTGTTGAAGCTCTTTGCGCCGATCCTGCAGGATACAGTTTCGCTGTTTTATGCTTCCCGGCTCACGTGTTGGCAGCCTCCTCTCTGGAATCAGCCTGGGCCCTGGCTCTTAGGATGACTTCTCCTTTTAGTCCTCTGCTTTTTGCGGATTCTGCCGTGGTGCAGTATTTGCAGGCTGCTTCAGCTAGTTCTCGTCCTATGTCTGATTTGTTGGCTCTCCGGGGGGGTCCCAAGGGGGGGGGAGCCTTCCTGGAGGAGTTGTACCAGGGCTCAGGGTTCCTCTCGTCGAGGTAGGCCACTGGTGCCAGGTTCAGGTCCGGTCCCGGTTTCATCTTGTCGACGCGGTGTTTGCTCTGTGCGAGGTTCGGGGTTTCGCAAGGGGTGCGGAACCGGCCCATTTGTGGTTCGCCCCAGTGATGGGGCAATGGAGGGGAGGCTTGCACTGCCCACTCATGCCTGGTCCCAAGATTTGTGGGCGTTACAGTTTGTTTCTTTCGGCGTGAGGTGGTGTTGGATGGCCCCTCCTCTTTCGAGGGGTTCGGGGCTGGCGGGGCAGGCCTCTTCCCCTTCGTTCTGTCGAGTCGTCTTGGAGTGGGTGCACTTGGGCGTGGTTGAAATGATCACATCCCAAAGATGGGTTTCCCGTCTGTTCCCAGTGCCGAAACGGGACTGTGCGGACCCGAGGTTCATTCTGGACTTGTCCCGTCTGAACCCCTGAGTTCATTACCCCTCCTTTCGGATGACTACGCTGTCTCAGATTTGGCTCCTGTTGACGCCTGGCTCTTGGATGATGTCCTTGGACCTCCAGGATGCTTATTGGCACATCCGGGTTCAGGGACTGGCTCGATTTTGTTGTGGGGCATTTTCTCCCATTTGGGTTGAACCTGGCACCTCGCGTGTTCACACGCCTTACCCGGATCGTTGTGGCCCGTCTGCATCTGTTAGGTGTTGGCCTAACAGCTGGTCCTCTTGTCTGTTAGCCAGGGATTTGGTTCTTTCCCAGCTCACTGGGCTCGGGTTTTTGGTGAACTGGAGAAGTCCCATCTGGTTCCCTCCCTGGTTCAAACCTGGCTGGGTCTTGTGTGGGACTTTCAGACCACTTCCTTGTCTCTTCCTCCGGAGTCTCTCCTGCAGCTGCGGTCCCGCATGAGCCTATTTCTGGGGGCTCCCAGGTCACCCAGCAGTTGCTCGAGGGTCTGTGCAGGAGCCTGAACTTTGCAATGATGGTCTACCCGCCGGGTTGGGTTTGGCTTCGTCGGATGTTCTGGTTCCTTCAGGGGCATTCCTTCATCCTCTCTCGCGATCGCTGGGTTCCCCCCAGGGGGTCTTGCGTTGGCTGCTGCATCGCCGGCTTCCTCTTCAAGTTTTTCGTGGTTCAGTGCCTTGGCTCCTGCCTGAGCCCTTGCTCGATGTGTTCACAGACGCGTCGTCTCTCGGCTAGGGCTTTGTGACCAGTGCTCACCAGGCCGGCCAGAGACGGTGGGGGCATAAATTTGGGCATATTTCAAATGTCATATCTACTTTTTTTTTTACATTAAACTATACTGAAAACCTATATTTGAAATATATGAAAATGAAGATCATATGCTATTCTGAGAGCATAACACCAAATGAACAGTTGGTGATATTTTTATATTTTTGCAGCCGATTTCAAAATCTTAAGTTTTCAGTATTCAATTTTATAATTGTTTTTATTTTCTTGTCTTTCAAGTTACACTTGTATCATTTAGACAAAATTGTTGCACAAAACATGCACAAAACATTTGAAAGAGTTTCAAAAAATTTAAAAAACCGAGTTCAATGTCACACATCACATGACATTTTGTGCAGTTTAAAGAGTTAACAGATGATGAGATTATCCAAAATGTTACTGGCACTGTTGATGATGACGGAGAGGAAGATGAGGATGGGCATGATAGCAGGTTACAATCTGCTACGTGTGCCGACGCATTGCTCCATGTTGAAAAATTCCTTTATATTGTTTCATAAACTGACAATCCAGAGCTACCAGGCTTTTATCAACACCTAAGGATGATGAAAAATATTTTTCTCAAGGACATGGCAAAAGGAAGGAAACAAACGAAAATGAGTCAATATTTTTCACAAACTAGTAGCAGAAAATTGACCAGCACAGCCGTACCCGGCACCAGCACAGCCGTACCCGGCACCAGTACAGCCCTTCAAGAAGACCAGAACACCTGGACAAAGTCATATGGAGCAACACTTGGCAAATGGAATTTAATGTGATTAAATGCCATGTTATGGAATGTGGAATTGGAGAACATATACCCCACACAACCTATAAATTATGTGAGAAATCTTTAACCCTTCAATTGCGCATCGCATCATATGATGCGTTGACCGACTTGCAGAAAATTGCGCATCGCATCATATGATGCGTTGGAGTACTACGCAAGATTTAAACGGCCCGCGGATACACGGGGTTCACCACACCTTCATCAGGGCTCTTGTAAACAGACGCCATTTTTAAAAAAATCGTGGGCCAAACTCCCGGGTGTTAGGGGCCTCAGTATCGAGTAAGCTACCAAGCCTGACGCACGCAGCATGAGCTCACAGCACTGCTGTTCAGCTTGTGACCACAGCATCGCCTAAAAATGCCATAATATACTTGTTCATGCTATTATGTAGCGATAATATTATTACAGAAGACCCCTGACTGTGATAAAACTGACCATGGGTCTGATAATAAGAGGATTGTGATGATATTTAGCGCTGTGCTCCATGGAGGGAGGAGTAATGCTGTGGGAGGGAGGGTGGTGGCGTTGTTATCTGACTGTGTGTGGCCACCTTTTATTGACTGCACTCACCATACCAGCTTAGTGGTTCGTTATGGTGAACACAAATGTAGATACTTATATATAACGTGTGTATAGAGAGTATAAACAGCAAGAGTAGGAGGTTGGGAGCCGCCATTTTGGTGAGAGGAGCGTCGTCTGCAGGAATTATCGTGTTGTTTACTGGTGATCACGTCTTTGGGCACCATACCAGTTTACTTGTACAAGTTTGGTGAATAAAACCGGTAGATATTTATATATAATGTGTGTATATAGCGTAATAACACCACAAGCAGTATTGTTGGAGGAGAAATATTAGTGCGTGTGGCCTTGAGGGCGGCAGCCATCAGCTGACTGTGAGGTCCATCAGTGGCAGTGGCAGCCAGTGGCGGGCTGCCACTGCCTGCCACTGCCACTCAGCATACCAACTTAGTGGTTCGTTATGGTGAACACGAATGTAGATACTTATATATAGCGTCTGTATATAGTGAATAAAAGCAAAAACAGTATTGTGGGAGGAGAATGTGGGCGAGTCAGATGACTTGAGGGAGGGCGTGAGTGGCTGGCTGGTACACGGCGGTCACTCCTCGTTACTTTTTGACTCATAATAGCAACTTAGTGGTTCGTTATGGTGAACAAAACATGCAGATACTTATATATAACCTGTGTATATAGTGTAACAACCGACAAAGTATTTGTTCACTGTTTGATGAACATAATTGAATCAACAATAAGCACACCATATTTTTGAGTACAGCGATGATTCACCCATTTCATTATATAAATATATCACACTACACACTATTGAATAATATTACAGCAAAAAAACTACGAAAAATCAATCAGAGACATTGAAATAATTAGGCAATTATCTCTTTGTGGCAACTCCGGCCTGACAGCTGGCGATCAACAGACCGCCTGGGACGCATGCTGAGTGAGCGCCTGTTTTGTGCCAGACTTCCCTGCCCTATAGTGGCCAATATATTCAACTTACGATTTTTTTATTATTTTTCCCGTGATCAGTGAACACAAATTAACAGGTTAGGAAGAAAAAATTTTTTTTTTTTTTTTTTTTGTATGCGCCTGTGGGTGTCAAATGGTATATAGCTATGCGCCATTTAAGGGTTAAAGAATTCTGATAAAGAAAGAGATCTAGGGGTGGTTCTAGATAGAAAACTATCACCTGAGGATCACAAAGAATATTGTTCGAGGAGCCTATGCCACCCTTTCTAACTTCAGAATTGCTTTTAAATACATGGATGGCGATATACTAAAGAAATTGTTCACGACTTTTGTTAGGCCAAAGCTAGAATATGCAGCGGTTGTGTGGTGCCCATATCTTAAGAAGCACATCAACAAACTGGAAAAGGTGCAAAGACATGCTACTAATTGGCTCCCAGAACTGAAGGGCAAGAGCTACGAGGAGAGGTTAGAGGCATTAAATATGCCAAAACTAGAAGACAGAGAAAAAGAGGTGATATGATCATTACATACAAAATAGTAACAGGAATTGATAAAATCGATAAGGAAGATTTCCTGAGACCTGGAACTTTAAGAACAAGAGGTCATAGATATAAACTAGCTAAACACAGATGCCGAAGAAATATAAGAAAATTCACTTTCGCGAACAGAGTGGTAGACGGTTGGAACAAGTTAGGGGAGAAGGTGGTGGAGGCCAAGACCGTCAGTAGTTTCAAAGCGTTATATGACAGAGTGCTGGGAAGACGGGACACCACGAGCGTAGCTCTCATCCTGTAACTACACTTAGGTAATTACCCAGCACCAGCTCAAAAGCAGCTGAAGCCAACACAGCAGTGGCGAGAAACAGCAAAGCTGATGCAAACATCTAAAGCCTTGTGTGTGGAGTGAACAGTTAGAACAAGCGTTAAATTTAAGTGTGTAGTGTTAGAATTAAAGTTGCAGTAATTTTAGTGTACAATAAATTTCATAAACTGCATTGTAGTACTCAACATACAGCAGAACTACTTAATCAACACAGTGCTAACGGCATAATACACTACAGTACGTATTTACTGTACAGCATTCACAACTCCATGAGACTTCAAGATGGACACAACTCCAACAATAAGGTAAATAACAAATGTAACAGTATTTTTTAGAAGAGTAGTAATATATAGGTACAGTACATAATATGATAATGCATTTTTTGTGTACAAGAAAAAAAAAAAGACTGATGCAAACGTCTCCGGAAGGTCACCTCTTGCAACGAATCCAATGCTCCAACGCACCAGGGTTGGTCCCATATAGTGTGTTGAATCGAGGTTGTACTGTACATACATATATTACATATACACACATACATACATGTACACACATCATTTATATATATATATATATATATATATATATATATATATATATATATATATATATATATATATATATATATATATATATATATATATGCATGGGTGTGTGAGTGTTTAATTACCTAAGTGTAGTTACAGGAATAAAAGAGTCGCTCACATTCTCTATGGTAGTAAGACCTTCCACAAGGCCAACAATTTTATTACTACTTTCGCTTCTTCTACAGCTCTTTCTGACCTAGATGTTATCTCCTTTTCTTTGCAACCAAAAATTATCAGGGATTTGCTCCGATCAACTGTGTTTTGCACCAACTTCGGGTTAGATGCCAATTCCTTTCTCACTTCCAGCCTAATGTTTGTTTTATCTTGGTTGCTGCAGTGTTTGACTTCCTTTACAGCTTCTTCAATTTTTCCTTCTCCTTGGTTACTTGTGCATAGGTGAGTTGCATATCTTTCTTGCACTGTTCTATTCCCTGTGTAACTTCCTCCATCTGTGCTGACAAAAGCTATTTTTCCTGTTGAATTTCCTTACCTAACCTATTGTAGTCATTTATGATTAAATTTGCTTTAACTTCTTCCAAATCTATTTGTAAAAGTTTATTTTCCTCTTCCATGGCTTTGCAATTTGTTTCCAATTGATTCTTGTCCTTGCCCGTCTTTCATTAAACCCTCAAGACATAAAACTTTGCTACACAAATGGTCATTACTTTCTTTCAATTTACTGATTATTTCTACACGAGAGCCCACTACAGTATCTTATTTTGCCAACTTCTTGTGTAGACTGCTTATATCAATGCTTTCTTCATTGAATTCCCGCAAAATCAAGATCTGTTTTGTTTTTCCTCTTACTGGCGGCCATCTTGAATGTTCTTCTCTGCACTGGAACACTAGGGCAACTTTTTCTCATCTGATTTTTCACTTCTCTTAGCACATCCCTGTTCTCACCTATTTTTCAAAAGCACTATACCTTTATTCAAATTGAAATGTTTATTTAGGTTTATGATCTCTGGGACACCACTCACTATCATCAACTTGTACTACAATACTTAGGATTGTTGAAATATGCTGGAGCTCCTCTGACGCAGGTGTTGACCCTAGGGGTGTCATCTTTTCAATCGTGTCCCGTCTTCCAAGTACTCTGCTGTATAACACTTTGAAACTACTGACGGTTTTGGCCTCCACCACCTTCTCACTTAACTTGTTTCAACTGTCTACTATTCTGTTTGCAAAAGAAAACTTTCATTTTTTTTTTTTATACCTTTGTTTCCTTAGCTTGAATCTGTGATCCCTTTTCTTGAAGCTGCTGGTTTCAGGAATTCCTTTGTCAATTTTGTTGATTCCTGTTATTATTTTGAAAGTGATCATAGCACCTCTTTTTTTTTCTTCTTCTTCTATCATCTAGTTCTGGCATATTTAACACCTCTAGCTTCTCATCATAACTTGTTTTTCAGTTCTGGAAGCCATTTTGTAGCATGCCTTTGCACCTTTTCCAGTTTATTGATGTGCTTCTTGAAATATAGGCACCATACGTCTGCTTCATGTTTCAATTTTGGTCTCACAAAAGTCATGAGCAGTTTCTTTAATAGTTCACCATCCATGTAATTAAAAGGGATTTTGAAGCTTGAAAGCACAGCATATGTTCCTCATACAATGTCCTTTATGTTAATTATGTTTTTTGTGTGTTCCTCTGGTGACAGTGTACTATTCAGAACCACCTCTACATCTCTTTCTTTGTTAGAGTTCTTTAATTCATTTCCACATAATTTGTCTGCTGTATGCAGTCTATTTTCTCCCATAGCACATTCCATAATATGGCATTTATTTACAGTGAATTCCATTTGTAACATGGTACTCCAAGCACTTATTTTATCTATGTAAATTTGAAGGGCATGACAATCATCTAAGATTCCTATCTTCCCCTAGTAGCTAAGCTTCATCTGCAAACATCTTCATATAATTCTGTATTTCTTCTGGTAGATCATGTATTTTCTTCTTGTATTTTCTTCTTGTATCTTCTGTATTTCATCATGTAAATGATGAACATTACTGGTGCAAGAACTGAATCCTGTGGTACTCCGCTAGTAACACTCCTCTAGTCATATGTATTGCCCTTTTTTTTTTTTTGTGCAGGGATATTCCTGCGCGGGCCCTAAGCCTCTGGCTGGCCCACTAAGTGTTGCTTGTTTCTGTTTTACTTAGGCGGAGTATGAGTATTTATGACTCGTATGGTCGCTTTAGTAAGATTTTGCCGTATGTGTTTAACAACTTCTGCTCTGTTGAATCTAAGTTGAAATCTATTGGGTTTGTAACTGTGCACTGTGTTAGATAATGTTCCAGTGGTCTGTCGGGCATTTCTCCACAGTGCTGACATTTCCTCTCATCTTCCGGAACCTGTAAGCCTATTTCCCATGCACATGGGCCTCTGATTACCGTCCTTATCTTTGTCATTTAGAAAAATTTTCATCCACGTCAGCAATCTCCCCATCACCCATTCAGTATGTTCCAGTTTCCAAAATGACCTCTTGTGTTGGACTGTCAAAAGCCTATTTTAGATCCAGACAAAGTCAACCCAACCACCTCTTTCCTGTAGAATCTTTGTGGCTCTACCATAAAAACTAAGTGGAGTTGTTACACAGGATATTCATGTTTGAAAATCATACTGTGTCTGTTGTTATGTTCTTATTCTCCAGATGTTCTACTTATTTGGTTTTAACTATTTTTTCTAATGTTTTGACTACCTCACTTGTTAATGATACAAATCTATAAAGTATTGTATAGCATTGCATATCAAGTTTCAAGTCTATAAATGAGATGGTCTTGAGATACTGAATGGAAACTTGTCAGTGGAAAGAACAAATATTCAACAAAAGAATAAGGTATCCCATAGGAAATACCTACGAGGCATGCATAGTGTAAGGAACTGGCAATAAGTAATGATCAAAGTAGGATGGAGATCCAAAATAAATGTCTAATAAAAAATACAAATTAGTCTTATCACACTACAACACACACAGTCACTACTAACCTCCGTTCCTATTAAGGTAGGCCTGATATATAAACTAGACGATTCAGCATGTGGCACCCATTCTTGGTCTATACTGATAAGTTTTTTTAGTAGCTCAATTAACTCGTTGCCATCAAAATTAGGAAGAGATGAACGAGTAGCTGTTCGGTTCATGCGCTCCATGTTCTTCTCGGGCCGGAAAAGTCTGATTTCGTCATCAACACCACGAAAAGCTTTCATGCCCTCAAATAACTGTAAAGCAAACGAGTCATTAGCTGTGGAACATTATAAATGAATTCTGAATTCATCACTACTGATCATAACATTGTTTTTTTTTCATAAATTATGCACCCCCATACCCACCCAGTGGGCAGTAGTGAAAAAGGTTACATAAGCACATAATGGGCTCAGGAACTGAATCCCAAACTTCATTTAGGTAAAGAAATTACAATCTTGAAAAGCCACTTACATACGTCAATGTAAATACTGCATACTGCATCAATAGTCTTTATAGCACAAATGAATTTTGCACAAATAGCACAAATTTACTATTTGTAAACAAATGGTTTACAAACAGTAAACCAGTCTTTAAGCTTAGCAATTTATATATGTGATGAATCAGTTACACATTATTATATACTGTAGTTTAATTGAATAATCATGCACTCGATATCTATCCAGTAGGCAACAGTAATAGGTTACACAATTTCCTGAATAATTTTCATATTACATAAATATGAAGTGTTTACATGTGTCACGATGAGCCTGAGTGTATTACGTAATTTATTTGCAAGAAGGTACAATGGGTTGGTGAGATTACATAACAATGGAATTTCTAGGGGGGAAGGGGTGCCCCTTCGGCTCCCCGGAGCTATCCAGGCTGATATGTACATCATTAGACTTTGGCATCAGTAAGTGTGTATGGAGTTCTAGGCCTACTGGGGACCTCAAGCCAGAACCTAGCTCCCTCAGAGAGGCACGAGGAGCAATGGCTTATAGAAATGCACATGGGATTTGCAGCATTCTATGTCTGCCATTGACTGGGCCAGGCAAATAAAAAGGTAAGCGCCTCAAAACAAACCCCCTATTCTGGTTAAAACAACTAAAACAGACAAATGAGTGGACAGAACTTTCCAAATGAAACGAGCAAACGAGTATGATGTCACACGAGCCGCACCACATATCTGCACATGAAGGGCTCCCCCCTTTCCCCCTCCCCAGGAGGGTAAGGGGGAGCCCCAGATCCACTGCACCGGCGATCCACTCTCCAGTTCTCAGCTGATGTGATTGTGGGGTTCCTGGTGAACTGGCAGACGTCCCATCTGGTCCCTTTCCAGGTTCGGACTTGGCCGAGTCCTGTGTAGGACTCTTGGACCGCTTCCTTGTCTCTCCCGCCAGAGTCTCTGCTTCAGCTGTAGTCCCGCATGCGTTTGTTTCTGGGGGCTCCCAGGTCACTCGGAGGTTGCTCAAGGGTCTGAACTTTGCAATGATGGTCTACCCACCGGGCCGAGTTTGGCTTCGTCGGCAGTTGTGGTTCCTTTGTGGATGTCCCTTCCACCTCTCTCGCGATCGCTGGGTTCGACCCCAGGGGGGGGGGGGCCTTGTGTCATCTGCTGTGTCTCCAGCTTCCTCTTCGGGTTTTTCGGGTTCAGTGCCTTGGCACCTATCCAAGCCCTCGTTTGATGTGTTCACAGACATGTTGACTCTCGGGTGGGGCTTTGTGACTAGTGCGCACCAGGCCGGCCAGGGGCGGTGGGGTCCATCCTTCCGTCGGGCCCACAGCACGGTGTGCGATTTCACGACTGTGGTATTCACTTCGGAGGGTTCGGGTCGCCCGCGGATCAATAATCTGGCTCCATTCGGATTGCTCCCCGGTGGTTCATTGCACGAACCGAGTGGGTTCGATGCAGTCCTTGGTTCTTTGGGGCTGGTCGCTTTGGGCGACTCATCTGCTGAGTTCTCGGGGTTTGGCTTTCCTGACCATTCACGTCCGGGAAGTGTCCAATGTTCTGGCGGAAGGCCCATCCCGGTTCATTCCCCTGTCCACGGAATAGACGGTCAACGCCGAATCATTCAGGTGGCTCTGCCAGACGTTCATCTCTGGGAGCCCGAACCTCTGTGTCGGCATGGTCAAGGTGTCTTCCAGTATATGTGGTGCCCATCCCCGACTTCGAGGCCGGACCTGGGACAAAGTGGTCATCCAAATGAGGGGCAAGAAACCCAAGGGTTCAGACGGGAAAAAGTCCAGAATAAACCGCAGGTCCACACAGTCCCGTTTCGGAACTGGAAACAGGCGGGAAACCCACCTGAGAGACGTCGACGTTTCAACCACGCCCAAGTGCACCCACTCCAAGATGACCCGACAGAGCGCAAGAGAGGAAGCCTGCCCCGTCAGCCCCAATCCCCCCCAAAGAGGGGCCACCCAACGCCACCACAGACCGAGAGAAACAACCCGAAAAGCCCACAAATCGTGAGACGAGGCATGAGCAAACAGGGCAAGCCTCATCCCCACCGCCCCGTTAATAGGGGCCAACCGCGAAAGGGCCGCTGCCCCTTATGAGAACCCGATCTGCGTGCAGAGCGAACACCACACCAACCAGGCGAAGTCGGGACCCCAGGCGGCACTGACACCGAACCCAACACCTGTGGCCGACCCAGCCGGGAAGGAACCACCCGGTTCCCCCCGGAGAACCAACAAATCAGACACAGGGCAGCAAGTGGAAGAAGCCGCCTGAATATAACGCTCAACCGCAGAAGCCTCAAAAAGCAAAGGACAAAAAGGACATGACAACCAAAAAACAAGGGCCCAAGTGGATTCCAAGGAGGAAGCTAGAACCACTTGTTGACAGGCAAAAAGCGCAGCGAAAAACCACAGCAACACCTCCCGCAGGATCAACACGAACAGCTTCTAAAGAGCAGATGACGCACGAGCAGCCGAGACTAAGGTGTCAGACCCAGGAACGGCCCCAAGCGCCTCTACATCCTCCGCAAGCCAATCCAAAGACGGCTCCAGGAGGGAAAAGAAATGCAGGACCGAAGCCAAAAAGCCACGAGCGCACAAGTCCTCAGTCACAAGTACACCTGACATGGAAGGAACTTGCACATGAAGCTGAACCGCACCAATATCCCGTAAAAGGACAGGAGCGAAAAGGCACTCTTTAAAATGCTCAAAATCTCCCCCCTCCCCCCAAGTAAACCTGGACCACAGTCAACGCCTCATGTCAGTCAAACGTGTGGGTCCGACAGAACGAGTCCCAAGCATCCAACAAAAACAAGGGGCAGTCTGTAAGCCAGGACAACCCCCCGGAACTTCATAATGCACCCAGTAAGGACATGAAGATCCAAACCTGAACGAAGAAGGATCCATTATGGAGGCATACTCCGGGTCGTGCAGGAGATAAGCCGCAATGGCGGACCGTACCTCAGGCGGCAAGATGCGGGAAGCCGAAAACCTTCGGAAAGACGGAACTGAAGGATCCGTAGGGACATGGAACAGAACCAGGGGAGGAGCTGAACCCATGTCCAAATCGTATTTAGAGGGGGGGAGGGGGGGAAGAAAACCACACTCCTTGCAACAGTAAGCCTTGCTCAGAAGGACGGAATATCCAGGCGGGGTCCAACAGTGCCCAAGGCCCCAAGTCAGCTCCTCCCCAACCCCGGGAACCTCTACTTCAGGCCCCAGAGCCGAGTAGTTCTCCAAAGCCCCGGCCCCACAAGAAAAGGCCGGGGCAGCTAAAAGAACAGGAAGAGAAGGAGCCCACTGGTCAGACCCCAGAGCAACAGCAGGAGGAACAGACTCGAATGCCTCCGTAGCCACCCCAGACGGGGTAACCCCTGAAACTGCCCTAGTCTCGGAAACTTCTAAACCCCGCACCGACCAAAAAGCCCTCAGATGCTCAGGGACCGGAAGTAGGAGGGGAACCGAATGAACCACTGAAGGAGAAGAACGACGGGGCGCGGATGGAACCAAGGCCGAAGCAACCAACACTCCCAAGTCTGAGTCCCTATAGGCAAGGCGGGGCAGCCTCCGGGTGTCCGAGGAAGTGATAACCTGCACGAGTTGCAATAACCTAAATCTATCCTGCAACGCGCGTGCTGCCTGCACCCTAAGAAAATAATCATCAGTTTGGGTGAATTGAGTCAAACAAGCAACAAAGCTCGCAGGACTTGGGGTCAAATGTGTCACCGACCCAACAGGCAGCATGCCGGAGGCAAAAAACTATGAGTGTCGCCCTGAGACAAGGGGACAGAGCAACCCTCAAACTCGCACAAAGCAAGAGGGGGACGCAAGGGTCTCCTCCATCGGACCCGAGAGCCTCCGCGGAGTTTCGCAGGGCCCCTAGACTGGGTCTGCTAAGGGTTATCCCAGGCAGGGTACTACTAACCGACGCCCTAAACTACCAAGCAAACTGCTAAAAGCCGAACTCACGGGACGTGCCCACTCACGAGGGTGAAGCAGAGTGTGCCACCACACAAAATGACCCTAATATAAGGGAGGGAGGGAGAACCAAGGCAGACCCCCTCCCCCCAACAGGCAATAAACAAAAAGATAAGAAAAACCTTGCAAGAGGACAACGTACTTGAAGAGAACAAAGCCAGTCGCTGTTAAGGTGAAAACTAGCTACGCAGCACCCCACGCCCCACCGGTGCAATAACTACCACTTACCCCAAGGCAAACAAGAGTGGAACCCCCCCCCCCCCACACACACTCTGGGTAGCCAAACACCAAGCAGCGAAAGGCCAACAGAGGTAGATCCAAGGTGACTTGTGGAAGGGAACCCCAAGCCTCTAGGGCAGTACTTAAAGGGCACTCAGGGAAGGTGACCCTGAGCACATGCAGCCCGAGTACCTGAGAATATTACTCTCAGTTCACACGACCACCATAAGAGTAGCACTAAAAACAATGAACAGCACCGAGAAGACCGGAACTGGAACCATACGACTATGCACGATCCCATCAGCTGAGGAACTGAGGGGAGGATCGCCAGCATGAAGGTCTAGGGCTCCCCCTTCCCCCTCCCAGGGAGGGGGAGCTGCGCAGACATGCAGCGCGGCTTGTGTGATGTCATGCTTGTTTGCTCGTTTTTCTTTTGAGGAGTTCTGTCCACTCGTTTGATAATTTTCGTTGATAACCAGAATAGGGGTTTGTTTTGTGGAGTTTACCTTTCTGGGTGCCTGTCCCGGTCGATGGCAGATATAGAATGCTCCAGATCACATGTGCATTTCTATGAGCCATTGCTCCTCGGGCATCTGTGAGGGGGGCCAGGTTCTTGCTCGTGGTCCCCGGTAAGCCTAGAACTCGACCCACATCGACTGATGCAAAATAGTTAGGGTTTCCATATCAGCCATGGATAGCTCCAGGGAGCCGTAGGGGCTTCCCCCAGAAAAGGCTTTCGACAGAGCTCCACATAACAGGTTGTTCTGGAAACTGGAGCATATTTGTGGGGTGAGAAATTATGTGAGAAATCTTTAAAGAATTTTGATAAAGAACGAGATCTAGGGGTGGTTCTAAGTAGAAAACTATCACCACATAAAGAACATTGTGCAAGGAGCCTATGCTACACTTTCCAATTTCAGAATTGCTTTTAGGAACATGGATGCCGAAATACTAAAGAAATTATTCACGACTTTTGTTAGACCAAAGCTGGAATATGCAGCGGTTGTATGGTGCCCTTATCTTAAGAAGCAAAGACATGCCACTAAGTGGCTCCCAGAACTAAAGGACAAGAGCTATGAGAAGAGGTTAGAGGCATTAAATATGCCAAACTAGAAGATAGAAGAAAAAGAGACATTATGATCACTACGTACAAAATAGTAACAGGAATCGATAAAATTGATAGGGAAGAAGTCTTGAGACCTGGAACTTCAAGAACAAGAGGTCATAGATTTAAAATAACTAAAGATCCCA
The DNA here is from genome assembly GCA_020271785.1 of Procambarus virginalis. Taxonomy (NCBI): domain Eukaryota; kingdom Metazoa; phylum Arthropoda; class Malacostraca; order Decapoda; family Cambaridae; genus Procambarus; species Procambarus virginalis. The sequence continues at coordinate 1,794,949 of WNGS01033470.1, forward strand.
AAGAAATAAGAAAATTATATTTCTGCGCCCAGTCCTCGACCAGGCCTCCTTTTTGTTATATATTCCCAGGAAGCAGCCCATAGCAGATGTCTAACTCCCAGGTACCTATTTACTGCTAGGTAAACAGGAGCATCAGGGTGAAAGAAACTGCCCATTTGTTTCCGCCTCCGCCGTGGATTAAACCCGGAACCTTAGGACTAAGAGTCCCGAGCGCTGTCCACTCAGCCATCTAGCCCTTGTAAGGGAATATGTGCATTAAGATAATTGATTTGTAATTTATTGTAATAACAAGATGATGATGACCAAGATGAATGGGACTGCCTCACCTCAACTGCATAATGGAGAACCTTAGCTGCAGGATGAAGTCGCAGGTCTTGGAGAGGCGTTATCCTAGGCTTACCCCATCCAGATGTGTCAGTGTATGATATTTTCAGCATGTGGTCAGTAAAGTGGCGACCAAAAATTAAATCTTTTACTGCTGGTTTGCTCTTTAGCTGTTCAGGTGGACAGAAGTCGATGTGTACCTCCGAGGCCTAGAAATAAGTTTGTAAAATATTATAATTGTAAAAACAAACAAGTATGTGCAAAACAGATCACAGCAAGCTGCTAATGCAATAAATAAAACACATGACTGACCCACAAGTTCAGTGCTCTATCATAAGGCTATACATACTGTACTGGATTACAATACCTAACTGTCCAATATACTCTAGAAACTCGCTTTAAATACTGTGATATACAGTAAATTGAAAATCTCAGTTGCATAAAATTAGTATGGTTAAGCACTATTTAAAAAATTTAAAGTTAATACTGCTATAAAAATTTATTACTGGAAAAAAATTTGCATTTTTTTAATGAAATAAGAAGCCAAAACTTTCATAGCTATTCAAATATAATGTGGCATTCTGTTTTATGGATAAATAACAATATGACAAGTACGAAACTAATTATTTAAAAATTTTGAGTAGTTATACTTATAAAAAAAACAGCATAGAATGTAATTTCTGGGCAAGCCATGGTGGCTCCCTCAAGCTTTATTTTACACTGAAATGGTACTAACTACTAGGCCGCATCACCTATGGAGTTCTATAGGCCTACCGGAGACCAGCACCAGAACCTGACTCCCTCACACCATGCAGGGAGCGGTGACTTTCCATCACCTCACAGGAAAGGCAACTACAAAGTCAGCAAGTAAAAACTAACTACTGCTCAATTCAAGAGAGGCCAAAGCACCAAAACCCACCTAAAGAACTTCTTAACTATGTAAGTCTCTTGGAACTAGAGTGAGCTCATTTGCCCCACCTCCCTCACTCGTTTGGGGAAGGGGAAGATAGCTCACCGCCTGCTGGGGTCTGAACTCCCAGTTCTAGAGCAGGTGTAGACATCCACTTGACAACCTGGAACACTAGAGGAAATCAGGGAGCCACTGTGGCTCACACAGTATTGGCATTTCATTACAATTAACACTGGTGACAGGATGAACAACCCAGCGGGCTTTCTTCCTACTGGGAGTGCTGTACATGCTGCTATGGCGGTATGACCACTCAGGATGAGTGGCCCAGCTCAAACTCGCACCTTGGGGAAAAAAATGGTTTTCTCAGGAAATTCTTTGTGGCTCATTGACTCACCCACGGAGAAGGAAAAACACATGGGATCTCACCAGGAAGGAGGGAGCACCACAGGAGTCATGACAAAGATGGGACTCCCGGCCAAGACATACAACCCAAAGCCACATAAGGGCACCGAGGTCCGTGAATATACACCAAATACTGGGCTGCCAGAATCCTGTTGGATCTCCAAAACCCTCATGCTCAAACATCAGCCCAGGATATACTTGTGAATACAGCTGAAAGAGTGGCATACTTCCTAATGTCATGGGCAAGAAGGCAGGCCATAGGCTGGCTAGTCTTGACACTAAAAACGACCTGGGAAATAGGTGCTTTGGAACATTGATCAAGGAAACAGGATCAACTCAAGGCATCCAATGTAGCAGAATTGATAGCACAAAGGTAATGGCAGAGAGCTACCACCAGACAACACATGATGCACCAATGGCCAAATTAACAAGCATCAAAGAGCAAATGACCCCACCAGAACTCTACTAATGCCAACTGAAGAAAAAGCTGAAAAAACAAACTTGACACCCACCAGGGACAAAAGAACAAAAACCCCGCCTCTCGGAGGAGAACAAAGTTCCCCAAACCCAACAACCTGAGGCAAGAGAAACCAAAATCAACGTAATTAAGTGAAAGAATTCAAGACCAAAGGGGACACCACAAAAAAGAAGAATGACAAGCAAAATATGGTTCAGAGACCAGGCAGGCTCAATCAGCACATGAGCAGGCCAGAGGTGAAATAAGGTGCGAGACAGCTGTCAACATGGAGTCGAGGCAGTAGTGACACCAAACGCAAGCTACAGTCCCAGGCAGGGCGAGATGTATGGGGCTAGTCTCCTTACAGCCATTGCCTCTGTTCACCTAGCAGTGATTAGGAACCTGGATGTTAGTCGCTGTGGTGGGTGGTTTCTGCGAGGCCGTGGACCCCGACGGCCTCGCAGTCGTGGAAGGGCACCACATATACGGGAAAGTGCCTCGACCACACAGACGCGAAGAGGTCCACCTCAGGGTGCCCGAACATCTGGCAAAGCTAAAGGAAGGAGTCAGCATCGACCGTCCATTCCATGAAAAGGGGAATGAAACGAGACAGGACGTTGGACACTCCCCGCACATGAACAGCCAGGAGAGCTAAACCCCGAGAACTCAGCACACGAGTCACCCGAATCGACCAGCGCCAAAGAGCCAAGGACCGTATCGAACCCCCCCCCCCTCCTGGTTCAGGCAATGAACTACTGGGGAGCAGTCCGAATGGAGCCAGATCGTCAATCCGCGGGCGACTCAAACCCTCCGCAGCGCAGGAGAGTTCGACGGTAGGACAGGCCCCACCATCCCTGGCCGGCCTAGTGAGCACTGGTCACAAAGCCCCAGCTGAGACACTACATGTCTGAACACGTCGAGCGAGAACTCGGGCAGGCGCCAAGACACTAAACCCAAAAAAACCCAAAGAGGAAGCCGGTGACGCAGCAGCCGACGCAAGGCCTCCAGGGTCTGAACCCAGCGATCGTGAGAGGCAGAAGGGATGTCCCTTACGGAACCAGAACAGCCGACGAAGCCAAACCAGACCCGGCGGAGTTTGGCTCACCTTGAAGTTCAGGCTCCCGCACAGACCCTCGAGCAACTGCCGGGTGATCTGGCAGCCCCCCAGAAACAGGAGCATGTGGGACCGCAGCCGTAGGAGAGACTTCGGAGGAAGAGACAAGGAAGCGGTCCAAGAGTCCCACACCTCTTGAAGGTGACACCCCTAGGGTCAACACTTGCATCAGAGGAGCTCCAGCATATTTCAACAATCCTAAGTATTGTAGTACAGGTTGAGGATAGTGAGTGGTGTCCCAGAGATCATAAAGGTATAGTGCTTTGGAAAAATAGATGAGATAACAGGAATGTGCCAAGGGAAGTGAAAAATTGGGTGAGAAAAAGTTGCCCCTATAGTGTTTACAGTGCAGAGAAGAACATTCAAGATGGCCACTGACAAGAGGAAATACAAAACAGAGCTTGATTTTGTGGGATTCAATGAAGAAAGCATTGATATTAGCAGTCTACACAACAAGTTGGTAAAATTAGATACTATAGTGAACTCTCATGTAGAAATAATTAGTAAATTGAAAGAAAGTAATGATCATTTGAATAGCAAAGTTTTAGGTCTTGAGGGTTTAGTGAAAGACTTGCGCAAGGAAAAGAGTCAATTGGAAACAAATTGCAAAGCCATGGAAGAAGAAAATATACTCTAAAATAGCTTTGGAAGAAGTTAGAGCAAATTTAAACATAAATGATTACAATAGGCTAGGCAAGGAAATTCAAGAGGAGAAACAGCTTTTGTCAGCACAGATGGAGGAAGTTACACAGGGAATAGAACAGTGCAAGAAAGATATGCAACTCACTATGCACAAGTGGCCAAGGAGAAGGAAAAAATGGAAGCAGCAGTAAAGGAAGCCCAAAATGCAGCAACCAAGATAAAACAAACATTAGGCTGGAAGTGAGAAAGGAATTGGCATCTAACCCGAGGTTGGTGCAAAACACAGTTGATCGGAGTAAGTCCCTGATAATTTTTGGCTGCAAAGAAAAGGAGATAACATCTAGGTCAGAAAGAGCTGTAGAAGAAGCAAAGTAGTAGATAAAATTGTTGGCCTCGTGGAAGGTCTTACAACCATAGAGAATGTGTGCGACTACAGGAGAATAGGCAGATATGTAAAAGGGAAAGATCGACCTTTGAGGATCACCCTAAACGGTGCCAAGCAGATGGAAGAAGTACTAAGGAATGCTAGAAAGTTACAAAGTGATGAGGATGGGAAAATGTGGTCATTAAGACGAGATCTTTCAAGAGAAGACAGAGAGAAGCTGAAACTGAACCTCGCTGAGGCAAAACGTTTAAATGAGAGCAGGAATGAAGAAGAAATCAATTCTTTTTCTACAAAGTGTTAGGGGTAGGCAGACCAGTAAAGTGGTACATAAAGGCAAACCAACAAAATCAATAGAGAGAGGGGGAGTGAAGAATAAGGAGAGGGGGAACAAGTTCCTGAAGATTGCATACACCAACATAGATGGAGTAAGATCGAAGATATTGGAGTTAAGTGATGTAATACAGATGCAGACACCAGACATTGTTGCACTCACGGAGACAAAACTTGAAGATGATATTTTAAATGAGGTCATATTCCCAAGGGGCTACTCAATTTGGAGAAGGGACAGAAAAATTAGGAAAGGCGGTGGCGTTGCTGTGCTGGTGAAAGAACACATAAAGGTGAAGGAAATAATGACTGCCAATCCACAAGAGGTTGACATAATAGCACTAGAGATCTGCCATGAAGATGATAAACTAATGGTCATAAATGCATATAGTCCACCACCAAGCAGCACATGGTCAAAGGAGGAGCTAGATAGTAAACGAGAAGGTCTTATAACAATAATGAGAGAGATTATAGCGAGAGCGGATAACGATAGGTCACGACTGTTGATAGTTGGTGACTTCAACTTGAAATCCATAGACTGGGAAGCATATGAAGCTAAAACAGAAGATTTTTGGACCTGTAAATTTGTAGACCTCATCCTGGAAACATTCTTGTATCAACATGTTAAACAAGCTACGAGGATGAGGGAAGGGGACGTTCCCTCCATGCTAGATTTGATATTTACCAGGAAGGAGGAAGAAGTATTTGACATTCAGTACCTTCCTCCCTTGGGTAAAAGTGACCATGTCTTTTTGGGAATAAAGTATGCAATGCGTTATAATCTGGAAGAAAATAAGGAGGATGAAGCAGTTGAAAAACCTGACTTCAAGAGAGGACATTATGGCAACCTTAGAAATTTTTTAGTGAGTATAATTGGACAGACTTGTTGCTAGGCAAGGAAGTGAATGAGATGTATGTCAAGTTTTGTGAAATATATGATAAAGGCACAAACAAATTTATACCAAAACAGAGATGCAGAACTAGGAAACAGGATTGGTTCAATAGGAATTGCGAGAGGGCCAGAGACCAAAAGACACAAAATGGAATCAATACAGGAAGAGGCCAAACCCCAAACATACATACAAACGATACAAAGATGCGAGAAACAACTACACAGCAGTGAGGAGAGGCAGAAAGAAATTTGAAAAAGGGATTGCAGACAAATGTAAAACAGAACCAGGTCTATTCTATAAATTCATAAACAACAAATTGCAGGTAAAGGATAATATTCAGAGGTTGAAATGGGAAATAGATTCACGGAAAATGAAAAGGAAATGTGTGAAACACTAAACGAAAAGTTCCAAAGTGTGTTTGTACAAAATGAAATCTTTAGGGAACCAGACACAATAAGAATTCCAGAGAACAACATAGAGCACATAGAGGTGACTAGAGACGAAGTGGAAAAAATGCTCAAGGAGCTAAGTAAGAACAAGCAGTTGGTCCAGATGGAGTTTCACCATGGGTTCTGAGAGAGTGTGCACCTGAGCTCAGCATTCCACTTCAGCTGATTTTTCAGGCATCCCTGTTTACAGGAGTTGTAGCTGATGTGTGGAAAAGGCTAACATAGTTCCAATCTACAAAAGTGGAAGCAGGGAAGACCCCCTTAATTATAGAGTATCATTGACAAGTGTAATAGTCAAAATATTGGAAAAAATAATTAAAACTAAATGGGTAGAACACCTGGAGAAATGATATAATATCAGACCGACAGTATGGTTTTCGATCTGGAAGATCCTGTGTAACGAACTTACTCAGTTTTTATGATCGAGCAACAGAGATTTTACAGGAAAGAGATGGTTGGGTTGACTGCATCTATCTGGACCTAAAAAAGGCTTTCGACAGAGTTCCCCATAAGAGGTTGTTCTGGAAACTGGAACATATTGGAGGGGTGACGGGTAAGCTACTAACATGGATGAAAAATTCCTAACTGACAGAAAAATGAGGGCCGTAATCAGAGGCAAGGTATCGGATTGGAGGAATGTCACGAGTGGAGTACCACAGGGTTCAGTTCTTGCACCGGTAATGTTCATTGTCTACATAAACGATCTACCAGAGGGATTACAGAATTACATGAACATGTTTGCTGATGATGCTAAGATAATAGGGAAGATAAGAAACCTAGATGATTGTCATGCCCTTCAAGAAGACCTGGACAAAATAAGTATTTGGAGCAACACTTGGCAAATGGAATTTAATGTGAATAAATGCCATGTTATGGAATGTGGAATGGGAACATAGACCCCACACAACCTATAAATTATGTGAGAAATCTTTAAAGAATTCTGATAAAGAAAGGGATCTAGGGGTGGTTTAGATAGAAAACTGTCACCTGAGGACCACATCAAGAACATTGTGCGAGGAGCCTATGCTACACTTTCTAACCTAAGAATTGCTTTTAAATACATGGATGGAGAAATACTAAAGAAATTGTTCACGACTTTTATTAGACCAAAGCTGGAATATGCAGCGGTTGTATGGTGCCCTTATCTTAAGAAGCACATCAACAAACTGGAAAAGGTGCAACGACATGCCACTAAGTGGCTCCCAGAAATGAAGGACAAGAGCTATGAGGAGAGGTTAGAGGCATTAAATATGCAAAAACTAGAAGATAGAAGAAAAAGAGGCGATATGATCACTACGTACAAAATAGTAACAGGAATTGATAAAATCGACAGGGAAGATTTCCTGAGACCTGGAACTTCAAGACAAGAGGTCATAGATTTAAACTAGCTAAACACAGATGCCGAAGAAACGTAAGAAAATTCACCTTCGCAAATAGAGTGGTAGACGGTTGGAACAAGTTAAGTGAGAAGGTGGTGGAGGCCAAGACCGTCAGTAGTTTCAAAGCGTTATATGACAAAGAGTGCTGGGAAGACGGGACACCACGAGCGTAGCTCTCATCCTGTAACTACATTAGGTAATTACACTTAGGT
>WNGS01033470.1:1802542-1851175 GCA_020271785.1 Procambarus virginalis
TTGTTCACCATACGAACTAATAAGTTGGTCTTGTGAGTCAAAAAGCAACGAGAGTGACCGCCACACACCAGCGAGCCACCACTGCCACTCCTCCTCAACACCACCTCACTCCCCCATTAAACTCCCACAATACTGTTTTTGCATTATTCCAATATACAAGACTAGATATACGTATTTACTGTTTTGTTCACCATAACTGACATCTAAGCGTGTATTGTGATTAAAGGCACAAAGACGTAGCTACTCGGTCAGCTGATCGGCGGCCGCCCTCAAGGCCAGACGCACTAATATTTCTCCTACAACAATATTGTTTTGGTGTTATTACGCTATATACAAACATTATATCTAAGTATCTACCTGTTTTATCTACCTGCCCTGTACAAATAAGTTTGTATGGTGCCCAAAGACCATAGTAGCCATCAGTAAACAACATGACATTCAAAAGGTGAAACCCTAGGGTCAACACTCACAGCAGAGGAGCTCCAGCATATTTCAACAATCCTAAGTACCTGTATTGTAGTACAGGTTGACGATAGTGAGTCGTGTCCCAGAGAACATAAAGGTATTGTGCTTTTGAAAAATAGATGGGATAACAGGAATGTGCCAAGGGAAGTGAAAAATTGGTTGAGACAAAAAGTTGCCCCTATAGTGTTAACAGTGCAGAGAACAACATTAAAGATGGCCAATGACAAGAGGAAATACATAACAGACCTTGATTTTGCTGGAATCAATGAAGAAAGCATTGATATTAGCAGTCTATACAACAAGTTGGTCAAATTAGATATATAGGAACTCTCAATGTAGAAATTATATGGTAAATTTAAAGAAAGTAATGATCATTTGAATAGCAAAGTTTTAGGTCTTGAGGGTTTAGTCAAAGACTTGCGCAAGGAAAGAGTCAATTGGAAACAAATTGCAAGACATGAAAGAAGAAAATATACTCTTAAAAATAGCTTTGGAGGAAGTTAGAGCAAATTTAAACATAAATGATTACAAAAGGCTAGGCAAGGAAATTCAAGAGGCGAAACAAGCTTTGTCAGCACAGATGGAGGAAGTACACAGGGAATGGAGACAGGCAAGAAATTATGCAACTCACTTATGCACAAGTGGCCAAGGAGAAGGAAAAACTAGAAGAAGCAGTAAAAGAACTCAAACACTGCAGCAACCAAGATGAAACAAACAACATTAGTGCGGAAGGTGACGCAACTAGGAAATGACAATCTAACGAGGTGGTGCAATTATACCCACAGTTGATCGGAGCTAACGTCATGATAAGGTTGCGCAAAGAAAGGTAGATATACATCTAGGCAGAAGATCGTAGAAGAAGCAAAAGTAGTAGATAAAATGTTTGGCCTCGTGGAAGTCTAAACCACAAGGGGTCCGGGGGGGGGGGGGGGGGGGGTTTTGGGGGTGGTGTGGGGGGGAGAATGTGTGCGACTACAGGAGAATTAGGCGGATATGTAAAAGGGAAAGCTCGACCTTTGAGGATCACCTAAATGGGGCCAAGCAGATGGAAGAAGTACTACGGAATGCCAGAAAATTACAAAACGTTGAGGATGGGATGGAAAATGGGTCGTTAAGGCGAGATCTTTCTAAAGAAGATAGGGAGAAGCTGGAACTGAACCTCGCTGAGGCAAAACGTTAAATGAGAGCATGGAATGAAGAGAAATCAATCTTTTTTACAAAGGGATAGGGGTAGGAAGAACAGTAAAGTGGTAAATAAAGGCAAACCAACAAAATCAATATAGGGGGAGTGAAGAATAAGGAGAGGGAACAAGTTCCGGAAGAATTGCATACACCAACATAGATGGAGTGTGGTCAAAAACTTTGGAGTTTAAGTGATGTTAATAAAGATGCAGCACCAGACATGTTGCCCCGGAGACAAAAACTGAAGATGATATTTTAAATGAGATCAAATTCCCAAGGGGCTACTCAATTGGGAGAAGGGACAGAAAAAATTAGATAAGGCGGTGGCGTTGCTGTGCTGTGTAAAGAACACATAAAGGTGAAGGAAATAATGAATGCCAATCCACAAGAGGTTGACGTAATAGCACTAGAGATCTGGCATGAAGATGATAAACTAATGGTATAAATGGCATATAGTCCACAACCAAGCAGCACATGGTCAAAGGGAGCGGCTAGTAGTTAACGAGAAGGTCTTATAAGAATAATGAGAGAGATTATAGCGAGAGCGGATACGATAGGTCTCGACTGTTGATAGTTGATGACTTCAACTTGAAATCCATAGGCTGGTAAGCATAGAAGCTAAAACAGAAGATTTTTGTACCTTGTAAATTTGTAGACCTCATCTGGAAACATTCTGTTAAAACATGTTAAAAGAAGTACGAGGATGAGGGAAAGGGGACGTTCCCTCAGTGAATGCTAGATTTGATATTTATTAGGAAGGAGGAAAAGATATTTAACATTCAGTACATTCCTCCCTTGGTGTAGAAAGTTACCAGTCTTTTGGAATAAAGTATGCAATTGTTATAATTGAGAAAATAAGGATGGAGGAGTCAGTTGAAAAACCGAATTCAAGAAGAGGATCATTTTATGTGAACCTTAGAATTTTTTGTGTGAGTATAATTGGACAGACTTGTTTGCTAGGCAAGGAAGTGAATGGTATGTATGTCAAGTTTTGTGAGATATATGATTAAAGCCCACAACAAAATTTATAACAAAACAGAGAGCAGAAAACTACGAAAGATTGGTCAATAGGAATTGCGGTTCGAGGGCCAGAGACCAAAGACCCAATGAAGGAATCCAATACAGGAAGAGTGCCAAACCACAAACATACAAACGATACAAGATGCAAGAAACAACTACACAGCAGTGGGAGAGATGGCCCCCCCCCCCTAAAGGAAATTTTGATAAAAACGGGATTGAAGACAAATGTAAAAACAGAACCAGTCTATTCTACAAATTATAAACAACAAATTGCAGGTAAAGGATAAATATTCAGAGGTTGAAATGGGAAAGAGAGTCACGGAAAGTTAAAAGGAAATGTGTGAAAACTAAACGAAAAGTTCCAACGTGTGTTTGTACAAAAATGAATCTTAGGGAATCCAGACACAATATAGGAAGTTCCAGAGAAGAACATTGAGCGTATAGAGGTGTCTAGATATGAAGTGGAAAATATGCTATAGGAGCTAAGTAAGAACAAGACAGTTGGGCCAGATGGAGTTGCACCATGGGATCTGAGAGAGTTTTGCACATGAGTCTCAGCATTCCACTTCAGCTGTTTTTCAGGCATCCAGTGTTACAGGAGTTGTAGCTGATGTGGGGAAAACGGCTAACATAGTGTTCCAATATACAAAAGTGGAAAGAGGGAAGACCCCCTTAATTTATAGACCTGTATAATGACAAGTTGTAATAGTCAAAATATTGGAAAAATAATTAAAACTAAATGGAGAACCATGGAGAGAAATGATGTAATATCAGACCGACAGTCTGGTTTTCGATCTGGAAGATCCTGTGTAAGAACTACCTCTGATATAATATAGTTTAGTAAACAGGGCATGGAATTACATGACCCGGACTTGGTTGTCGTTGCGGTGTACTACGGTGTGGGATAACCACTGGTGTTTTTGGCCCTATGTGGTGTGTACTACAAAGAGTGTAGTTGTTGAACATTAGAGGAATGTTGACCAGAACCACCACAACGCCATAGAAAAAAATGATTTTGAGTGAAGAATAGCAGACGATGTTCTGGTCCGTAATGGACAATGATTTAAAAGGGTTAATATATACAAGTCTGAATTGTGATGAGACCGTTAAATCGGGAGGAGCAAAAAGAGGTGTAACCGTAGGCAAGAAGCTAGGTGCGGCAGGTGGGATGAACACAAAAATACTTACAGAGGAAGACAAGTGATAAAAGCACAATGAGGCTGAGATTAAGAACAAAAAATAATGGGTACGGAATAGTAAGGAGGTTCTAGGTGTAATGTTATCTAAAGGGGTTAATGTTTGGTTAAAGGCGAATAAGAAAGGTGAGCGTTGGGGGAATACCCACCTAGTTGGGGAGATTTTATATCTTTAATTTATATGAATTTATATTAGGAATTAAAAAAGTATTTATTTAACGCCTTAATTATATATAATGGTTCGATAGCAATTTTTATACATGATGTTAAGTGATCTGTATTTGCCTCGCATAATCTGCACAAAACGATCCTATTCACATTTAGAAGGGGGTTATATAATGAATTTATATATATTCAGCAATCATACAGATACAGTATTAACACATAACAAGTTGAATAGTATACATTGAGGAGGATCTTTATCTTATTGCAGCAAACAGGCCTTAGAACTCACAGGTAATAAATAGGATGTAGACAAAACCAAATTATATACACGATTGAATCGTGTGGTTTAGCTGATTTTGAGACAGACTTCCAACACCCATAAGGTAAAAAACTGATTTATTTCTTGATTGTTGTTGTAGGGGGGGAGGAATAAAAGTCTTTTTGTTTCCTCTTTTATCCTCCCAAAAGGGCACTTAAATAATAGCAGTAATCCTAATATATATGACAGGTATATCAGATAAAACACTGTATAATAGATAATAAGCTTAATTACCTTTATTTAGTCGATTATTTGTGTTCTCACCGGTTCGACCATAATTATAATTAAATTTACTGGCCAAAAATATTAGATACAACGGGTTTGGAAAAAAAAAACACTTCCCTTCGTAACATGCAGATACTTACATATAACCTGTGTATATAGTGTAAGAACAGCAAAACCTATTTGTTTATTGTTTTATGAATGTAATAATTGAATCACTTATATGCACACCATAATTTTGAGTACAGTGCAGCGATGGTTCACACATTTTATAATATAAATATACTACAATTCACTGTATTGAATATATTACTGCAAAAAAACTAAGAAAAATCAATCAGAGACATTGAAATAAATAGGTAATATATTTGTGGCAACGGCCGTCTGACAGCTCGGGCGGAGTAGACCTCGTCTGGCGAAGGCTCTGCCAACGCCCCTTTTTTGCCACACTTCCCTACCCTATTGCGGCTAAAATATGCCACCTACGATTTTTTTTGTTATTTTTTCCGTGATCAGGGAACAAAAATGAACACTTCTATAGGACGAAAGAATTTTTTGGATTTTTTTTTTTTGTTGCGCCTGTGGGTGTGAACTCCATTTGGGCCCCTAGCGGTTTGAGGGTTAATGTTTCACACATTTCCTTTTCATTTTCCGTGAATCTATTTCCCATTTTAAACCTCTGAATATTATCCTTTACCTGCAATTTGTTGTTTATGAATTTATAGAATAGACCTGGTTCTGTTTTACATTTGTCTGCAATCCCTTTTTCAAAATTTCTTTCTGCCTCTCTTCTCACTGCCGTGTAGTTGTTTCTCGCATCTTTGTATCGCTGGTATATTTATACAGTGTTTATAGTGGTTAAATAACTGTGACAAACGGGATCAGCCCGCTCTAAATCCATGTTGTCCTGGATTGTGTAGCTCATTATTTTCCATAAAACTAGAAATTTGATTCTTAATCACTCTTTCAAACACTTTTATTATGTGTGATGTTAGTGCAACTGGTCTATAATTTTTTGCCAAGGTTTTACTCCCCCCCTTGTGCAGAGGAGCTATATCTGCAGATTTAAGTGCAGCTGGTATCTCCCCTGTATCCAGGCTCTTTCTCCATATTACGCTGAGTGCTCGAGCTATTGGTACTTTACATTTCTTTATGAATATTGAATTCCATGAGTCAGGCCCAAGAGCTGAGTGCATGGGCATATTGTCAATTTCTCTTTCAAAGTTTTCCGAGTTCGTGTTAATATCCGTTATACTATCTGCAGCTTGAATGTCATTCATAAAGAAGCTGTCTGGGTCATCAACTTTCATGTTGTTTATTGGTGTGCTAAACATAGCCTCATACTGGCTTCTTAGAATTTCACTGATCTTTTTGTTGTCCTCTGTGTACGTACCTTCATTTGTAATTAATGGTCCAACACTGGTCGAGGTTTTTGATTTTACGTGTGTGAACAAATATTTTGGATTTTTCTTTATCTCTTGTATAGCTTTCTGTTCCAATTCCATTTCCTCAGACTCATATGATCGCTTCAATGTTTGTTCTATTTCTTCGATCTACCTGCTTAGGTTTATTTTTCTTCTACTGATAGTTGTGTCTGCCGAAGCATTTCCATTTTTCTTCCTTCTCCTGTACAGTCGTCTGCGTTCTCTTTCTAGAGTGGTCCTCTTTCTGACCCTCCTCACAGGCACGTACTTCAAGCAGACCTTGTAAGCTTCAGCTGTCAGTTGAGCTATTCCCTGTGTGGGAGTTTTGTCGCTTAACCCTTTAACTGCGTTGCCTCCAAATATGACACCCCCGTGGTGCGCAGGAAATAAATTCTCTGGAAAAAATTCTTTTTTCTTTTTAAAGTGTCAAAAACCCTTCCCTCAGTATGGGTATGTAAAAAAAAAGTCGTAATTGTACTTACTTTGGCTGCTATGGGGTCCGTAAGTTGGGGCGTGACGTCATGATTCCCTGTGCGCCCGTGCTGTAAGCTCCCGGGGCGGGTGGGGCGGGGGCGGGGCGCGCGAGTTGCCGCGAATATATTTTCGTTCATTTTTTTCGCACAGTTCCAAATACATTTTATTTGTTTTTACGTACTAATCCTATGTATAGTGAACACGTACACTATATTATGGCAGTAAAACAACCGTACTGTCCGAAGACACTGTGTTACGTGCATGACACTTGTGTACACATATGCTGCACATATTTACTATGTATCATGCTAATTTATGTATACATATAATCTATTTACACACTACACACTGTCACACACTATATACATTCACCATCAACACACTCAGAACACCTCGAGTGAGAGCAGCCACACCCAGCCAGTCTCCCTCACTCCAACATCTTACTCGCCAACATTGCTCCTCCCACCATACTGTTATAGTTCTTATTACACATGTTCTATATACCTATCTACATGTTTTATTTACCAGAACTATGCAAGTAAGCCAGTATTGTGTCCAAACAGTACAGTGGCCACCATACACTGCATGAAAAATCACACAGCAGACAGCAGACGACGCTACGATTACGTCACCTCCCTCACCAAAATAGCTCCTCTCAACATTCTCCTGTTACTGTTCTTACACTATATACACACTATATATACCCATGTACATATGTGTTGCCCATAGCGAACCACTAAGCTATTATGGTGAGCAAAACAAGAGTGGCAGCCACACACACACAATGAGGCTACCTCAATTCTCGCCCTCCCTCCCTCCCTCACCAAACTTTCCTCCTTCCACAATACTACGCACAACGCTAATTATAACCACAATCCTGCTATTATCACAATCCTGGTCACTAATTCCTGTAAATGAATAATTGACCACACGTTTATTTTGAAAAGGAACCTAAGAAATCATTTGAAAATTCCTAGATGGACGAAATAATGCTGTGGTGCTGTGAACATCGTGAACAGCATTGAATCACTGATAATTGAACATTGTACCCAGTCATTATCACACTCAGGCTCTTCTATAACACTATCATGGCTAAATGATACAAGTTATATATATATTTTGACATTATTAGGCGAAGCTGTGGTCACACGCTGAACAGCAGTGCTGTGCGCTCATGCTGCGAGCGCCAGACTTGGTTGCTCACACACTACTGAGGCTCCCACACCCGGGAATGTGGACCACGATTTTTTTTAAAGATGGCGTCTGTTTACAAGAGCCCTGAGGAAGCTGATGTGAACCCCGTGTAGCCGCGGGAGATTTGAATGGAACGTGAAAAATACAAATACCCGGAGGCGCGTTGCGCAAACCAGACGCGAGCCTGCAGGCGCATTGCGCAGTTAAAGGGTTAAGACCGTCTCCCATTGAATGTTTGCAAGGTCTACATTTATTTTTTCCCAGACAATCCTCTTATTATTGAAATTGAATTGATTGAATACTCCTCCTCGCTTGTTGGGTTTCTTAGACCTACTACCGTTATTTATGCTAGTTTGCACTTCAATGAGCTTAAGGTCTGAGTATGTAGTATCTGAGATTGTAATGTCTCTGATTAGTTCATCATTGTTTGTGAATAACAAGTCTAGTGTGTTTTCGTTCCTAGTTGGTTCTGAAATCTGCTGATTGAGCAGAGTATTATCCTATTGTTCTCATTATTCGGGTATTGTCCCATACTTCTTGGGGCGCGGATAGGCGCACAATACTCGCTTTACATTCCTCTCTCGTCCTGTCTAAGCTCAATTATGGTTGCCCTGCTTACTCGTCTGCTTCTCCTCCTAAATTTTGCCATCTTGATACTTTGCACCATACTGGGTTGCGCCTCAGTTCTGGTGCCTTTCGTTCGACTCCCGCCCTCAGCTTGTATGTTGACACTGGCTTCCTATCTCTCCAGGACCACCATAATCGTTACTGTCTTGGCTACCTTACGCGGTCCTTGCAACATCCTTTCTCTCGTCTCTGTTGTGCTTTAACTTTGGTCCCTCCTGCGGTTCCTCTTCACCACCTCTCTCTTTCTGTCCGGTTATCTCGCTTACAGGATTCTCTTTCAGTTCGTATTTCTAATATTTCTCCTTGTGTTGTTCCTTCTTTACCCCCATGGAGAGTCCCCCTTCTGCAGTTTTGTGCATCTTTAACCCGCATCACTAAAGCTTTTACCCCTTCTACGGTTCTCAAACACCTTTTCCTCGAGTACTTTTCTTCTCACTCCCGCTCCATTTCCGTCTTCACTGATGGGTCTAAGTCTGCGGACGGTGTAGGCTACTCTGTTGTTTTTCCTGATTGCACTTATATGTCAACCCGTCCTCGCAAATTCGTATAGTCAATATTGACTTATTAGTTACGTGCATAGGTGATATACTAAACATAATAGTTTCCCTTGAGAAGCTTCATAGAAAACACTGACCTTGCCTAACCTACTTAGTATGTTAAAATAAGCATCTTATAGCTTCGTAATTACAATTGTTACTTAACCTATTATAGGTATAGGTTAGGTAATAATTGTAATTACGAAGCAATAAGATGCTTATCTTAACATACTAAGTAGGTTAGGTAAGGTCGGTGTTTTCTATGAAGCTTTTCAAGGGAAACTATTATGTTAAGTATGTCACCTATGCACATATTTAATAAGTCAATATTGACTATACGAATTTGCGAGGACGGGTTGTATATGTGTTGCTTATCTCCGGAGACTAGCATCTTCACAGCAGAAATTTATGCTATTCTCTATGCTCTCCGTCTCCTGCTTTCTCGTTGTCAATCTTCCTTTGTAGTTGTTGTTGATCCTTGTGGTGCCCTCATGGCTCTCGGGTCCTTTAATCCGGTTCATCCAATGGTTGTCGAGATCCAGCATTGGCCGTTTCTTATTCACAGTAAATTTAAGTCGGTTGAGTTTTGTTGGGTTCCCAGCCATATTGGTGTTTCTTTAAATGAGCGTGCGGATGCTGCCGCCAGGGAAGCTGTCCGCTCTTGTCCCATCTCTCGTAAAGGTATTTCTTATTCCGATTTTTACCCTGTTATCCATTCTTCCATCCTTACCGTTGGCAGGCTTGTTGGTCTTCTGTTACTGGAAACAAACTGCGTACTCTTAAGAGTTGTGTGTCCTCATGGCCGTCGTCCTACCACCGTAACCGACGATGGGAAACGGCTCTGGCGAGGTTGCGTATTGGCCATACTCTTAACTCATGGTCACTTGATAAAGCGCTGCCCTGCTTCTTATTGGCCAAATTGCATTGTCCCTCTTATGGTCGTGCATATCCTTGTTGAATGTTCTGACTTATGTGACGAGCGTTTGTCTTGTTTTCCTACCGTCCCCTGCGGTTGCTTGTCCCTTGATAGTATTCTTGTTGACTCAGATACTTTTGGTATCATTCGCCTTATGCGTTTCTGTGCTCGTATTGGCATCCTTAGTGATATTTAGTGCCCTCTGATTCTCCCGCACATTTGATGATGCTACATAGCCTTCCCAGTTTGGTGCCTTCTTTTGATAATTACTTACTTGGTACTCAAACACCCCCGAACTAGAACATTTTGGCACTTGAACACTATGTTCACATTCAGTACTCGTCCATTTGCTGGGCACTTACACGTAAACACGCATCCCTCGTCAGTTTTGCCATAGCTGTTGTTCAGTGCACAACACCACTAGATTTCTCTAAATTTTCTTGGATATTTTTTATATTCTTAGTATAAATAAGACACTATGGCACCAGAGAAATTTAGTGAAAGTTAGTAGATAAGAGCCAAGCAAAACAAAAATTAGTTTGAACCAAGATCGAGACAAAAAAAGAACTCGTAGCAAAATATGAAAGTGGTGCCCGCGTGTCTGCTCTTGTTAATAAAAGAAATGTGTGCAAAATGTCCAAAATTAAATTATATTCATGTCTGTTCTATGTCGATTTCTGACCCTCATTCAACTTCCCAGACTCGTGGGTTAGGCAACCAGGCCCCAGAGTCGGACTGTGATGGAAGGCTGGGCATCATATCTTCATATGATGTATAATTGTTTTCATCATATGAAGACAAGACAAGCCTGGAAGATATTTGATAAGTTTTATCATTCCCCTCAATTGTCCTTTAAACAATTAGAGTACAGTATTTGAGCCTCCTTTGCCAAGTCAGGTAGGCAAGTGCTATACTGTACTGCAATTATCAAAAGATGGCACCAAGCTAGGATGACCGGTAATGTCTATGTTGCAGGATATCCAAGAGGTCCTAAATATTACTTAGGATGCCAAAACGAGAGCAAAAATAACATAAAATGAGAGATATCAAAGGCATCCGATTCGGCTCCACAACGTGGAGCCGGTCGGCCGAGCGGACAGCACGCTGGACTTGTGATCCTGTGGTCCTGGGTTCGATCCCAGGCGCCGGCGAGAAACAATGGGCAGAGTTTCTTTCACCCTATGCCCCTGTTACCTAGCAGTAAAATAGGTACCTGGGTGTAAGTCAGCTGTCACGGGCTGCTTCCTGGGGGTGGAGGCCTGGTCGAAGACCGGGCCGCGGGGACACTAAAAAGCCCCGAAATCATCTCAAGATAACCTCAAGATAACCACCAAGGATTGTATCGGGGTACAAGTGACTGCAAGGGACTGTGATGTCAAGGTGCCGGCCACGAGCGTGAAGCTGTGGGGAAGAATGCACAAACTGTTTTGTCATTCAGGACCCAATATCAAACAGTACTGTACTTGAGCATTATATTGTATATATACAATATAGTTTTGTGATATGATTATCTTAATTGTTTTGAAATATAAATGCTGGAAACAGTGAATAGTCAGCAAAAGTTAAACAAATGTATTGAAACAAATGACCTGAACATTCACAACTAGTTAAAGTTGCCTTTCATATTACAATAGTCCAAATTACTCATAAACCAATAAAGTTAATTTGTTGCAGGAATTTTTTTTCTCAAGATACAAATAAATAAAATAAAAGATATTTCATCTTATTATAATAATTTCAGATCACTCAAAAACTAGCCTTTAATAACACACAACAGACACATAAATCACTGATAGGACTATTACTGTATTAACAAGAGTTGAAAATTATGAAGCTAAGGACCTTCTTAATTAAACCCCAACATCTACTATTTTGCTAAACTAGAAATTCTGCATTAAGAATACAGTTCATATCTGCATGTGCTACAAGAATGTCAAACTCATCCCTTAAGTACAACATAATATCCCCTTTGGCACACACACATGTTATACATCACAAAATACTAGAGAGGTAATATTAGGACTATCGCCACACTCTGTAGTCAGAGGCTCCAACACTAAATTAGTAACAAGTATGAGCCTTTTCCATATCACTAAACACTTCAGAGAATGTAACTAAATATAATGAATTTTGCACTACTAGCAACTACTGTAGCCGAGTGGCTAGTTTAGTATTAACTATTGTAGGTCAATAACTAGCATCAATTAGGTAACCTACATTGGCATCAACTAACTGATAACTTACACTGGCATCAACTAGCTACTAACTTACACTGGCATCAACTAGCTACTAACTTACACTGGCATCAACTAGCTACTAACTTACACTGGCATCAACTAGCTACTAACTTACACTGTCATCAACTAGCTACTAACTTACACTGGCATCAACTAGCTACTAACTTACACTGTCATCAACTAGCTACTAACTTACACTGGCATCAACTAGCTACTAACTTACACTGGCATCAACTAGCTACTAACTTACACTGTCATCAACTAGCTACTAACTTACACTGGCATCAACTAGCTACTAACTTACACTGGCATCAACTAGCTACTAACTTACACTGTCATCAACTAGCTACTAACTTACACTGGCATCAACTAGCTACTAACTTACACTGTCATCAACTAGCTACTAACTTACACTGGCATCAACTAGCTACTAACTTACACTGGCATCAACTAGCTACTAACTTACACTGGCATCAACTAGCTACTAACTTACACTGTCATCAACTAGCTACTAACTTACACTGGCATCAACTAGCTACTAACTTACACTGGCATCAACTAGCTACTAACTTACACTGGCATCAACTAGCTACTAACTTACACTGTCATCAACTAGCTACTAACTTACACTGGCATCAACTAGCTACTAACTTACACTGGCATCAACTAGCTACTAACTTACACTGGCATCAACTAGCTACTAACTTACACTGGCATCAACTAGCTACTAACTTACACTGTCATCAACTAGCTACTAACTTACACTGGCATCAACTAGCTACTAACTTACACTGGCATCAACTAGCTACTAACTTACACTGGCATCAACTAGCTACTAACTTACACTGGCATCAACTAGCTACTAACTTACACTGGCATCAACTAGCTACTAACTTACACTGGCATCAACTAGCTACTAACTTACACTGTCATCAACTAGCTACTAACTTACACTGGCATCAACTAGCTACTAACTTACACTGGCATCAACTAGCTACTAACTTACACTGTCATCAACTAGCTACTAACTTACACTGGCATCAACTAGCTACTAACTTACACTGGCATCAAAGAGCTACTAACTTACACTGGCATCAACTAGCTACTAACCTACACTGGCATCAACTAGCTACTAACTTACACTGGCATCAACTAGCTACTAACTTACACTGGCATCAAAGAGCTACTAACTTACACTGGCATCAACTAGCTACTAACTTACACTGGCATCAAATAGCTACTAACCTACACTGGCATCAACTAAGGTAACCAGCACTAGCAACAGCTAGGTAAGCTACACTAGCATCCGGTTACCTTGTGTTGGTTCCAGGATTCAATGTCAACACTAGCATCAACTAGGTTTGCAACATAAAAGTTATAAAGAAAATGTTAAATTGTATACAGTACTTAAATTAAAAATGATGCTCTTATATTATCAATCCCTTTTTGAACTCAAAGTCATTCTGAAATAGCGGTCTCGTGATTTAAAACGTTTACCAAACAAATCAACGAATCACATGGATACTATCTGCAAATTATGTAGCCACTTTTCGTATTTTCACTGTAATGTGACAGCGATAATTCAAAGCAAACATAAACACAGAATATAATCATTTAAATATACACATTATTTATGCCACCAAAATGCTAAACATTTCCTTCTATTAGACCTATCATGAAATAATGTTTATACAGCAGTTGTATAAAAGAAATCAGTCTAGTTAAATCATTGATACGTACATGGAATAAATGTTTACACACGTTTTAAGACGTGATCAATTAAGGGTATGTTATAATGCAAGACTAAACACATTATGTACATCTTACATACAAAATGTTCCTCACTAGCATTACACAGGGGCCATCAATGACACTGCACAGGACCATTAGTGGCACTACACAGGACCATCAGTGGTACTACACAGGACCATCAGTGTTCCTCATTGGCACTACACAGGGCCATCAGCAATCCTGTGTGACACTACACAGAACCATCTATGATCACGAGTGGCACTACACAGAACCACAATGCTGAGTGGTACTACACAGGACCATCTGTGCCCCTGAGGGTACTACACAGGACCATCTGTGCCCCTGAGGGGTACTACACAGGACCATCTGTGCTCCTGAGTGGTACTACACAGGACCATCTGTGCTCCTGAGGGGTACTACACAGGACCATCTGTGCTCCTGAGTGGTACTACAGAGGACCATCTGTGCTCCTGAGTGGTACTACACAGGACCATCTGTGCTCCTGAGGGGTACTACACAGGACCATCTGTGCTCCTGAGTGGTACTACACAGGACCATCTGTGCTCCTGAGTGGTACTACACAGGACCATCTGTGCTCCTGAGTGGTACTACACAGGACCATCTGTGCTCCTGAGGGGTACTACACAGGACCATCTGTGCTCCTGAGTGGTACTACACAGGACCATCTGTGCTCCTGAGGGGTACTACACAGGACCATCTGTGCTCCTGAGTGGTACTACACAGGACCATCTGTGCTCCTGAGTGGTACTACACAGGACCATCTGTGCTCCTGAGTGGTACTACACAGGACCATCTGTGCTCCTGAGGGGTACTACACAGGACCATCTGTGCTCCTGAGTGGTACTACACAGGACCATCTGTGCTCCTGAGGGGTACTACACAGGACCATCTGTGCTCCTGAGTGGTACTACACAGGACCATCTGTGCTCCTGAGTGGTACTACACAGGACCATCTGTGCTCCTGAGGGGTACTACACAGGACCATCTGTGCTCCTGAGGGGTACTACACAGGACCATCTGTGCTCCTGAGTGGTACTACATAGGACCATCTGTGCTCCTGAGTGGTACTACACAGGACCATCTGTGCTCCTGAGGGGTACTACATAGGACCATCTGTGCTCCTGAGTGGTACTACACAGGACCATCTGTGCTCCTGAGGGGTACTACACAGGACCATCTGTGCTCCTGAGGGGTANTAGGTCTAGTGATTAAGGGTATGAGGAAGCAGGAATTCATACAGTTAAGGAAGCTAACAGTAGTAGGTGTTCAGGCTCGCAGAGGTCAATATTAAAGTCCCTGCGATAATTAGATGGTTTTTGTTAAGTCTGTTATCGAGTATTAGATTTCTAAGGTTTGAGTTGAATTCGGACACATCAGTGTTAGAATTCTATAGACTGCACCCACAGACAGGACCAGCCCGTCCTCCAAACAAAGATCCAAAAGTGATTCCATGCACCCACCAAACCCCCTGTTTATGAATGAAAAGCGGTTACACACGATTCACAACTGCTGGCGTTCGAACATATCCGGAACAAGTGCTTCACTGACGAATTTTGTTCGAATTACAACGCTATAAATGCTTCACCCACGTACTACAAATACAAATAGTCACCAACAGAACCTAAACACCTGACCTAACCTATCCTATGCCTATATATACACAATGTGCCAATATATTATAATATTAATTTATACGTGAGAAAATTCCCGTTTTGAATGAACAGCATGTTAACATTTATGAATGCGTCTGTGGGGTCGACCGCTGAATGTAATGGACTTGAGTCGAGGATGGGTTGACAGGACAGACTCGGCACCCTTGACTCTGAAGCTAGCGAAGATATACTCCCCACGGGAGTCTCTAGTTCCCTCTACCTCTCTTACCTCTTACTTCTCTACCTCTTACTTCAACTCCATCATTATGGAATCTAAGGCCTTGCCCTGGACTATATGCGTTCCTATCTTAGTGATAGACGCCAATGGGTAGCCATCAATGATATAACCTCTCCCACTCTACCACTAACCGTAGGGGTGCCACAGGGCAGTATTTTGGGATCTCTCCTATTTCTTATATACATCAATGATCGTCCTAATGTCTCTAACATTCTGAAACCTATATTGTTTGCTGATGATACTATCTCATCTACTCAGACTCCAATCTGCACACATTAAATAATGTTGTGAATAATGAATTAAAAAGTCCACTTATGGATGTCAACCAACAAACGAACACTAAACATAGAAAAGACCTACTACATCTTATTTGGAAGCAAATCAACAAATGCAATTCAGCTTCAGATAGACAATGTTAACATCAGTAATAAAAATGATGGAAAGTTTCTTGGCCTATTCCTAGACAATAGACTCAAACTTCAGCACCCACATACAACACATAACTAAGAAAGTCTCTAAAACAGTTGGTTTACTCTCCAAAATCAGATATTATGTTCCTAACTCTGCTCTTCTCTCACTATATTATGCACTAATCTATCCCTATCTTAATTATGGTATCTGTGCTTTGTTTTCAACCACTGCAAACCACCTCAAATCCATCATCATCCAGCAAAAATCCGCTATTAGAATAATAACAAACTCTGCTTTCAGACAACACTCAGCCCTCCCTAAACATGCTAAACATAAACTCACTTCACATATTCTCTTGTGTCAATTACATTTACAAAACTCTGTTCATAAATGCAAACTCTGCTCTGAAACTCTCCCTGGATAGATGTAATAGGACCCATTATCACCACACCAGAAATAAAATATCTTTGATATCCCCAGAGTCAAACTTAATCTGTGTGAACACTCTATGCAAATAAAGGGATCTAGTCTATGGAACTCACTCCCGAATGAATTGAAAAGCTGTCAAACTTTTGCCTCATTCAAAAACAAAACAAAAAGTACCTAATTTCATCTTCATAGTGTCCTACTTCGTGCTTCAAAATTGCACTGTATCTAGTGCTACCCAATCCCCCAATCTGTATGTACATAATCCAAACAACTTTACCACTGTGATCATTGCTGTTTTTCTTATATGTGCTATTTATATGCTGTATTGTGCCTATTAATCTTTGTTAAATTACCAATCAAACTGTCAATGCAATCAATCAGAGCTACCGATGTGCTTTAATATATCTCCTAATCTCTCTCATCTCATTTTTTTCTTGCAATGTACCTGTTATCACTATATAATTTTGATAGAATTCATCTACTTAAAATTATCTGTTAGATTAAGGACCTGCCCGAAACGCTGCGCGTACTAGTGGCTTTACAAGAATGTAATTACTATGCTATGTATTCTCACAATCCCAATGTATCTTTTGTATATATATATAAATAATACATAAATAAATAAAACTGAAAACTCACACCCAGAAGTGACTCGAACCCATACTCCCAGGAGCAACGCAACTGGTATGTACAGGGACGCCTTAAACCACTTGACCATCACGACCAGACAAGTGCCGGCGGGGAAGTGGTTCATATAGCCTCGGCTATCACTTCCTTTTGTCCGGTCGTGATGGTCAAGTGGTTTAAGGCGTCCCTGTACATACCAGTTGCGTTGCTCCTGGGAGTATGGGTTCGAGTCACTTCTGGGGTGTGAGTTTTCAGTTGTATCTAGTCCTGGGGACCATTCAGGCTTGTTTGCATTTGTGTTCCTCACGTGTTGCCCAAAAAATGAGGTGATTTGATAAAATGCTATGCCCAAGATTACCATCCGAGTGCCGGCGGGGAAGTGGTTCATATAGCCTCGGCTATCACTTCCTTTTGTCCGGTCGTGATGGTCAAGTGGTTTAAGGCGTCCCTGTACATACCAGTTGCGTTGCTCCTGGGAGTATGGGTTCGAGTCACTTCTGGGGTGTGAGTTTTCAGTTGTATCTAGTCCTGGGGACCATTCAGGCTTGTTTGCATTTGTGTTCCTCACGTGTTGCCCCAAAAAATGAGGTGATTTGATAAAATGCTATGCCCAAGATTACCATCCGAGTGCCGGCGGGGAAGTGGTTCATATAGCCTCGGCTATCACTTCCTTTTGTCCGGTCGTGATGGTCAAGTGGTTTAAGGCGTCCCTGTACATACCAGTTGCGTTGCTCCTGGGAGTATGGGTTCGAGTCACTTCTGGGGTGTGAGTTTTCAGTTGTATCTAGTCCTGGGGACCATTCAGGCTTGTTTGCATAAATAAATAAAATAAATATAGAATGAGTGTGTCGAGGTGAGGTATAATATAGAAGGAGCGTGTAGAGGTGAGGTATAATATAGAAGGAGCGTGTAGAGGTGAGGTATAATATAGAAGGAGAGTGTAGAGGTGAGGTATAATATAGAAGGAGAGTGTAGAGGTGACACGGGAGACATCTCCTGTCCACGAGGCTAACCATAGCCCGTGCTTCTTGCCCAGCTCCTGTGCCAGGTAAGTTACGGGCTCATCATAGCCCGTGATACTTGGAACTTGTTCCGAGTAGCTGAATCTATAACAACAACAACAAGTAGAGGTGAGGTATAATATAGAAGGAGAGTGTAGAGGTGAGGTATAATATAGGAGAGTGTTGAGGTGAAGCATAATATAGAAGGAGAGTGTAGAGGTGAGGTATAATATAGGAGTGTATAGAGAGGTGAGGTACATTATATGTGTCCCGGCTCACACATTCTGCGATACATAAAATTCTGGACTAATGATGTGTGTCCCGGCACAGAGGTACCCTGGTGTCGCTGAAGCTGTCGCCCAACTTGAGGAAGGTGCACAAGGACGCCAAAGGTGCCGATGAACACAAGTTGAAGGACATAGAACTCTCCAAGATGGAGAGACTGGTGGCCACCAACAAGGGTTAACTTACCCAAGACTCTATCACCACTATACCGTTAAGTTCAAGTTCACAGTTACGGTTGAAATTGATTACACTCAATGTAGATACATTGCATTAATCTGGGAACATCATACTAATATATTTTTATTACGTTTTAATAAAACTTGTTTTAATGTTAAAGTTTTGTCGCCATTTTAACACTCAGGCGTGAGCATGAAAGACATATGTCGGCTGTTAATTATTATATGAATTATTATTATAATTATTGTATGAGTTCATTGAAGAACTGGAGGGTTGGGCCTCCAGGAGCATCAGGCATCGCGCCGGTGACGTCATAGGCCTAGGTGCAGGCCACAGATACAAGTCACATGTACGAGCTGTTCGCAAGATGCAACTGTCTGATGGCTCCCAGCTTGACTATGTAAACAGATTCAAATACCTTGGCCTTGAGGTGCCACTGTATGGTCCTCTTGTATTCAGACTCTGTCGACAGTATAAAGAGAGGCTCCGAGCTCTCAAGGCTGTTGCAGGTTATCACTCAGGCTATGGTGCCAATGTCAGAATTGTCAAAATGATGTACCTTGTATACATCAGATCTTTAGTGGATTATGCTGCACCTCTGCTTGTTTTGATGCCTGAAAGAAAGCTTGGAGGGCTTGAAAAATTGCAGAACGAAGCCTTGAGGATAATCCTTGGGTGCCCTCGTACCACAAAGATACTTAATATGAGAAAGGAACTTAATATTCCGAGCATTGTTGATCGTGTTACTGAAATTAACTGTCAAATTGGTATAAAAATGCTTAGGCTAACTCATCCTAATCCTTGCACAGAAGCCCTCCAAATTTCTTTATTGAAGATCAGCATTGTTCCAAATGGATAGCAAAAACTGGAACTCAACTCAGAATGTATCAGGTTCATGATTTGTACCAAGAGAAACAACAACGGTACTTTCCTGCACCGTGGGAGGTTACACCCTTTCCAGTTTTAATCCCTCCCTTTCCACCCAAGAAGCAAATTAGAGATCAGCCCAAGCTTCGTCTTGAGGCAAAGCTCAACGCCTTAAGCCATTGATGCTCTGTCCACAGAGCATTCTCTCTCTCTCAAATCATATACACTGATGGTTCCCTACACCGCACCACGAGTGTAGCTGGAAGTGCAGTTGTCCTGACAATGGGCGATGGCTTGTACTTTGAGTGGGGAGTCCGTATAAACAACTGGGCCTCTACCCTTCAGACTGAACTATTTGCCTTGCTCCTTGCACTGAAATGTGTACAAGTCTCCAAACTTGATACATTAATTGTAAGTGACTCCTTATCATCCTTAAATGCTCTCAACTCTTTAAGACATAACTGTAACATGCTCGTGTCCGAAGCTAGACACAAATACAACAAAATTATTAACGATGGTAACAGAGTCCATTTCATGTGGTCTCCATCTCATGTTGGCCTCCGAATGCATGATAGAGCTGATAAGTCAGCCAAAGAATCTGCCTTTAAAGGAGCCGTTGAGTGTAACCTTGGATTGTCAATGAGCAATCTGAGAGCAGCAGTACACCGAGAACTTCAACAAGATCTTGTAAATCTGAGGCAAAGTGAAATTGACACCAGTAATTCCATCTATCATCATACTATCATGCAAGAGGAGCCACACATCTATGGATCATCCAATAAAATCAGCAGACTTCTAGAAGTTACTACTGCTCGGCTTAGACTCGGTTACAAGTATCTCTGAGAATTCTCATTATCTGCCGATGTAGGCCTGACCAAATGTAAACTGTGTCAAAAAAATTATTCGCACACCCTCCGTCACTATGTGATGGAGTGCGAAAAGATACGTGAATTTAGAGACAATTCTATAACCAATGTTCCAGCGATGTGTAAATATTTCATTCAAAATGATCTGCTACCAGAAATTTTAGCCAAATATCCCCAGTTTGCTAACTGTAGGGAGATATATACAAGAGTTGTTACATTCATGTACAGCCACTAGTACGCGTAGCGTTTCGGGCAGGTCCCTGGAATACGATCCCCGCTGCGAAGAATTGTTACAACCAAGTACACATTTTACTGTTGAGTTAAACAGAGGCTACAGTTAAGGATTTGCGCCAGTAAATCCTCCCCGGCCAGGATACGAACCCATGACAAAGCGCTCGCGGAACGACAGGCGATTGTCTTACCACTACACCACGGACTGGTAAAGTAGCTGAGTGATTGTAACCTATCCACCGCTGCCCGCTGGATGGGGGGCGGTGTGTGCAGGACAAACATATAAATTGTGACACTAGCTCTCCACATATGTCAGTTGCTTAATTAGAACTGTACTTGAGGTCGTCGATCTCGAACCCATTGTTGATGTGACGACTTATATTGAATTTTGTAACTAGCTCATCAAGATTGTAACTTGCTTAGCTAAATGAATTGTGGGGTTCAGTCCCTGAGCCCATTATGTGCCTCTGTAACCCTTTCCACTACCGCCCACAAGATGGGTATGGGTGCATAATAAATGAACTAAACTAAACTATCGTACGCAAGATGGTCCGTTAGCGAATAATAAATCCAACACCTAATTACCTAACGCAATCCAACCTAACGTA
This sequence comes from Procambarus virginalis, assembly GCA_020271785.1. Taxonomy (NCBI): domain Eukaryota; kingdom Metazoa; phylum Arthropoda; class Malacostraca; order Decapoda; family Cambaridae; genus Procambarus; species Procambarus virginalis. The sequence goes on from WNGS01033470.1 coordinate 1,823,685, forward strand.
ACCCAAACCCTCGTAGCGAAGCCCAGCCATACCTAACACAGCCTGACGTAAGCAAATACACCAAAATCTAACGATAAATACGGTTTTGTCAATCGAGAAATGAACTTTGTATACGATTTGAAGCAGGGTTGCCAGATTGGGCTACAAGTAGCGAATTGGGCTACTTTGGGAGCCCCTGCGCTCCCAAGTTTTTAATTTCGCTACTTGCGACTTTTTGGCTACTTTAAAGCAAGTTGGGGGTAATCTGGGCTATTAATATTAAAAAACAAAATAAATGATGATATTTTGTTTTTATAATGTAATGTGTACAAATCACAGCCGCGTCCAACAGCCTGATTGACTAGACCACTTAGGAGGCTTTGTCAGAGACCGGGCCCCTGGGGGCGTAATCCTAGGAATCTTTGAAAGAAAAGGTAACCGCAAGGCAAAGTAACCTTCCCAGGGGGCCAGGGATTTCCTAACCTTAATTGTCATTATACTTCATCCCAAAAGCGACAGCTGGTTCCACAGATCTTCATTAAGGAGAGAACGTTATCTAGAAAATTACAGATTGATAAATGATAATAAAGATCCCCTACAGTATAACCTTTGTCAGGAAGACAATGGTTGGTAAGGAGCGGTTGTGTAACGTGGCTGTTAGATCAGTGGGATTCTTTAACCAGCTCAGTTACCAAATAGCTTCTTCCTCTTGTGATAAATATGTTGCAAGGCAACTTTTTCAATGTACTCTGATCCCCCAATAAGCTATATTTCACATTTCTCAAACCAATCCTAAATGATTTGAAAAGATGAATTTATTTTATCAAAATGATGAAGCAGATCAGTGTAGCCTTCACACTGTCTTTGAAAACTTCACTCTTAGAATGCTCAGAAGAATCGTGCATCCTGATCATGCAAAGCTTGATGTTAATTTGGAATACAATTCCATATATCTGCCCCTGGAGAAAGTTGACTTTGGTTACGAGTTTTCACACTTCTGGCAAGTAACAGACAAAACAATTTTATAACGCAGGAAAAGTTTCAAAAGATTCAAGAAAGATGCCTTAATTTTGTAATGAAGGCTTGCAAATAGCGTCTTTCTCGTATTCTAAGTAATGCTAAACTTTCAAAAAGGTGAAAAATCTGTCAACCAGCATATGTCTTAGCCACATACGGCCACCATTTCAGAACTTCAATTAATACTAGCTGACCAATCTAAGCTTAGTGAAATGAAAGTCAGTGGCGCCTACTGTTACCATTGACTGGTCCAACATTTGTGAGGGACAAATTCTAACATCTGGATCATCATTTTGGACCAAGGCAATAACAGTCAAGAACGCTGCTGGCGATCCTGTACTGATTGACCTCGCTCAGTTTGCATTGAAACTATACAGCTTACCAATCAGTAATGCCGTGGTTGAACGGATATTTTCGACGGTAACATATGTGAAAACTAAACTGAGAAATCGAATGGGACTTGAGCTTTTGACATCAATCTTGAGCATCAAAACATATATCTTGAAGAAATCTGAACTTGTTACTCATCATTTGAACCACTCATGTCAATGCTTAAATATGAGTCTGCAATATACAAGAACGATCGAGGTTGTGGATGCTGACGAAGATCTTCTTGAAAATCTACAACTGTGATTGTTGTTGTTGTTAAAGATTCGCTACTTGGAACACAGTTCCAAGTGGCACGGGCTATGGTGATTGATTAAGATTAAGCCATCCAAAGAGGTGGCACGGGCATGATAGCCCGTAAGTGGTGGCCCTTTTGAGCCATTACCAGTATCAATAGATGATACTGGATATCTGTGGAGGTGCGACTGCACCCTGCGTGACGGGAGATGTCTCCCGTGCTTGCTGTTCTTGATTGATGAAGATTAAGCCACCCAAAAAGGTGGCACGGGCATGAATAGCCCGTAAGTGGTGGCCCATTTGAGCCATTATCAGTATCAATAGATGATACTGGAGATCTGTGGAGGTGCGACTTCACCCTGCGTGACGGGAGATGTCTCCCGGACCAAATGGTGACCAAATGGTGGCTATGGGAGCCCGTAGAGGTATATATAGCTGTGAAGACGTGGAAGGACTGACCATTTGGTCACCATTGGTCCGGGAGACATCTCCCGTCACGCAGGGTGCAGTCGCACCTCCACAGATCTCCAGTATCATCTCTCGATACTGGTAATGGCTCATAAGGCCACCACTTACGGGCTATTCATGCCGTGCCATCTCTTGGGTGGCTAATCATTATCAATCAATCAATCGTGGAAGGACTCCACACCCATGCTTCATACAACAAATATTGGTAAGTTATCCTATTATCATATTTTTAAAATATATATATGCAGAGATAATATTAATAAAACAATTAAAATCGTGTAGTATGTAATTCTATATATCAAAATATATTACTTTGAAACTCGTATCAGTCACTAAACCAAAAATTGGGCTACTCTTATTGCAAATTTGCTACTTTTAGACCGTCAGCTCGCTACTTTCAGCAATTTGGATATGGCAACCCTGATTTGAAGTTCAGTATATGAGAGGTGGCGAGCAGACGAGCGTCGTGTGTTTCATCACTCTTGTGGCTCACCGCCAGGCCCTACATCACCCTCTAAACCCACCAGGGCCACCCTCAGGCCAGGGCGCACTAACTGTGCAAGGAAGGAGTATATGGGCAAGATAGCTCAAATTTACCCGCGCTAAATCCGGCAAAACAACAAAGTTTTGCCGCGCTAAAGCCCGCCATCTTGCCAGTGTTTCAAACATTCAAAACATTAAGAGTATCTCCCGCCGCCAGACTAAGCTGGGTGCTCTCCCGCCGCCACAGAGGTGAAGCTGTGGAAGCTTTGCAAGCTTGGGAGAAGATAGTTTTAAGGAATAATTGTTCAAGTCCGCAGTTTTGGCGCCGTGATTGTCGTGACGTCACCGTTGGCAAATCAGTTATATTGATGACTGACGAGTGTCGTGTACGTCGACGTCTACAGTGACACCATCACCAGCACTACAGTGACACCATCACCATCGTCTGAATTATAGATTTCTTCTACAGTGACACCATCACCAGCACTAGTGACGTCATCACCAGCACTAGTGACGTCATCACCAGCACTAGTGACGTCACCAGTTGTGGTAAACAAACCACTCGCACGTGTCTTCACATATAAACACGTTGTACTGAACGGGGTGAGAATAGCTTGAGCTACCTCATACCTGATTGTGTGTGTGTTTATACCTCGGTAAACTGATTTCTATTAAATTTCAAGCAGTCCTGGGCGTGGCGGCAGCCTTCCCTGCCCTCTACATGCTCCTGTGATACCTTCTACAGTGCTCTCTACACGCTCCTGTAACACCGCCCTCTACATGCTCCTGTGATACCTTCTACATCGCTCTCTACACGCTCCTGTAACACCGCCCTCTACATGCTCCTGTGATACCTTCTACAGTGCTCTCTACACGCTCCTGTAACACCGCCCTCTACATGCTCCTGTGATACCTTCTACATCGCTCTTTACACGCTCCTGTAACACCGCCCTCTACATGCTCCTGTGATACCTTCTACATCGCTCTCTACACGCTCCTGTAACACCGCCCTCTACATGCTCCTGTGATACCTTCTACACCGCTCTCTACACGCTCCTGTAGCACAAAGTTAAGCAAGATCTACGTGATTGTGCCCAGTGTGACTATTAACTACAGTATATGGAAAAACAAGCAGGTAACTTAAATGAAGCTGTCATTAACTTGTTGGTTGTCAGGAGTTGGCGTCAGGCACTCGGCCTTGTCGGTGTTCAGTCTCATTGTTCACAAGAGTTTGAACTGTTCATTTTCTAATTGTCACAACCTTATGTATAGTTAAGTTAGGCAATTTTTGGCTCTGTTGGGTTTTAAAATCCATTGGCGAACAGTCGTGTGTGCCGTGTGACTTATCCCTGCTGTCATTGTGCAATTACCTGAATTTACCTGAGGGCCACTAAAACTAGTGGCCTTAATGAGGACAGGAAGCTGGCGGCTTGTCAAAGACCCCCCCCATTTGTCCTGATGACTTTTTCAAACTGGATTTTAAAGTTCAGCAGTCTTGGCAATTAATTACTATTACCTGTTGTTTATAAGAAAATTTGAACAAGAAATCACATACCATATCAAGTATTGAGCTATTGAATAACCAATTAATTCAACACAAAATTTCATAGAAAGAAAATACAGTACATGGAATCTAGACTGAATTATAGATTTCTTCATTAAATATTGGGAAAATTTATTCCATTACTGTATTTATTTTTGCATTATTTCCAGTTACATTTAATTTTCCATTTTTCTAACCACATTGACAGCTAAATTTTTATATACTGTATGTTGCAACAATTTGGTCAAAATTAAGAATTGTGAGGATAGTTAGCAAAGTAATTTTTTGCAATTCACAAATATTATTTGACTGAAAAAGTTTAACCAGTTTATTTGTGATTTTTTTGGGGGGTTATCAAAGTTTAAGATTAATTTGTTACAATTCTCTTAATTCTATTTGGCTGTAGTATTCAATCAATGTCATCCCCAGCATTTTTAATTTATATTTTTAGTGGTTATATTCAAGCAATTATTGAGAGGAAAGGTAACAATTTCATAACCAAAATAATTGTTAAAGTGCCATAATTGTAAATTACATTTGTGAATGTCAATAGAGAAGCATTATTTATCTTGTGTAAGTTGAGCTAAACTAATCATGTTGCACAGGGAAATAGAGGAAATGAAGACAACCCAAATAAAGGCAACATCGCTTTCTTGTGATAATTTACGTCTAATCGAATTTTGGTGGGAAGAATTCGATATGTTTTTGACAGAAGGATCTATTTTTGAAAAAGTTTTGGATCCATTTTTCCTCATACAAGTATTAGTGAATTCTACCAAGCGGCCAGATGAAACTCTGAATGCTTATACTAGTCGTTTAGATAAACTAATTTATGCACTTAAGGAAGCCCTAAACAAGTCAGAATGGACAAACAGTGATGGTTTCATGACCCCAGTAGCAATGGCTAAATTAGTAGCATTTGGGTCATTACAACGATATGCTCCTAGAGAAATTCTACCAATGTTAAAGATGGACAAATTTGGCCCAGAAAATGAAATAGGGGATGTTTATGTTGCTATGGTCAATGCAGCTTATATAATGTTACCTGGCACCCGATCATTGCAAACTCAAGAAGCTGTGAATGTCATGCCAAGCCCTCAGCACTATCATCCAGCACAGTTACACAATTTTCAGCCGAGAAAACAGATAGGAAGTCGGAAAGAAACAAATATTCCTAGATTTCCTAGATGTAACAATCCACTTCAGAATGCCACAACATGTGATAATTGCAGAAAGACTGCACTCTTAGTCCAAGATTGTTGGAGTAAGCCACAGGGAACAGTTCCACCTCACCAGTTTGCATGGTCACCAGATAAAGGAAATGACTCAAAGCCTCCATACTGTTCTTACCATAAAAAAGTTGGCCACCACACATTAATGTGTAGGGCTCGACAAAGGTCCCAACAGGGTAACAATACATACCATCAGTCATGACGTGGTGGACAGCATTTTGGTAATTATTCTAATGGAACCATCAACTGTGCTCCCACTGTAAGGCCTAAGAACGACGAGTCTTTTTTTGTGAAGTTGGTTATGTTCTCCCGAGACATCCTAGGTGCTAATTACAATATTCTGTTTATTCAATAGCAATCCATAAAAAGTTTGGACATTTGAGAGGAGGATATCTAAAACAGGTTAGGTACTGATTTTTATGGAAAGCAAGAGACCACGACTCGCACCAGACGTTGACATCCTTGATGAAGCCAATTTAGCAATGAGATTATCAAAACTGTTGACATAGCCACGATAAATATAATATTCATCCCGTTAACGACATTGCTAGGCAATTAAAATTGTTGTCCTATCCATTCCTAAGAGATGTTTGAGGTACAAAGGTTAACATTAGGGTCTCATGCTTGTACAGTATATCATGCCACCTACAAGTATACCTTGCAAGAAAGTCACATAGAGCTACAAGCAATAGTTAAATTGGATCAAATTTAAACCAGAGAAAAACTTTAGACTATACCTGCCCAATGCACAGAGGAAGGTGCTGACTTTACCAGGCCAACATGGTTACCCACTGTTTACACCAGACCAACAAGGTAAACTGACTAAACCTGCCCAGCACAGAGTAAAACACTGGCTGGACCAGACTAACACTGAACCACTGTTAGGATCAGTTGGTCTGGTCTAAGCAGGGTAAACTGTTGTTTAGACCAGGTCAACAGAAGGTAAACTGCAGCTGTACATTTGGCCACATTAGGTTTTCAACTTATTCATTTAAAATGGACATAAAGTTGTAGTAAAATATTGCCATACTAAAATGTAAATGTCAGAGCCAGTTACTCGCTATAGAATATATTAGTGTAATGAACATAATCAAAAACAAATTTTTTTAATAGTTGATTGCCAAGGAAAGGTTACCCTCTCGTGACGTGACATTGACGTGCGTGACATTGATGACTTGGGAATAAGTAATCAGAATCCTGAGCAGGAGGGGGAAAGTTCAATGGTAGAGTGCCCCAGATCAACCAGTATTGGTAATCTCAGTCACAGTGCGAGTCCCAGTCCAGCTACAGCTAATAGGAGCCCCTTATAAGTTGTCAGGAAAGCTTCATGTATTAGTGTGGCTGACCAAGAGCAAATACAGTTTGTGATAGTTGAAATTAAATCTCACCTTCCTAATTGGAAGCTGTAAGTCTTTCTATGGCTGTACAGCAGTTCAATCCACCTAGAACTGTAGTGATTATTAGAAATATGGTACAAACTTCCTGCTTGTGTAAATTAGATGCCAATCTTGATATTTTGTAATTATTCTTTTTATTATAAAAATTGCAATAAAAATTTTAAGCTGGATAACATTTTGTATATCAAGTGTAAGACTTCCATTATTAAAAGTGCAATTAACCAGTCATTGATATTAATTATTGTTAATTAAAATATGAATATGTATTTTCTGGCTAGTTTGCTGTACTATGGAATGTAGATATATTGGTCAAGTATCTATGTCATCAATTATCACGACTAAAAGATGAATTCATCCTCTTGAATAGTAAGTCACATTTTAACATATAAATCCACTAAGGCCAAAAATTCATGTACTAAAAATCATAGTGGCTCTCAGAATTGGTATGATGTCCTGTTTTCTATTATGGATTCTGTTAGGTTAGGTTTGGGCAATTCAGTACATCAGTTAAGTGATGTTGTGAATGCTCAAGAGGATGGCTGAAAAGATGGTACAGTATAGTTAAATAAAGCACATCTCTCTTGTAAGACTGAACATTGCATGGATTTTTATAATAAATTCCATTGAACAAGTAATTCTATTCTCAGGTGAAGTATGTAAGCTAATTATTGTGCTCACTGGAAAAGCACCCTGTAATTCTCATGTGTGCTGATAGACAGACCTGCTGCAGTAGCATGTTGAATGTATTGAATAATTAGTCTGTAACTAGTTGTATGTGTGTGTTATTTGTAATCTGTCTACGATGCCTCGGATGTGAGACAAAATATGTTAGAGAATGCAGATCATTAAATGGAGCAATTATACAATTTACATAATGTGTGTGTTTTTCTCCTTATTAAATATATATATACAGTATGAGATATGACAACCAATGCATATCTTAGCTGTGGACTGTGTGAATGAATGCAATACAGTCGCCAGCTCCAGAAACAGGTCAACTGTTTGCTCAGTACTCCCTTTCTCTTTCAGCGCAGTAGAGATTTCTGAAAGAGGTGAATACTGTACATCGAACATATACGGCATACATCGAAACGATAAGCCACCTAAATTACCGGGATTGTCGCAAAACTCTCAAGATGTACTCTCTGTAAAGGAGACAAGGTACCAAATAATATATATACATGAAAGGTACTGGAGGGCCAGGTCCCAAATTTGCATGATAGAATAACAACATACTAGAGCAAATGGGTACGGAAGGAAATGAAGAATTGAACCAGTGAGGAGTAGAGGTGCCATAGGCACAGAGAACACTGAACATCAGATGTCCACAGCTGTTCAACACCCTCCCAGCTAGCAATACTGTAGAAATATTGCCGTTACAAAGGTGGACTTCTTCAAGAACCAATTAGATAAATTCTTGCAAGAAGTACCAGACCAACTGGACTGTAGTGGATATGTGGGACTACTGGCAGCTGCAAGCAACAGCCTGTTTGACCACGTTATCACAAGTTGAAGGCCAGGCTCGGGGTGTAAAAAAACTCTTGAAGCTCTCTCCAAGTAAGATCTAGGTAACTGGTTAAGCAAACATTTATAAAGCTGTAAAAATACAAGATACAAATATATGCCATAGCTCTTCACAAAGATTGTCTACCAAAAATTATGTACATGACATAATGCAAAGTTCCTGTTCCTGTAGCATGCAAAATACTGCAATACACAACATGTTCACCATAAGCTCCAAACAGCCATCTCTCTCTCTTCACCAATACATGCATCATAGCCCCAAGCAACTACAACAGGAGCATGGTATAAATTTTAATTTTATCACTGTGGACTGGCAACACATCACACTTGTAACTCCAGTTTCATGTACATAGCCCTCTGGTTCTGATCCTATATTTATGTAAAAAATTGGCTTTTCTGGGAAGAGCTCCTTGTGGTTCCCCGAAACTATCTTGCCGGATGGCTCCATACTACTAGATTGCATCAGCTGTGGAGTTCTGTTTGGTCTACTGGGAATCTGAGCTGGAACCTGGCCCCCTCTGTATCATGGGAAGCAGGTGACACTGCCACCTTAATGGGAAAGGCATCCAGAAAGTCAGTGAACCATTACAGACCACTGCTGAGTTCAAAGAGACTGAAGTTTCACAGCCTACCAAATGAACTCTTCCCAATAATGTAGACAAATGACTGAACCTCTTGAAATAAGCATTCACTCATTCTCATTACCTCACTTGTTTGGGGGGAGGGGGGGCCGGGGTACACATTCTCTGACTAGAGCAATCAGTTGTCGCTGATGTAGTGTGAACAACACTGTAGTAGGGCTTCTGGGTAGTCACTAAGCCATGGCAAGTCCCAGTGGTTTTCAGCTAAATGCCTTTTCGGACTTTGTCTTGTGTGGCCTCGGATTGTGTGTTGTTGGTGTAGCATGGGCCTGGCCTTCAACTGCTTAGAGCTGCATGTGCTCAGGGCTGCCATTTCTGTGTGCTCTAGCACTGCCCCTGCACTGATAAAATCCTCTTTACTGGTGTGTTTGAGAGTTTACCCTCTTGAAGGTCTATCCTGCTTGAGATGGCCCTTGCCTTGGATGAGTCAGTGGCCTTGTTGCCTCTCTGTCTTGGTCCAGGTCAGGAGCGAGCGTTGGATGGTTAGGCAACAATGGTGGTTGACTAGCTTGTACAGATGGCATGCTGAGGTCAGCCTTTATAGCCATGTAGCCCAGACTTTGTAGGCTTACCGTTTGGTCTGGAGTAGAATCCCCCAGTGCTTGGGTATCATTGGTTTATTACCCTTCAGGCCATAGAAATTCTCTACAGGTTCAGTGTGGCCTATGGAAATTCCCTACGAATCCGTTCTCGTCTTATACAAATTTGAGGGTTGTTTGTTGTCTGTGCAGTGGGGTGACAATCATTTGCTCTGTCTCCACCATGCTGCTTGTTTGGTCAAAGATACGTATGGCTCCGAGTCCTGAAGGGTTTGCACTTCCCATGTGGCTCTTCTCTCTGACCCTCCTGAGGAAGTTTCAAGCATATCAAGTAGCTACTGCTTTACTTGTTCATCTTCCCCACCTTCAGCAGTCTACATTGGATACCTTGCAGCTGGCCCACCTTGTGTTTAGGGACCCAAGACTGGAGGTGTTGGTGAACTCCACCTTGGCTTCGTCCGCATCTTCCTCCTCTTCCTTCCCCTTCAGGTGTCGTTCGCTCTGCCCCTGATCTTTCCCTACCCCCTTGCTTCTGGCCCAAAACACCCGAGGGTTTCCAGGTCAGGGCAGGGTTTAGCTTCGGGTGTGGCTCAGCCATCTGCATGGGGTGGCTCCTTCCAATTCAGGTGTGGAAGCAGTTGAGCAGGCTGGTTCTGCTGAGGTTTTGGGATTTTCTTTCCAGCCAGCCCCATCTGAGGACTCTCCTATGGGTTCCACTTTTTTAGAGTTGGCATGGACTCCGGCTCTGCCCCGGAGTCTTCGTGTTTGGTTTCAGGAGCTGGGGGCAGTCGGATAGGGGGACCTTGGGTTCCCCTAAAACCCCAATTAGATCTTTGCCCCTTCAGATGAGGGCCTTTTGCTTCAAGGGGAAAGGGTTCTTATGTGCGTTCTCATACAAACTCCTTGTATGAGTTTGGTCTCAGTGCAGCTTTCCTCAGGATTTGTTTCCATGTGCTGCTAGGCCCATCAGGACCATCCTTCTGGAGGTTTCCATCCCCTTGAATCCCTCTATTGATAGCTTGAGAGGATCCCTTCATTTACCTCCTGCCAGGCCCAGAGTTTGCCTCTATGATGACTAAGAATCTTTTGAATTTGAGCCTTCTCCTTATTGGATGTGCTACAAGGTTCTGGAGTCTTCCTGGCTAGCAGGCAGTCTTCTTTTTCCCTTTAAGGCTTGGCGTGGCTTGAGTGGCACGAAGTGGTGACTGTGTTTTGGGTGTTTTGAGCTGCTCGATGATTGCCCGTTTGCTCCCGCTCTTTCCTGGGATGTGGGTTTGGTGTAGCTCCATGCCCAGGTGCCTTTGTTGTTGGCAGCTCTCATGGCAAAGAATCTTTGTGCTCACTCCCACTTGGCCTGTCATGCAGCTTCTGGCCCTCGTGGAGCTCCATTCTGCTTGGCTCTGCCATGACATTGAAGTGCTTGCCTCTAGTAATTACCTAAGTGTAGTTACAGGATGAGGTGTCCTCTCGTGGTGTCTTGTCTTCCCAGAACTCTTTATCATATAACGCTTTGAAATTACTGATGGTTTTGGCCTCCACCACCTTCTCGCTTAACTTGTTCCAACCCATCTATCACTCTGTAATAGAAAACTTTCTAATATTTTTTGGTACATATGTTTCATTAGCTTGAATCTGTGTCCTCTTGTTCTTGAAGTTGCTGGTTTCAGGAGTTCCTCTTTGTCAATTTGGTAGATTCCTGTTAGTATTTTGTAAGTGTAGCTCATATCTTTTTCTTCTATTTTCTAGTTTTGGCATATTTAACTCCTATAGTCTCTCCTCGTAACTCTTATTTTTCAATTCTGGGAGTCATTTTGTAGCATGCCTTTGCACATTTTCCAGTTTACTGATGTGTTTCTTGAAATATGGGCACCATACAATTGCTGCATATTGAAATTTTGTTCCCACATAAGTCATGAACAGTTTCTTTAATATTTCACTATGCTTCTAATTAAAAGCAAGTCTGAAGTTGGAAAGCGACACATACGCTCCTCTCACAATGTTCTTTGTGTGTTCCTCTGGCGACAGTTTACTGTCCAAAACCACCCCTAGATCTCGTTCTTTATTAGAATTCTTTAATACCTTTCCGCATAATTTGTTAGTTATGTGTGGTCTGTTTTCTCTGATTTCACATTCCATAACATGGCATTTATTTACACTGAATTCCATTTGCCACATGTCGCTCCAAGCACTTATTTTGTCTAGATCAATTTAAAGGGCATTACAATCATCTGATTCTCCTTCCCCAGTATTTTAGCATCATCCGCAAACATTCATATAATTCTGTATTCATTCTGGTAGATCATTTTATGTAGACAATGAACATTACTGGTGCAACACCTGAACCCTGTGGTACTCCGCTAGTAACACTCCTCCAGTCAGATACTGTATATTGCCTCTGATTACTGCCCTCATCTGTCTGCCAGTTAAACAAATTTTCATCCATGTCAGAAGTCTTCCTGTTGCCCATCCAGCATGTTCCAGTTTCCAAAACTGGAAAAACCAAAACTTTTGTGTGGGACTCAAAAGCCTTTTTTAGGTCCAGATAAACACAGTCAACCCAACCATCTCTTTCCTGTAGAATCTCTGTGGCTCTATCATAAAAATTAAGTAGTGGGTGTGCTTTGGTGTCTACTGTGGTGTCGTCTGCAGCTTTGCCCAAGCTGTATGTGCCCATGCTTCGGGAGGTGGTGGCCGCGTTGCACGCTGTTCAACTTGCAAGTCGACAGGCTGTGTTGTATTTGTCTGGGTCCTTGACTTTCATTTTGCCTCTTCTATTTCCTGGGGATGATGTTGCTGAGCTCTTGTCCTTTTCAGCTGCTTCTTGTCAGCCAATTTCTGATTTATGTTTATGTGGGTTTTGTTCTTGTTCTTGGAGGTGGTCGGATAAGGCTTAGGACTTCACCTGCTGTTGGTCGAGGTAGGTCCTCAGTGGAGCTATATTCTGGGTCGTATGAACCTCCTGTGGCTGGTTTGTCCTCTGCTAGTTGGCACTGTGCTCCTGCTTTGCCAGCATTTTCACAGTTCACCCCTTTGATGGGGCAGTAGGGGGCAGCTCGCCTGGTTTGCCAGTTCCTGATCCCATGATTTGTGGACTTTTCAGGTTGTTTTGCATGGCCTGCAGTGGAGTTGGACAGTAACTCCCACCTTTTGGAGTCTGTGCTTTCGAGGCAAGCCTCTTCCCCTTGCCTGCATCAAGTACCTGTAATTTCAGAGTGGGTTGCTTCCTTCATGGTCAAGACTACCATGTCTCTCTGGTAGGTATCCAATCTCTTCCCGGTTCCGAAACAGAACTTGGCAGAACAGAACTCCAGTTCATCCTTGATGTGTTGGGGTTGAACCAGTTCACCCCACATTCCAGATAACCACTTTGGCCCAAGTTTGCCTCTTGCTGGAGGTGGGCACCTGGATGAGTTCCCTGGACCTCTGGGACATATACTAGCATGTCCCTATTCATCTGGGATTCAGATATTGGTTATGATTTGTTGGGGGTGGCAAGCCCACTACTTTCAGTCCTTTCTTTTGTCTTGAATCTGGCTCCCTGTTTTTTTAACAAGTTGGCTCAAATTGTCTCTTGTCTTTGTTGTGTTCATTGTGGGTTTTTGTTTTGGCCTACTTTGATAACTTGCTAGTGTGGGACCCCAGTCAGTCTGTGTGTCTGCTAGCCAGAGATCTGGTGCTTTCTCAGCTTGCTGGGTTCAGGTTCCTGATGCCATAAGTCCCAATTGGTTCTGTCCCAGATTTGGACTTTGCTGTGCCTCGTATGGGACTCTTGGTCAGCATCACTTTCCTTTCCACTGTGGATAGCGTTGCTTTGGCGGCAGTGCCGCCACCTGTTGGTGTTGAAGAGGCCCCAGGTGACTCGGCAATTGCTCGAGTAGTTGTGTGGGAGCCAGAACTTTGCTTGTTTGGTTTTTCCACTGGGCAGGGTGTGGCTTTGTTGCTGTTCTAGTTTCTATGGTTCTCCCCCTATTGACACAGCCAGGACTACTGGGTTTGAACCCCAGTTGCCCTTTTTTGGCTGCTGCTTCACAATTTGGGCATTTCGGGGTTATATTCTATGGGGGCCTTCCTCCCTCGTTTGACATCTTCACGAATGCCTTTGCTCTGAGTCAGAGCTTCGTGTCCACTGCTCACCTGGCTGCTCAGGGTCGTTGGTCTTTCCCTTATGGTTGGGCACACAGTATAGTGCTGCGTGATATGTCCTGAGGAGGATTTAGATTCTTCCAGGCTTCATGCTCTGGCTCCATTTGGACTTTGTTCCAGTGTGTGAACCGGGTTGGGGGGCTTGCTTCAGTCCATTGTCCTTTGGAGCTGGGCATTGCATATAGCTCTTATTCTGGATTCTTGGGGTTTGGTTCTCGGTGCGGTTCACATTTGGAGTGTCCAAAGTTCATGCGGATGGGCTCTCCCAGTTCCATCCCGTCTTCACAGAGTGGATCATTGATACTCCCTCCTTCCTCTAGCTTTGCAAGATGTTCAGGCATCCAGACATGGATCTCTTTGTATCAGCATGGATTTGGTGCCCTCCTCTGTATGTGGCACCATTTCCCAATTGTGAGGCCTCCAGCAGTGAATGCCTTTCAGCTGGACTAGTCGAGGTGGGGGGTTCTCGTACTTCATCCCCTTGGTTTGGCTGTTGTTCCAGGCTCTGGCTAAGTTGGAATCCTATTAGGGAAGAGTAGTTCTTCTGGATCCTAGGTGGCCAGTTTGGCCATGGTTTCAGGTGCTGCTTGGTGTCTGATCCCGGGCATTTTTTGGTGGCTCCGCTTCTATTAAAATGTCGGCCTGATGATGTTTTGCTGGCTTCACCACAGCCTTTTGTGTTTGGTCATTTTGATGCATCTTTATTGCCATTTATATGGCCATCAGGTGGCTTCTTTGATAGTGTCCTACCTGCATTTATCTTCTAGTGACAGTACTGTATGGGGTTTCATGGTGCTGTTTTTGCCATTGTTCATCGGTTTCTGAGCAATGTATTACTCTCCTTTCTTGGCTTTTTGTCAATTGGCATCTCTTGCTGTTGCCTCATATTGTGTGATACTAGCAGAGCTGCTGCAGCTTGCGTTCAGTGTTGATACTACCTTGGCACCATTTTGCTCATTGTCACAGTTTGTTTCACCTTCGGCCTGCTCATACACCGCCTGAGCCTCCTTGCTCTTTGAATTGTGTTCTTGCTTTTCCTTCTTCCTCTTGTTTTACAGTATCCCATTTGGTCCATGATTCCTTCTTTGAGGCGTCGTTTTTGGTTTCCCTTGCCTCTGGTTGTTGGGTTGGGAGAGCTTCATACTCTCCTCAGGGCGCTGTTTCTGTTCTTTTGGCCCTGGTGAACATTTTGTTCATTTGCAGCTGGCTCCTTCTTTTCTGATGGAATTGGCTGGCTTCCAGAGGGGTGCTTTGGCTAGTGATGCTTGGTTGGTTGGGCTGGGTGCATCATGCACTGTGGTGGTGGCTCTCTGCCACTACCTTTGCGCACCAATTAAGCTTCGGTAGATGTTTTGTCGGTTGATCCCGTTTCCTCGGTCCTCTGTTCCAAGGTTTGTATTTCCCAGGTCATCGACAGTCTTATTACGTCTAGCTCGGGCCCTTGTGCCGTGTCTTGTCCAGGGGGCTGTTCTTCATCCTGATTCCTGCAGTGCTCCCTTCTACCTGATAAATTCCCACATTTCTAAAGGAAATATTTCTTACGTTTGGTGAAAGGATACTGAATAGCCGTGGACCTCTGATATGCATAGTATTCTCTGACTGTACTTATGGCACCTCTACTCTTCACTGGACCTATTCTGCATTTCCTACTCTATTTTTTGCTATAATTTGTTATTTTACTGAGCAGATTTAGGACCTGGCCTTCCAGTATATTTATGTATATAAAGGTATTATATGATACCTCTCCTGTCTCCTCTCTGAAGAGTACATTTTGAGAGCTTTGAGACTGTCCCAATAGCTTATGTTATTTATTATGTGTATGTTCTCTGTGTTCCCTCTTATTTCAGATATCTCTTACTTTGAAAAGGGAAGTGAATATTGAGCAATTCTAAGGCTAACAGCATTAGTGATTTGAAAAATAAGAGCATTGTAGCTCTTATACCTGGATTTGAAGGTTCTCATAACCCATCCTATAATTTTGCTAGCTGATGCTATATGTACTTTGTTATGCCCACTAAATGTTAAGTTATGACATTATTATTCCGAGATCCTTTCCTCCTTCCAGGTGTGTTAGTTTGTGTTTGTCAGCTCTGGACAGGCTACTGGTCATAATGGAAGGCCCATGTTTTTCAGAGTGTATGGAAATTCTGTTGGTCAACATTTGCACTATGGGGTTCAAGCTGGTTTTGAGTGAACCAGTTGTTTTGAGTGATTCATTTGCGGAGAGATTTGCAAGTTTCAGTGCTTCATTTTATAAACCACAAAGTTGTCTGTATTGCTTCATTTAATTTCTGGATCCCATCTTGGTATGGGTGATCATAATAATATGGAGCTCTCTGCACCTGTATGAAAGGGCCAGGTTCTGGCTCTGGTCCCCAGTAGGCCACACAGGGCTTCTATGACTGATGTGACTTAATAGTGGGATGATGCTATCAGAGATAGCTTCAGGGAGTCACTGAGGCTCTTAACAGAAAAATCATTTCATTATATTCAATCCTGGTTTTGTCCACTCTTATTGGCTTCCTAAATTATGTTTAGAACCTTTTAAATATCATGCAACGAAGATGATGCTTAATAATCCTCCCAGCTTGGTCCTGTCTTTATAATTACTTGTACATTCTTAGATCATTTGCTATCAAAAGAAAGCACTAAACCAGGAAGGCTTGTAGCATCATCTATGTCACCGAATATTTTTGAGTTGTTATGCTGCCTATCATTCAAGATCACAATAAAAGAACAGAAAGACAGAAGATGAATGATGTCAAATGCATCAGATTCACCAACAATTTTATTTGGGAGTAATTGACTTGAAGGAGACATGACGAAAGCAATATGTTTGCTCATCCTGAAAATAAGGACATTTTATGAAGTAAGCAGGACAATGCAGTTCTGACAGTAAGTTTTTCTTAGGGAAGCCCCTCGAGGCTCCCTGAATCAATCACTGTGATTCAGTGCCAATCTACTAGGTGCCATCAGTCACAGAGTTGTAGTGGCCTACCGGGGACCACGAGCCAGAACCTGGCCCCCCTCAGAGATGTGCAGGTAGTGGTGGCCTGTAACACTTTTACATTTACAGTTAACCATAATTGTCACCACCAGGGTAGGCACCCAGGAAGTTAGCAAAACAAAACAGATCACTGTGTGGGTCAAACCAAAGTGCAGCCTCAAAACTGCCAAAAGAATTTCCTCAACTATGAAAATACACCATCAAAAATTGGTAAAACTAGAGTGAGCTAGTTTGCCCCACCTGCCCTCTTTGCCTGGGGCAAAGAGGGAGACAAACTGTGTTAGCTGGCCTGCACCACCTGTCAGTTCTATTCTGATGGTGCCTGGTCACTGTCCTAGTTACTCTGATGCCAGTCTCCTGTTTTTCAAAGTGTTTTGCCTTTTAGATTGTTCTTATACACATTTGTGTAGCATAAGCCAGGAGTTTGGTATACAGTATGAGTTTGAGTTGGGTGTGGCTCCCCACAGGGTTCATTTCTGTGTGCCTTTGGGTGCTTCGGACTCATCCTTTCGGTGGTTTCCTTCCTCCCGGGTTCCCCCAGCGGAGGCTCAGGAGGTCCTTAGTACAGTATTGCAGTGAAACCTCTGTGTTCTTATGCCAGTTTTTGTATTCTTCAGTACTCGTACTCAGTTTCTTCAAAAAAATTTGATTCTGTACTCTTTGTTTGCCTCGGTTTTCGGAACTTGTTTATACACATGTGGGTCCACCGAGTGCGTGGCACTTCAGTTTACCAGTGTCTTCCACCTAGTGATGATCACACTTGAATTCTTTGTCAAGAATTTCATTGTTTTTGTGCTTTTTTGGTTTCTGAATACAAAAGTTCTTATTATATATTACGCCATGGGTTCCAAGAAAGTCAGTGGTAATATTCAACCTAAGAAAATAGCTGTGAGGATGATGATATAGGGAAAACAAGAGAACATTCATAGTGAGACAATGTGATGTCTCTTTACAGACAAGTGTTAAAACATAGGGAAAAACAAGTGTCTATAGACAGATTCTTAGTAAGACAAGCAAGCAGTGAGCCACAACCAGGTCCTAGTGGTATGCCTGTAAAACATAAATGAGTACCCCAGAAATGTCATCACTGCTGTTATAATGGACGGGAACTCCTCTTCTAAACACTAACACCTCTCCTCATCCCCCCTTCCTCACTGTCTTCCATTCACCAACAAGAGTCCTCAATAAAGGTAAGGTACCTAAGAGTATTATTCTGTATAAAATAAATTTTTAGTTAATATATTTAGGGGTGTGGAACAGATTAATTCAATTTACATTATTTCTTATGGGAAAATTTGTTTCGGTTTTCGTATTTTCAGTTTTTGTACTGTCGCTGGGAACGGATTAAACATGAAAACTGAGGTACCACTGTACTTGATAATGGTCCAAGACGGACTGAAATGTCTTCATCTCTTCATCTTCTGGCATGTGGTTTGGTCATATCTTCAGCCATGTTATTGTGACTCATCGTCGATATAGTTATGCCTCAGTTATGGATCTGGCCTCTTTCGAGTTCAATTTAGCTCGCCAGGTTCAAGTTCCTGGGGAACTGGAGAAAGTCCAAGCTGGTTCCACCCCAAGTTCTGACCTGATTGGGCCTGACTTGGGATTCTCAGTCATTGTCGCTTTTCCTGCCTTCTGGCCCTGCTCTGGCTGCATTGACGCCATCTGCTGGTGTTGAGGGTGAGCCGGGTGACTTGGTACTGCTTGAGCGTTTTGCAGGAGCCTGAACTTTGCCTTTCTGGATTTTCCTTAATGGGGGACTGCAGCACCGTATTTGCACCTGACCATACACATTTCCCTCAATCACTTCTACACCATGATCTAAATGGTGTAAATATTGTGACAGTTTGTTATGATGACCATACATACTCTAGAGATTTACACATACATAAGCACCTCATTGTCTGTGGATACCTATGTTTCTTTTAACCTTTCTACTGTGCATATCTTATACAGTGGGACCTTGGTACTCAAACTCCCCTCGCTGTCCAGCTCGTTACGGCTTGGTGGGTGGCTGCTGGAGTGTGATGCTCCTTGGGGCGGTCCCCTGTCCTTTTGTAGCCTTGTACTTCTGCTGCTGTCCTCACAAATTTTGCTGGACGCCTTTTCCTTTTCCTTTTGTTTCGTTTTTCTCCCCCCTACTCCTCTCCTTTCATGTCATTTCCTGCTGACCTTGTGCCTGTTTTGATCATTCTTTTGGCCTTCTTTTGTTTTGATGCCCGGGTGTTTGAGGTGGCATACTCTTGCACCCGTAGAACTGTAGTACCCAACGTCTCGAGCGAGGGGAACCTTTTATTGTTAATCCCCCTTTCATCACTGAACCCGATCTCGATGGACTGACGGTTCTTAAGGTGGTGTTTGTGGGGCGTATACTCATGATGCACCCCTAGGGGGCCCCGTCTTGATCGGCGATAGCTTCTTGTTGGGTGTCCTGCCTCTAATTGTGGCTCCATGGTGGGTGTGGGGGCACATTCATGAAAGTGTTTCTTTTTGTATTTATGTCAATGAATATTCTTCTTTTACCCTCTCAGGCTTGTGGGGTGGGCGACCAAACCCCCGATTCAGACTGTATTGGAAGACCGGGCTCTGTAGCCTCCGCTGCGTTGGGCTCCGACCTTGCTCCTCCTTTGACCCTCCTGACTACTCCCCTCAGCTCCCCTCCCTCCTCTGTGGTTGGGTCGAGCCACAAGCCCCCAGTGGTGACCACCTCGTCCCCTGACATGGCTCAGTCTCTAGTTGTGACTACTGCCTTTTTACCCCTCTCTCTCTGGGGGTTCTCAACGCCGTCCTCAACACGGCCGCACTCGCTCGATTCCTTCCCGTACTGATGCGTATGAAGCCTTGTTTGGTCCCACTTTGTGGGCCAAATACTTTGATATCCTCCCTCTTGATTCTGCGCCTCCTGACGATTTCTCCCTCCATACGCACTTTGTTGATTCCATAGATGCTTCTGTTACTTTCCACCCTACCTGTCTCGGTACAAGTGTTGTTGCTGCTCCTTCTCAGGATGCAGCCTTCCGCTTGGCTGCCTTGTCCTGCCTTGGCGAGACCCCTGTTTGGATCTCCAAGAACGCTCGGTTGAAGGCCAGTGTTGGCACTATTCTCCTCCCACCCCATGTTGCTACCGGTGTTTGGAATCTCCAGGACTGCCACGAAGATATTCGTCATATCCTCGATGCCCAGGGTCATTCTGTCCTCCAGGTAGACTCGTTTACTCGTCCCCCTCATGGTCGTCGCCGTCAACCCCTTCGGGTTGTGAAGATTACCTTTGATGGTAGGACCCTTCTGCCCTCTGTCATTCTTGCTGGTGCCAGGTGCTCCGTCCAGGAGTACATTCCCTCTCCTCGTCTCTGTAATAAGTGCTGGAGGTTTGGGCATGGTGCCCTCAGCTGCTCTGGAACTGTCTGTCTCTGTCCTTTGTGTGGGGGCAAAGGTCACTCTAGGTCGGAGTGCACTTCTCCCCAGGCTCGCTGCCTCAGTTGCGGTGAGGCCCGCCCTACCTTTTCCCGTGCCTGTATACATTACAAGTTTGTGGCAGCCATCCTCAACTTGAAGCACCAGGAGCATTTGTCTTTTTTTGAGGCGAGCCGCCAAGTTCACCATCTCCTGACCTAATGCTAACATCTCTTATGCTTGCGTGTTGCGCTCTTCCTCTCTTCGTCCTTCCCGCCTTCCTCAGACTCAAACCGTTTCCAGGCCTTGGACCCTGATACTGAGTTATGTCCCGAAGGGTCCCCTCCTGGTCTTCTGTCTGGGGTTCCCCTTCTTTCTGCCCAGTCTGTCATGTCTCCTGTGTCTTCTTCCTCATCTCCCTCCAATCCTCCTTCCCATCCTTCTCCGTCTATTGGCTCTCCACGCCGCCTGTCAGTTGCCCCTACTTCTGACTCTCGCTCTGTCCTCTCCCGTTTTGGTGGTTACGCCCCCTGTTCCTGCTATGGAGGTCTCTTTGTCCCCCACTTTCCTCTCGGTTGGGGCCCTTGCTGAGGTGCATCCCCTGGTTTCTGCCCCTCTTGCAGCTGTCCTTGACCCTCGGTTATCCCCCTCCCCTCTTCCTCCTCCTCCGGACCCTACTCGTCTGCCCCTGGTCGGTCCTCTAGCTACCTTCCTCCTTCTTTACTCAGTTTACCCATGCCCCCTAACCCTGACTTCGCTGACCCAGATCCTGTGCTTCTTTAACGTGCTGTGTTCCCTTTTCGCCATTGTTTCTTCGTTGTTCTCTGTTGCTGTCCTTCCTCTTCTCATCGATGTCTATTCTTCAATGGAACGTTCGTGGTTATTACGCCAATTTCCTTGAACTCCAGCTTCTGATTTCGCGGTTTTTGCCCCTTTGTGTCTGTCTCCAGGAGCCGATGCTTGGTGCTCGTCCTGGTCGCTTTCGTGGCTATTCCTTTCTCCCCCCCCCTGCTGTTGCTGGAGCTCCTAACTCTTCTGCTCTCTTGATTCTCTCAGATGTTCCCTTAATCCCCTTACTTTTTCCTTTGCCTCTCCATTGTTCTGCTGCTCGTATCTTTGTGAGAATGGTACACCGTTTGTTCCATTTATCTCCCGTCGAGTGTCCTACTTTCTCTTCCTGATCTGAAACACCTCCTGGACTCCTTGCTGGAGCCTGTGCTCCTGCTAGGTGATTTCAATTGTTGTCATTCCCTTTGGGGTGATGTTCTGACGAACACCCAGGGTCGCCTTCTTGAGCCGTTCATCCTCTCTTCTTTCCTGTCTCTTCTGAATTCTGGTGAGCCCACGCATTTGGACTCTCGGACTCGCACCCTTTCCTGTCTTGATCTTTCTCTTTGCTTGTCTTCTCTTTACTGTCTCCACTCGATCATCCAGACTATATGGGAAGGACCCCCAACTGGATTATCACGTTTTTCGGATAATGGTACTTTTTCACCTACGAGTCCAAAAGTGACCATTTCCAACAATTTTATACTACAAACAACATAATTTGAATTGCCTTGCCACATATAATTATTAGATATTCAACTAGAAACCTCAACTTACCTTGTTGGTGTTCGTCTTCTTGATTGATGCCACACATCTTGAAGTTAGGAATTGTTAACAATTTACGTAACCTATACTAACACAACACTAAAATTAACACTTAAAATTACTGTACAGTTCATTAAGCAAAGTTAGTTTTGACTGCCAGCTGCTGAAGCCTCACTGGTTGAAGGTGCGTGGCTTGCCTGTGAGGCCTCACTTGTTAAAGGCGTTTGGTTGCGCCTCACTCGTTGAAGGCGCTTGGCTTGCCTGTGACGCCTCACTTGTTGAAGGCGCTTGGCTAGCCCTGTGGCGCCTCACTTGTTGAAGGCGCTTGGCTAGCCCTGTGGCGCCTCACTTGTTGAAGGCACTTGGCTTGCCTGTGGCGCCTCACTTGTTGAAGGCATTTGGCTGCCTGTGACGCCTCACTGGTTGAACAACACGTAACTTGTCTTTAATTGCCAGGACAACCTTCTTCCTCTTAACACCTCCAGAACGATTGATGCTGCTACCAGACATAGTCTTGGCCAAAAATGTTTAAAGTTACTATGAAAATAAAAAAGATATTTCAAAAAATATTTCACTAATGGCGCAGCACTGTGACGCCTCACTCGTTGAGGTGTATAACAGTAACTTGTCTTTAATTGTTAGGACAACTTTCTTCCTCTTAACACCTACAGAATGATTGATGCTGCTACCAGACATAGTCTTGGCCAAAAATGTTCAAAGTTACTATGAAAATGAAAAAGTTATTTAAAAAAATATTTCACTAATGGCGCAGCACTGTGTATAACACGAGGGACGGACGCACATGGGTTGACCAGTGTTGGACGGGTCCACTTGGCGTGGGGCAGCTATAGCACCTTACGTAGGCTGCCAGAAGAATATTTTTTAAGGAAACTTCAGCCTGTGCACATTGCTTTTAGAAAACTTATTTATTTGTTATTACATAATTACTAGTACTTATTTCATTTGTTTTTGGCTATGATTAATTGTTCTAAAATTAATGGTAATTCCTGTACCCAGGTGGTCCCTCCCGACGCTCTCGTCCCACCCTCCCGACACCACCCACCCACCCCACCCCCTCCTACACCATGCGCCTTGAGTCACGGGCAGACGGGATTAATACCGTATGGCCCGCCTCATGTTTTCATATACGGAAAAAGACTCGATCATCCGGGCAACTGACCGGATAGTGTAATTTCGGCAGGACATTAACCGGGCCCCAAAATTTTATCCGTCCAAACTCTCGTTAATCCGGTTCCTGTGGCTATTTTGGCCGGATACTGTGATAACTTTATCCGATTGCGATTTTGGCCGTATAAAGGCGTTTTTCGGATGTTTGAATCCCGGATAATCGCGGGGTTACAGTATTGTAATTTTAGTGAATTTTTAACACGTAATATTGCGACAATAAACATTTATTGTGGACACACTACTGACACATGTATCACAGTTTCATGGAACATTATGAATGTTCTACTGTATACAAATTGTAAAGGACACAAATATGCATCATATACAATAAAAAACAAATAAAATCGCATTGGAAATATATAGGACAAATAATTGAAAATATATTTGTGGCAACACCCGGTGCTTGAATGGCCTGCGTGACCGTGTCTGGACGATTCATGCACAGGCGACCAGTCCCTGATGACGTCACAGCGCACCTTGTCCATGTCCCCACAGCCAAAGTAAGTGGAATTTGGCATTTACTTTTACATAGACATGTTCAGGGAAGGGAATTTATCATTTTACAAAGAAAAAAGAATTTTTTGGGAACACTTTTATTTCATGCGCACAGGGTGAATTTCAGACCTGGAACTTCAAGAACAAGAGGTCATAGATTTAAACTAGCTAAACACAGATGCCGAAGAAACGTAAGAAAATTCACCTTCGCAAATAGAGTGGTAGACGGTTGGAACAAGTTAAGTGAGAAGGTGGTGGAGGCCAAGACCGTCAGTAGTTTCAAAGCGTTATATGACAAAGAGTGCTGGGAAGACGGGACACCACGAGCGTAGCTCTCATCCTGTAACTACACTTAGGTAATTACAATAAACTCTGTGCAGCACGGTGGTTAATATTAATATTGCTTTTTATTTACTTGTGTATTTATCGCAAGTAAATACACAAATAACTAAACAGCAATGTTTGACTTGTTGACACGATACAACAAAGATGTAAAGATAAACATAGAACAGGAACCCAAAATAGCACTGATTATTTAATAATAATTCTGAATCCCGCCCAAAATGTTCTACCCAATGAAGCTTAAAATTTTCCAATCAGTTTGGGTATCAATTTACTAGCAGTCATGAACAAAGAAGATGGAAAATCATAATTTGATTTTTTCGATATTGCACCAAGGTATGTCATTTTCAGAGTCCTCTGGCTGAACTAGGAATTCAGATCCCAACCTAAATAAAAGCTACACTTATACAGAAAAATCTGTTCTATCCAACGGTGACATTCAAAACCAAATTGGGAATAACGCATATTGAGATATTTTGAGATATATTGGCAGTGATATTAGCATGGATTGATAGCTGAATGGCTACCCAAACTACTTTTTTATTACAATGCTGTATTCCACACCAAAAGTTGCCCTGGTATGCCAAATTTCACACCTCTCTGGGCACTAGTCGTGATTTAACAAAGGGTCAAAGTTGGTAATTTTTTGTGGTATTTACGCATTAACGGAACAAGAGTCCATTCAATATGGACCTGTTATTTAAGAACCAAAGCAGATTGAGCTCTAATATTTTGCAAAATGTCATTTGGGGTCTAGGGGCTATCTTACTACAAAATTTCATGGCATTTGGAGAGGGTCGAGTGGGAGCCATAGGTGACTTTTTGGCGATTTGAGATGGAATGACCCCAAAGACAAATTCTTCAGCATGGGTGGAACACAAACAAGAGGACACAGGTGGAAACTTAGTACCAAAATGAGCCACAGAGACATTAGAAAGAATTTTTTCAGTGTCAGAGTAGTTAACAGATGGAATGCACTAGGAAGTGATATGGTGGAGACAGACTCTATACACAGTTTCATATGTAGATATGATAGAGCCTAGTAGGCTCAGGAATCTGTACACCAATTTGAAAATAACGTAAGAGATAAGAAATAAGTGTTAGTGAATGAAAGATCTTGGATAGAAAAGTTGATCTTTCAAAACAGCAGAAGGTAAACAAAAATGGCCACAAATCCACAAGGGCCGTGACGAGGATTCGAACCTGCGTCCGGGAGCATCCCAGACACTGCCTTAATCGACTGAGCTACGACAGGGTAAAAGGGTTGAAACCGAAGTTCTACTGAACTTACTGGAACCCGTAGCCTCTCCGAGGCACAAACCGGGCTTTTACACAACCCCCCCCCTGCACCCGAGCTATGTCAATAGGCCGTTCTCCCTCTTCGCCCTTACATCATCACACACAGAGATCACACTAACGATGTGATGATGTAAGGGCGAAGAGGGAGAATGGCCTATTGACATAGCTCGGGTGAAGGGGGGGGGGGTTGTGTAAAAGCCTGGTTTGTGCCTCGGAGAGGCTACGGGATCCAGTAAGTTTAGTAGAACTTTGGTTTCAACCCTTTTACCCTGTCGTAGCTCAGTCGATTAAGGCAGTGTCTAGGATGCTCCCGGACGCAGGTTCAAATCCTCATCACGGCCCTTGTGGATTTGTTCATTTGATGCATCACGTTAGTGTGTGAAAAGTGGCCACCACCACAGGGGAAGACAGTACCCAAGAAAGGGATCTTTTGCAGGTTTCTCACAACAAGAGGCAATGAAAGGTGATTTTCTTGGCTGGTTAGTGATCATTGAGGACTTGCTAAACAATTATGAACAAAAGGTTATTAAATTGGAACAAGAAAATGAAGGTCTCAAGATTGAGTTTTGAAATTTAAAAGGAAGTATTTTCCAGCAAGGTAATGAAATTTCCAGCTTGACTGATAAGGGAAGGATGCAGGAGGAACACATCAAGGAACTGAGGCATGGAAAGTGAAGAGTAGAGAATTTGAAGAAATTAACAAGAAAATAGACTCATGGTAAACAACTCCAAGGAAGCCTGAGGGCTAACATGGAGTCAGGCAAGGAGATGCAACGAGAAACTTCACTGGCAACTCAAAAAGGCTAATAAAGAACTAGAAAAGTATAAAGAAGAAATAAAAGCGACATATGCCCAAGTTGTAAAAGAGAAAGAGACAATCAAGGAAGTGTGTTCGGAAGTCAAAACCAAAAATGACCAAGAAGCAGAAATTAGGCAAGCAATTAGGAAAGAACTAGTTACCAACAGCAAACTGCAGATAGATGTAAGTCCATAATAATTATGGGATGTTTAGAGAAGGAAATTTCATCTAGGGAGGACTGAGCAGCAGAAGAGATGAAAATCATAGAGAAAATAGTAGGTTTAGAAGAAGGCTCAAAGGAAAATGTCAGTGATTTTAGAAGAATAGGAAAATATGAGAAAGACAAGAACCGCCCCTTAAGGGTGACGTTTAATGGAGTGAAAAACATGATGGAAGTGCTTAGAAATGCCAGGAAATTGCAGAGTGATGATGGTGGCAAACTTTCGTCAATAAGACAAGACCTCTCAAAGGAAGAAAGCTGAAAATGAACCTAATTGAAGCAGTCTAAATGGGGATAGAAATGAAGATGGAAATTCTTTTTTTCTACAAAGTGTCAGGAACTGGAAAGCTTGTGAGATGGTACATAAAAACAAAGCAACAAAATTAGTAGTGATACCTGGTTGATACCTGGTTGATGGGGTTCTGGGAGTTCTTCTACTCCCCAAGCCCGGCCCAGGGGAGTAGAAGAACTCCCAGAACCCCATCAACCAGGTAGGGGAAGTAAGGAGCAAAGAGAAAGGGAACATGTTCCTGAAAATTGTATACGAACATTGATGGAGTGAGGTCAAAAACTTTGGAGTTGCAAGATATAATTCAGCTTAACCCCTTAACTGCGTAGCCTCCAAATATAACACCCCCGCAGTGCGCAGAAAATAAATTCTCTGGAAAAAATTATTTTTTCTTTTTAAAGTGTCAGAAACCCTTCCCTCAGTATGGGTATGTAGAAAAAAAATCGAAATTGTACTACTTTGGCTGCTATGGGGTCCATAAGTTGGGGCGTGACGTCATCATTCCCTGTTCGCCCGTGACGTACGCTCCCGGGGCCAGTAGGGCGCTCGGGGCGGGGCGCGCGAGTTGCCGCGAATATATTTTCGTTCATTTTTTTCACACATTTCTAAATACATTTTATTTGTTTTTACGTGCTAATCCTATGTATAGTTGAACACATACACTATATTACGGTAAACATCCGTACTGTCCGAAGACACTGTGTTACGTGCATGACACTTGTGTACACATATGCAGCACATATTTACTATGTATCATGCTAATTTATGTATATATACAATCTATTTACACACTTTCACACACTATATACATTCACCATCAACACATTCAGAACATCGCGTAGCAGCTGCTTTGTATGGGCCAATAGGAGCTGCCTCGTATGGGCCAATAGGAGCTGCCTCGTGTGGGCCAATAGGAGCTGCCTCGTGTGGACCAATAGGAGCTGCCTCGTGTGACCAATAGGAGCTGCCTCGTATGGGCCAATAGGAGCTGTCTCGTATGGGCAATAGCAGCTGCCTCGTATGGGCCAATAGGAGCTGCCTCGTATGGGCCAATAGGAGCTGCCTCGTATGGGCCAATAGGAGCTGCCTCGTATGGGCCAATAGGAGCTGCCTCGTATGGGCCAATAGGAGCATTTGGCCATGAACACATTCAGAACACCTCGAGTGAGAGCAGCCACACCAGCCAGTCTCCCTCACTCCAACATCTTACTCGCCAACATTGCTCCTCCCACCATACTGTTATATTTCTTATTACACATGTTCTATATACCTA
>WNGS01033470.1:1865774-1876984 GCA_020271785.1 Procambarus virginalis
TCAACTGAGCGTTCTTTGAGATTAGAACAGGGGTCTCGCCAAGGCAGGATAAGGCGCTCAAGCGGGAGGCTGCATCCTGAGAAGGAGCAGCAAGACACGTGTACTGAGACGGGTGGAGTTGAAAGTAACAGAGGCATCTATGGAATCAACAATTAAGATGCCTGTATGGAGGGAGAAATCGTCAGGAGGCGAAGAATCAAGAGCGTGGAGATCAAAGTATTTGGCCCACGAAGTGGGACCAAACAAGGCCTGATATGCATCAGTATGGGAAGGAATCGAGTGAGTGCGACCGTGGCGCGGATGGTGTTGAGAACCCCCAGAGAGAGAGGGGTTAAAAGGCACAGTAGTCACAATGAGAGACTGAGCCGTGCCAGGGGACGAGGTGGTCACCATTGGGGGCTTGTGGCTCGACCCAACCACAGAGGAGGGAGGGGAGCTGAGGGGAGTAGTCAGGAGGGTCAAAGGAGGAGCAAGGTCGGGCCCAACGCAGCGGGGGCTACAGAGCCCGGTCTTCCAATACAGTTCGACTCGGAGCTAGGCTTGATCGCTCACCCCACGAGCCTGAGAGGGTACAAGAGGAACATCATAGACATAAATACGAAAAGAAACACCTTCATTCACGAATATGCCCCCACACCCACCATGGAGCCACAATTAGAGGCAGGACATCCAACAAGACGCTATCGCCGATCATGCCGGGGCTCCCTAGGGGTGCGTCGTGAGTATAGGCCCCACAAACGCCACCTTAAGAACCGTCAGTCCGTCGAGATCGGGTTCAGTGACGAAAGAGGGTATTGATAACAAAAGGTTCCCTCGCTCAAGACGTTGGGTACTACAGTTCTACGGGTGCAAGAGTATGCCTCCTCAAACACCTGGGCGTCAAAACATTAGAAGGCCAAAAGAATGATTAAAACAGGCACAAGGTCAGCAGGAAATGACAACGAGAAAGGAGAAGGGGGAGAAAAACGAAACAAAAGGAAAAGGAAACGGCGTCCAGCAAAATTCGTGAGGACAGCAGCAGGAGCACAAGGCTACAAAATGACAGGGGACCGCCCCAAGGAGCATCACACTCCGGCAGCCGCCCACCAAGCTCCCTCACGGCAGCAATGAGCTGGACTGGAAGGGGGGGGGGCCTTCCGAAGCAAAAGAAAACAATCAACCATCACGCTTACAGCGGACAGCCCGAGCACAGTCCACATTCCACCAGGGGTATAATATAGAAGGAGAGTGTAGAGGTGAGGTATAATATAGAAGGAGTGTGTAGAGGCAAGGTCTAATATAGAAAGAGAGTGTAGAAGTGAGGTATAATATAAATAGTAAATAAATCAATAAATGTTTATTCAGGTAAGGTACATACATACAAGAGATTTTACAAAATTTGATAGATTTATAGATAGAGCTAGTACATACAATGCCTAAAGTCACTATTACGCAAAGCGTTTTGGGCAGGAAAAACATTAAAGACTAAAACTTAATACTAATTGAGTTTAAATTATAAAATGTTTTGAGAACAAATAACAATAAAAAGGGGGGAACATGGCTGAAAAAGCAGCACAAATACAATTAGGTCGACAAACCGCGTTGTTTAAAAAACAGACATGGGTTGACAATATAGGGGTAAGGTAGGTTACAGGGAATTTATTAGGTAGTACTTCGTTTTTATCTTAAACTGGTTGAGAGAGGTACAGTCTTTAACATGATTGGGAAGGTCATTCCACATTCTGGGTCCCTTAATTTTTAGAGCATTTCTAGTTTGATTAAGTCGTATTCTTTGAATATCAAAACTGTATTTGTTTCTGGTGTGGTGCTCATGGGTTCTGTTACAACCTTCAATGAAGCTTTTGAGGTCAGGATTAGCATTACAGTTCAGCGTTTTATATATGTATAATACACATGAGAGAATGTGCAGTGACTTAATATCTAACATATTCAGAGATTTGAGTAGGGGTACCGAGTGATGTCTGGGGCCAGAGTTGGATATTGTCCTAATAGCAGCTTTGTGTTGAGTGATTAGAGGACGTAAATGATTTTGGGTAGTAGAACCCCAAGCACAAATACCATAGTTGAGATATGGATAGATGAGGGAGTAATAGAGAGTCACCAGGGCAAGGCGGGGTACATAATATCTGATCTTAGAAAGAATGTCAACAGTTTTTGAAACTTTTTTGATATATTTAAAATGTGTCCCTGGAAATTCAGCTTGCGGTCAATGAGAACGCCAATGAATTTGCCATCTATTTTGTTACAAATTTGGGTATTGTTTATTCTGAGATTTATTTGATTAGAGGATTTATTGCCAAACAAAATATAGAAAGTTTTGTCAATGTTAAGGGTGAGTTTGTTGGCAGTTAGCCAAAGATGGACTTTATTTAGCTCAGTATTTACTGTGGCATTTAAAGCAAGGGGGTCAGGACTGGAGTAAATGAAGGTTGTGTCGTCAGCAAATAGAATTGGTTTGAGGTGTTGGGAGGCATTTGGAAGGTCATTAATGTAGATGAGAAAGAGGAGAGGGCCAAGAGTACAGAAGTCAAAAGGTACTTATCAATGCTCACCAGTATCATAAGAAAGTCAAAACTCTCCTATTATGAGAATAGATTCAAAGAAGCAAAAGGCAACATGAAAAGCACATGGAAAACCATCTCTAATATCCTAGGTACTAAACAGCACTCATATAACCAGATTAAACTTTCTAGGGATGACTATACACCTGCAACTGATTTAGACATGGCAAATGAATTTAATAGCTTCTTTTCATCGGTTGGTGCTAACCTTGCCAGTAAAATTCGACAGACCCAGACATACATTAACACACCTCTCTCTCAGGTAGCTATCCGAACTCTCTTCTTTTTTCACCAGTCAGCCCGACAGATGTTGTATCCATCATACACTCATTAAAAACCAAGGCTGGGAACATCAGTGAAATCCCATCCATTGTATACAAGAGCACCACCATGCCCTTGCGCCACCCATAGCTCTGCTGTTCAACAAATCTTTAGTGTCAAACCTTCCCTGATATCCTTAAAAAAGCAAGAGTAACGCCAGTTCATAAAGAAGGCAATCTGGCAGACATAAACAATTATAGACCAATATCAAACCTACCCATACTATCAAAAATATTTGAATAAATTATCTACAAACAGCTCTACTCCTATCTCGCAAAATTTGACATTCTCAGTCCCTGTCAGTTTGGCTTCCCGCTCCCAAAAGAGTACCAACGATGCAATTATTAGTCTCCTTGATATAATCTACTCAGCCCTTGACAAAAATGATTTTCCGATTGGACTCTTCATTGACCTGAGAAAGGCCTTTGATACTGTTAATCACAACTACCTAAAAAAAATCAAAATCAAAAATCAAAATGTTTATTTAGGTAAGGTACATACATACAAGTGATTGTACAGAGTGATGGAGTTATAGATAGGGCTAGTACATACAATGCCTAAAGCCACTATTACGCAAAGCGTTTCGGGCATGAGAAACTTAAATGACTAAGGCTTAATACTAATTGAGCATAAGGAATAAAATGAGTTGAGAACAAAAAAAACAGTTAAGAAGGGGGGAACATTGCTGAAAAAGCAGCACAAATACAATTCGGTCGACAAAACAGCGTCATTTAAACAAAAACAGACATTTGTTGACAATAGAGGGGTAAGGCAGGTTACAGGGAATTTATTAGGTATAGCTTCGTTTTTCTCTTAAACTGGTTGAGAGAGGTACAGTCTTTAACATGGTTGGGAAGGTCATTCCACATTCTGGGTCCCTTGATTTGTAAAGCACTTCTAGTTTGATTAAGTCGTACTCTAGGAATATCAAAACTGTATTTATTTCTGGTGTGGTGCTCATGGGTTCTGATACAACCTTCAATGAAGCTTTTGAGTTCAGGATTGGCATTACAGTTCAGCGTTTTATATATGTATGATACACACGAGAGAATGTGCAGTGACTTCCCTCAGTCAATACCTCAAATCCTCAAATACCTCAAATCCTGAGGTATTATCTTACCTTGAGGATACCTTGAGGTGCTTCCGGGGCTTATCGTCCCCGCGGCCCGGTCATCGACCAGGCCTCCTGGTTGCTGGACTGATCAACCAGGCTGTTGGACGCGGCTGCTCGCAGCCTGACGTATGAGTCACAGCCTGGTTGATCAGGTATCCTTTGGAGGTGCTTATCCAGTTCTCTCTTGAACTCTGTGAGGGGTTTGCCAGTTATGTCCCTTATGTGTAGTGGAAGCGTGTTGAACAGTCTCGGGCCTCTGATGTTGATAGAGTTCTCTCTCAGAGTACCAGTTGCACCTCTGCTTTTCAACGGGGGTATTCTGCACATCCTGCCATGTCTTCTGGTCTCATGTGATGTTATTTCTGTGTGCAGGTTTGGGAGCAGCCCCTCTAATATTTTCCACGTGTAAATTATTATGTATCTCTCCCGCCTGCGCTCAAGGGAATACAGATTTAGGCTCTTAAGTCGGTCCCAATAGTTTAGATGTTTTACCGAGTGGATTCTAGCAGTAAAGGACCTCTGCACGCTCTCCAGGTCAGCATTTTCACCAGCAGTGAAAGGGGCTGTCATTGTGCAGCAGTACTCCACTCTAGAGAGCACAAGCGTTTTGAAAAGTGTCATCATCGGTATAGCATCTCTAGTGTGAAAAGTTCTTGTTATCCAACCTGTCATTTTTCTTGCAGTTGTGACGGCTACTTTATTGTGTTCTTTAAAGGTAAGGTCTTCCGACATGAGTACACCCAGATCCTTTACATTGCCTTTTCGTTCTATGTTATGATTTGCCTGAGTTTTGTACGTGGTTTCCGTTTTTATATTTTCATTTTTTCCATAGCGCATGAGCTGGAACTTGTCTTCGTTAAACACCATATTATTTTCTGTAGCCCATAGAAAGACCTGATCTACATCTGACTGGAGGTTCGCCGTGTCCTCTATGTTGCCTACTCTCATGAAGATCCTAGTGTCATCTGCAAAGGATGATACAGTGCTATAGGTTGTGCTCTTGTCTATGTCCGATATGAGGATGAGAAAAAGTACTGGAGCAAGCACAGTACCCTGGGGGACTGAGCTCTTAACGGTTGACGGGTTGGATTTTATTTTGTTGACTATTACACATTGGGTTCTGTTGGTCAGGAAATTGTAGATCCATCTGCCTACTTTTCCGGTAATTCCTTTTGAGCGCATTTTATGGGCAATAACACCATGGTCACATTTATCAAAAGCTTTTGCGAAATCTGTGTAAATTACATCAGCGTTTTGTTTGTCTTCCATAGCATCTAATGCCATATCATAGTGGTCCAGCAACTGCGACAGGCAAGAGCGCCCTGTTCTGAAACCATGTTGTCCGGGGTTATGGAGATGCTGTGATTCCATGTATTTTGTGATCTTACTTCTTAGCACTCTCTCAAAAATTTTTATGATGTGCGATGTTAGTGCTATCGGTCTGTAATTTTTTGCCTCTGCCTTATTTCCTCCTTTATGAAGTGGTGCTATCTCTGCTGTTTTTAGTATATCAGGAATAACGCCAGTATCTAGGCTTTGTCTCCACAGAATGTGAAGGGCCTGCGATAGTGGTTTTTTACAGTTCTTGATGAATATGGAGTTCCAAGAATCCGGGCCTGGTGCGGAGTGCATAGGCATACTGTTTATGGCTTCTTCAAAATCCAGTGGGGATAGGGTGACGTCTGATATATGATTTGATGTTGGTATCATATCCATGAAAAATTCATTTGGGTTATCGATCTTTAGTGCGTTTAATGGCTCGCTGAAGACAGAGTCGTATTGCTTCCTCAGTAGCTCGCTCATTTCTTTGTTGTCATCGGTGAAAGTTCCATCTTCCTTTCGCAGGGGCCCGATACTAGATGTGGTTTTTGATCTTGATTTTGCATAGGAGAAAAAATATTTCGGGTTTCTCTCTATTTCACTGATGGCCTTTTGCTCTCTTTCCCTCTCCTGCGTTTTGTATGATTCTTGTAGCTTGAGTTCAATTTTTCCTATTTCGCTACCTAACCTTCTTCGCCGTTCCTGAGATAGGGTGCGACTCTCAAGTTGTACCGCGATTCGTTTTCTTCGCCTATATAGGGAACGACGTTCTCGTTCCAATCTGCATCTCTTCCTCTTTTTTCTTAGGGGGATGCGGTTTGTACATATTTCTAGTGCTACTGAGCTTATTTTTTCCAGGCACTGGTTCAGGTTCGCATTTCCTAGCTGTTCTTCCCAGTTTATTTCTGTGAAGTCCTGGTTATTTGCTCCCAGTTTATCTGTTTATTATTGAAGTTGAATTTGCTGAAATCTCCTCCACCGGGAATCTGGACTGGTTTTGAAGGTCTATTCCCCATGGTTGTCATAACTTCAATTAAGTTGTGATCTGAGTAACAGGTATTTGTAATCATTATGTTCCTGATCAATTCATCATTATTAGTGAAAATGAGGTCCAGCGTGTTCTCCTTCCTGGTTGGTTCTACTATTTGCTGGTTTAAGGCAAACCTGTCGCACATCCGTAGCAGGTCATTTGCATGTGCCTGTTCATTAAGGCTACTTCCTGGTATTCTTTCTGATATTACTGTATTAGCCAGGTGCTTCCATTTCAGGTGCCGTAGGTTGAAGTCCCCAAGCAGGATGATGTTCGGAGCTGGATTTGTGAGGTTTTCCAAGCAGTGTTCTACTTTCATTAGTTGGTCTTTAAACTGCTGAGGGTTTGCCTCCGGTGACTTATATACAAGGACAATAACTACATTTATAATCTCTATTTTGATTATCAGCACTTCCACCATATCATTTGAGGTGTTTAGCAGCTCAGTACAGATGAGTGTGTCTTTGATGTATAGGCTGACCCCACCCTGAAGCCGGTGTTTCCTATCACATCTGAAAAGATTGTACTCTGAGATCCATATTTCACCATCATGGTAGTCCTTTGTGTGGGTTTCTGTTAGGGCTGCAAACACTGCATTTGCCTCATGAAGGAGACCATCTATAAAGTGAACTTTGTTGGATTTGCGTGTTTTTATACCTTGAATGTTGGCAAATATAAATGATGTTATCGTGGTAGTGGAAGTGCTGGATGCCTTACTTGGTGTTAATATCTGAGGCTCTGGTAAGGGGGCCACTGTGTTTGCGTCCAGGGTGTGTTGTTTTCGAAGTGATTCGTCCAGTTTCGGTAGTGGGGCGAGTGTTGTGTGGTGTAGTACTGTGTGTTTGTTGGTAATGTGTATTCCAGACTTGTGGGTATCTCCCTTCCCCTCTGTAATCCTGTGGTGGTTCCATCTGACTGTTCCTCTCTCTTATATTTTCTGCTCTGTTTCTGCCTTCCTCTAAAAAATTGCCAGTAGTGTCATACTGATTTCCCGTCTATAACGTTGTGTACCTCTCACGTGGAATTCCGGACACTGAAGATTGTAGCATTTTTTGTCCCTAATTGAAAATTGACATAATTTGGGGTGGAAGTATCTACACCCTGTTCCAAAACGGCATGTACCCCTCGCCAACATGTTCCTGCATTTTCGAGGATGCAGAAAATGGCATTTTGTTCCTAATTTTCCATATTTGCATATTCCTTTAGCGTAGAATTTGCAAATGTGTTCCGGTTTTGCGTTTTTCAAGGTATTTATATCTGTGTCTGTCTTGTCTACCTCTTTATTGGAGCCATCTCCGCTTTTCGTCCCAATTCCTTCATTTATGCACTCTGTCTCACTGTTGCTCACATCGTTTATATTACCTGACTCTGCAATATTGCTGCTATTATGTACTACAATACCCTCTTCCTCCACATTACTGCTGCGGTTCTCTAAACTATCTGTTCCTGGGTTTTGGTCGTTAACCAATGTTGTCTTTTCCAGTCTGCATATATCACTGGTAGCTTGTCTGTGAATGGTAATCTCTGTGACTCGGGAATGTTTTTCATCAGTTTAGTTATGTTCTCTAACATTAATCTGTCATCTTTGCAGACCCAGTAAATTCCTTGCCTTTTGTGCATCCTGGAGATACTTCTGTACAGCCCAGGTGAAATCTCATGTTACAGATGCAACACGTTACGCCTACATTACGTTTTCCCAGTACTCCCGAGCACTCGCCACACCTCTCCATTGTCTGATGTATTGTGTTGTATTTGTGGTTTACTGTGTGGATCACTTGTTGATGTCAGTCCTTTTAACTCTTTATAAAGTTATATGTATATTTTTATATATTTAATTTATAAACTATATGTATACCGTATATTTGTAATATTATGTATGTTATTTTGTTCAAACTTTATGGCAGGTACTTAGCGTAGGGTAGCGAAGCTGGTCCCCGGTGCGGTACAGGTGACCTCTTGTCGTCCCAGGTTGATGTCAACAAGTTTCCAGCTACTCGATTTATTAACACTGATTTATCTTGCTTGTATTCTTACAAGGGATTTTTCCGCCNAATAAGTGCAATCAGGAAAAACAACAGAGTAGCCTACACTGTACACAGACTTAGACCCATCGGTGAAGACGGAAACAGAGCGGGAGTGTCAAGAAAAGTGCTCAAGGAAAAGGCATTTTATAACCGTGGAGGGGTAAAAGCTTTAGTGATGCGGGTCAAGGATGTACAAAAACTGCGGAAGGGGGACTCTCCACGGGGTGGGAAAGAAGGAACAACATGAATAAAAATATATTAAAATACGAACTGAAAGAGAATCCTGTAAGCTATATAACTGGATAGAAAGAGGAGGAGGTGGAGAGGAACAGGAACCTCAGGAGGGGTAAAAATTAAAGCACGACAGAGACGAGAAGAAGGATGTTGCAAGGACTGTGCAAGATAGCGAAGACAGTAGCGATCACGGCGGTCCTGGAGAGATAGGAAGCCAGTGTCAACATGTAAGTTGAGGACAGGAGTCGAACGAAAGGCACCGAACTGAGGCACAACCCGGTATGGTGCAAAGCATCAAGACAGCGAAGAGTAGAAGGAGAAGCAGACGAGTAAGCAGGGCAACCATAATCGAGCTTAGGCAGGACGAGAGAGAATGAAGCAAGGAGAGTGTGCTATCCATTCCCCAAGAGATGGGACAATACGCGAAGGAGGCAAGGCCTTAGAGTATTCAAGACAGAGGTAAGAGATATGGGGCGACCAAGACAAACGAGTGTCAAAAATCAACCCCAAAAGTTAGCATAATCTTGTACACAAGGGGTGACCATAAAGTGACAAAGAAGGACAAGAACGACACGCTTCCGAGTAAAAGTCATAGCACAAGTCTTAGATGTAGAGAACCTGAAGCCATGATCGGTGGCCCAAGACGACACGGTATCAGTCGCAAGTTGAAGCCGGCGTTGAAGGAGAGGCGAATCATCGCCCTGACAGCAAAGGGTAAGATCGTCGAAATAAAGAGCGGAGAAGACGCCTGAAGGAAGAGAGGAAAGAAGACCATTGAGAGCAACCAGAAAAAGAGTAGTGCTC
Organism: Procambarus virginalis; assembly: GCA_020271785.1. Classification (NCBI taxonomy): domain Eukaryota; kingdom Metazoa; phylum Arthropoda; class Malacostraca; order Decapoda; family Cambaridae; genus Procambarus; species Procambarus virginalis. Next base: position 1,875,183 of record WNGS01033470.1, read on the forward strand.
AGAACACTACCCTGGAGCACACCTTGTATTGCTGAAAAGAGGCAGAGCGAGAGGTACCAAGCCTCATCCGAAAGGAACGACGAGAGAGGAAGCTGCGGAGAAAGAGAGGGAGATGACCTCGAATGCCAAAAGAATGAAGCTGGCATAGAATATGATATCGCCAAGTGCTTTTTCCAGGTCAAAAAGGACGTCAACAATGGAGGGCTTTGCAGCAAAAGCAATACGAATATAGACCTCCAAGTTCACCAGGACATATGTTGTGCTGCGGCACTTGGGGAAACCAAATTGAGAAGGGGAGAGATGGTGATGGTGTTCTAAGAACCACATCAGACGAACGTTAACCATACGTTCAAAGAGTTTATAGACACAACTTGTGAGGGCAATAGGACGAAAACTCTTAGGGGATGTTCCCAGAGACCCTGGTTTGCGAACAGGGATGACAACGGCATTGAGCCAGTCCTCAGGGACTGACGATGACTTCCAGATCCGATTATACAGACTCAGTAAATACCGAGACGTGCACGGAGGAAGATGGCGAAGCATCTCATAATGAATGCCATCGGAGCCCGCCGCCATAGAACTGCAGAGGGCCAGGGCAGACCGAAGTTCAGAGAGAGAGAAGGGATCGTTATAGGGAAGTCGAAGATGAGTGCAGAAATCTAAAGGACGAGATTCAAGGACAGGTTTACGAAGAAGGAAAGATTAGGGAAGATGAAAACCAGAGTTAACAGAAGATAAGTGGGAAACCAGTTTGGTAGTGACCTGCAACGGGTCCGCCACAAGAGTACTACGGAGGTGAAGGACCGGTGAAACATTGGAAACAAACTTACCCACTATCTTGCGGATACGCTTCCAGATCTGCGGCAGAGGAGTGTCGGACGTAATGGTGGAGACATAAGACGCCCAACATTCACGTTTAGCCGTACAGATGGCCCTATGGGCCACCGCACTCGCCTTCCGAAATAAAAGAAAAGAATCGGCCGTCTGCCGGCGGCGGTGTCTCTTCCAGGCAGCACGCTTACAGCGGACAGCCCGGTCTGGTGGTCTGCATTCCACCAGGGAATGCACTTCCGTGGTCCCGAGAGGAAGAGCGAGGAATAGAACGGAGGGCAGCGTCGAAGACGGTGTCATGAAAAAGGAGGAGAGAGCGAGGGAGAGGCAGAAGGGAGAGGTCAGAGAGAGCAGCACTGAGGGTAAACAGGTTCCAGTCTGCCTTAGCAAACTGCCTCCTAGGGAAGGAGAGGGGAGTGTGAAAAGAGAAAAAGGTAACAAGGATGGGGAAATGGTCACTGCCATGGAGGTCATCAATAACCTGCCATGAGAAATCTAAGTAAAGAGAAGACGAGCAAAGAGAAAGATCAAGACAGGAAAGGGTGCGAGTCCGAGAGTCCAAATGCGTGGGCTCAACAGAATTCAGAAGAGACAGGGAAGAAGAGAGGATGAACGGCTCAAGAAGGCGACCCCGGGTGTTCATCAGAACATCACGCCAAAGGGAATGCACAATTAAAATCACCTAGCAGGAGCACAGGCTCCGGCAAGGAGTCCAGGAGGTGTTTCAGATCGGGAAGAGAAAGCAGGACACTGGAGGGGGGGGAGATAAATGGAACAAACGGTGTACTATTTCCTCACAAAGATACGTGCAGCAGAACAATGGAGAGGCGAAGGAAAAAGTAAGGGGACAAAGAGACATCAGAACGAATCAAGAGAGCAGAAGAGTTAGGAGCCCAGCAACAGCAGGGGGGGGGGAGAGAAAGGAATAGCCACGAAAGCGACCAGGACGAGCACCAAGCATCGGCTCCTGG
>WNGS01033470.1:1968817-2012260 GCA_020271785.1 Procambarus virginalis
GGCCGCCGTATGTCCAGGCAGGAAGTAGATACAGGGAGTTAAGCATACTGGCCCAAGGGTCAGTGAGTACATGCCTGGAGGAGAGCGTGGGACTGAGGGGAGACGCCAGCAGCGTCTGACCTCTGGGGGTCAACCGGTGCGATGTTGAATAACAGCTATGACGTGTTCATGACGTCACTCCTGCTACTGCTCATCAACGAGCTAATATGATTGGTTCCCGCTCATTTGCTGCAATGCTATTGGTCAATTGTAACTCTTTTGTGTGTGCCCACAAGACACCCTGAGCTTCAGGCAAAATTCATTCTTGTGAGGGATCTCTTGCAAAGTGGACGTGTTCTGTTCTACCGGCCAATAGACTGAACACCGTCTATTCCTCACCGTCAAGTTAACTCAGCGTCTTTGCGATATACCACACACTCGCCCAGAATCACGAGTGCGAATATATGGTTTAGAAGCCTAAAGTGACAAATCTCCAGAGCGAAACAGACTGGTATCAGGTAACCCCTGGTGACAAAGATCGTCGTGAGTGACCTAGAATGAACTAAGGCAGTGCCGCCGCCTAAGTAACCTGTGTGTGTGACTTTACCACAAGTGTACCTGCATGGTATACCACAGCAGCCGCCAGCCACCACTCATCCCGAGCGTGTACCTCAGTACCTCGAGCGCCCGCCGCCAACTGCCGCCAGCCGCCGCCGCCCTCACTCCTACGTGACGTCACCACCTTACGCACCGCCAGTGCCAGTGTGTGCGCGTGTGTCTGTCTGTTAAGCATACAGCACGGCCTACTCACGAAATCATCTCAAGATACTGCGAGTACCCTCCATGTCTACGAGCGAAACCAGCTGTCAGGCCACCTACGAGTGCTTGTATAAATGTGCCTGACTGAGTGAGTGAGTAAGGAAAGGTACCTTATCTGTAAGTACAAGATCTGTGTTGATCTGAGGGATTAACCACAGTTCTCACCTTCTTATACCTGTCGCAGGTTATAGGTGAATCGACGGTGAATGTGTGTTTATCTGTGTGGTATCACTGCATTTCACTTGTCTGTGAATGTGAGCTTCACATACACCACACATTTAGTATTGTGTGATTATTATTATTGTGCATGTTATTGCCTGTCCCATTGACAGTGCCTTTGTGTTTATTGCATATCATCATTACCGAGCATCCGGTTGGAACTCTTGTGATCCCTTTGCATACCGGTAGTTAGGTTGCCATGTTAGTGATTGGCTGTCAACTGTGTTAAGTTAGGTGTTTCTCCACGAGTGGATACGAGTCGATTAGCCAGACGTCAAGAGTCTCGCTAATTTTTTTAATATTTTTTTTTTTAATATTTTTTTTTAATATTTTGAGATATATACAAGAGTTGTTACATTCTTGTACAGCCACTAGTACGCGTAGCGTTTCGGGCAGGTCCCTGGAATACGATCCCCGCCGCGAAGAATCGTTGTTACAACCAAGTACACATTTTACTGTTGAGTTAAACAGAGGCTACAGTTAAGGATTTGCGCCCAGTAAATCCTCCCCGGCCAGGATACGAACCCATGACATAGCACTCGCGGAACGCCAGGCAAGTGTCTTACCAATACAACCATAGCTTTGCTGACGCCAATCGAAAGTAAATCAAGCACCCTGTGTATTAGTGGTTAAGTTAGTAAATAAACTACTGTTAAGCTTTATGCGGTGTTTCCGTTGAACCACTTCTGAATACTGCCAATATTACTCAAGTCTTCAGCTCTAAGTGTCTTCAACATCGAGTTGCCTAATTCACTAAACTATAAATGTGATGAGGACCCTAGGAGTCCCTTAAAGTGTTACATCATTGAGGAGATTCCAACGACCAACGTGGAGCAGGACCAGGTGAGGCTAGTCTGAGAAGAGACCCACAAGGACTAACTCGACCTTGCTCCCAGGCCCTGTACGGTTGCTCTCGTATTTTCTATTCTGCTAATTCCGACAGCTTCGTGAAGCGTCTGCCACATGTACATTGGCGACGTACGCATTGCAGTCGTGACAGCAAAAAAGAAACACCCCCACAGAGGGTGAGCCTGTGTATCTCCAATCCCCCCTCCCAAGAAGGGGCCTGTCCAGTGTGACTGCACTATCAGACAAGATTTCTTCTCTTTTAGGAGTGAGGATTCAGAGTCTCATAAACAAGTCCCGCCTTAGAGCCCCAGTCATTTTAATTTTTAGTTAAATTTGAGTGTCTCGTGATAGACAGGCCATAATTTAGTGTCATCTTGTGTTGCATGTGGCAGAAATAACAGTCAGGAGTGGAACTGCACCCCACATTCCTACGAGCATCATGCTCAATTCTAGCACAGTTCACACAGTAAATTGTATTTTGGCATGTGAGGCAATAACTTCCAAACTGATGTCAGGCAAAGAAACTCTATACCAGGAAGTTATAACCATGTATTACCTGGTATGAGGTTCTGTGGACCGATTCTTGACTGAGAAAGAACCCAGTAAATTTCTCACAGACCCTCTTAGTGTGTGTCTTTACACCCTGGATCCTGATGGTATCAAGAAGGTGAGCAGACTAGCCTCCCTAAATTCCCGGATTTCACTTCACATGTCTTTATGGGATCGTTTATGTCAAATGGCCCAACTTTTCCATAGCAACAACATGACTTTTCTGGTGAGTTAATACCTTTCACAAAGCAACCATTGACATGGGGTTTCAGCACCACACCCTTACCCTGGATTTGCCTGTGCCAGGTAGACAATGGGACCCCAGTACTGAAGCTACCAGCGCTTGGCCAGAGACCAGGCAGCTGGGATGCTGATGCTTAGAACCAACTAAAGGTAACCACCTAACTTAAGATTCAGGGATTCATGAACACACTAGCCTATTTCTCATTTTCTTACAAACACAGCAATATCCACTATTATTTACTTTATACAAATATATTCAAAGTTATAATGGTCTGATTTGCATACCTTTCTGGGGTACAGCCTTCTATTTCTTTGTCCACTGAGTGTACTGTTGGTGTAGTTTGTGATTCACTGTTCAAGGCAACCCCACCATGTAAGCCCTCCACCATTATGGAGGAACCTACTGGCACACTGGTTATCCCTTTGACTGATAACAATGGCCACACATGAGTGCAAGGAATGCAGCTAAGAAGGAATGTGAGCCATCTATTGAGGAGGAGTACAGCAACTCCCTGACACCATGCATATATGTGCACAAAGAAGTGTTGACATGCCACATTGTGCAAGCAACTCCCAAGAAGCATCATATTTGAGGGACTGGCTGTGAAGATCTACAAATGTGAGTGGTGCTGCCACCTCGTTATGGTCAGCTGTGGTATCAAGCAGGACAATTGTTGATTACTGGAGTGCTTCCTTACTGGTCACTTATGACCTCAGTGGGTTTCTGTGGACTTTGATTTTATGAAATGACCCACTCTCTGGCCCTTATACTCTGAAAGGAACTCTACAGCACTTAGAATGACACAGCAGAAAAAGTTTGAAAAAATTTGTGACAACTGTGATAACAACAAAATGTCATCCCGCTTGATTGTGTCTGTCTAAACACTCAAAGGAACTTTCCTCAGGGAGTAGCAGAACAACCTATTCAGTTCAGAATAAACAAATGAATAATTTGTAACTCAACCCACAAATAAGAAATCAAATGAAAGCAACAATGTTAAGGTCTACCCAGAACTGATCACATCATAATCACTTTGTAAAGTTATTATGACTCATTCTCTGCAAATGATAAATTGATAAAAAAAATACAAAAAGATACCTCAGTATAAAAAGAATAAAGGCTGTGTTTACACTCACACTGGAACAAGCAAGATCCTCATTTTCTTTCTGTGCCAGACCCAGCCGTTGTCTGAGCACCGTCACTGTCCGGGTCTCTTCCTGCAGGGCTGCCTGCAGCTCGGCCCTCTCGTCAATCAAGGATCGCATCTGTGTATTGTTGGTCCTCTGCCGCCGCCGGAGCTCCCGATTTACATGGTTGACCTTCTCTAGCTGTGACTTTAACTGCAAGTTTGAGACAATGGTCGAATATTACAGTTTGTGTATGCTACTTTATATAGGTTTTATTAAAGTAAAAACTAATTGGTCTGTTTATAGTGTACTATTAAAGTAAAAACTAATTGGTCTGTTTATAGTGTACCTCACTGACACCTTTGGCAATAACACCATAACCTGACAATCTAGGCTATCACTCCATGACTGACAGCCATGACCTTCTCTAGCTGTGACTTTAACTGCAAGTTTGAGACAATGGTCGAATATTACAGTTTGTGTATGCTACTTTATATAGGTTTTATTAAAGTAAAAACTAATTGGTCTGTTTATAGTGTACTATTAAAGTAAAAACTAATTGGTCTGTTTATAGTGTACCTCACTGACACTTTGGCAATAACTCCATAACCTGACAATCTAGGCTATCACTCCATGACTGACAGCCATGGCTATCACTTCATAACTGACAGCCTTGGCTATCACTTCATAACTGACAGCCTTGGCTATCACTCCATAAATGACAGTTTTGGCTATCACTCCATTACTAGCAGTCTTGGCTATCACTCCATAACTGAGAGTCTTGGCTATCACTCCATAACTAGCAGTCTTGGCTATCACTCCGTAACTGACAGTTTTGGCTATCACTCCATAACTAGCAGTCTTGGCTACCACTCCATAACTGGCATTCTTGGCTATCACACAATAACTGACATTCTTGGCTATCACACAATAACTGACAGTCTTTGCTATCACTCCATTACTGACAATCTTGGCTATAAGACTTTCACTTTATGAGGTACCTTATAATCTGGGAATTCTTCCTCGATTATTTGGTTGAGTTGTTTATTATTGGAGGCCCACGACTGTAGGGGCATGTTAGCTCCCAAAAGTTCACGATTAGCCTCATGGTAGATTTCCACTAGTTTATTCTCATCATTAGTGGTTCCTTGAAAATTGTCAACATATAAATTGTTGCTAATCTCAGTCTTGTAGGGGCTATTAGACTTCTTGAGATGTGTATCCAGAGTAGCCTGGAGTAAGAATGGTGAAGATGTCGCTCCGAACAGTACTGAGGCAAATCTATAAGTAATGATTTCACTATTAGGATCCTGTGGATCTTTCACCCATAGAAATTTAGTAAAATTACGATCCGTCTCTTGTAAGCCTACTCTTAAAAAGGCTTTACTAATGTCGGCCGTATAGGCGAAAACACCAGAGCGAAATCGTAATAAGACATCTTGTAGTCTTTGGGTTAGGCTAGGTCCAGTTTGTAGACAATCATTTAGTGACACGCTGTCTGCCTTTAATTTGGCACTACAATTAAATACAATCATGATTGGTGTTGTAACTGAATCTTTCAGGACAGCATGATGTGGCAAATAATGGCCTGTCTTATGATTGTCTTCTTCAACAACTTCTATAAATTTGTTAGCAAGTTGTTGCTGTATTAAAGCATGATACAGTTGCAATTTATCTGGTTGCTTCCGTAGCCTAACTAATTGAGAATTTAATTGGGTTGAGGCCATGAAATAATTTACTGGAAGCTGTGGGTGGTTCAGCTTCCACGGGAGTCTCACCCAATATTGATTATCTTGGAAAATCACAGTATCAAGATATTGTTGATACGTCCATGTGTCATCTGGACTGGGTTGATCAGGGACTATGCCTAAGGTGTCCAAATCCCATAATTTATGAACAGGGGGATTGGACTCATCATCCTCGGTTTCGTCTCTGACATGTAGTGGTGACTGCTCTAGGCCTAGTCACGCAACTATTGAATTAGTTGGTTGATTACTAGTAGATTTAGAATGTTGTTGGATCAACACCGGTCCTGTGAGTAGTTTACCCCCAGCTGACAGCAACAAGTTTACACCTCGTTGCCTGGTGCATCCAGTAATAAATCTATAATAAAAGTCAGCTCCAATAAGAATACCTACATCGTTGAGACAGTCTGTACTTATTTTATGATCTGCTAGCCTAATACCGCTGCGTTTAAGAAATTTGACTGTTTGAGCAAGACCTGTAACATGTAAATCTGAGGGGATCTTGTCAACGACTATGGCTTGAATTGGGCTGGTGCAGCCTCCTAAACGTACCAAGACTTTAACAACCTGGTAGTCACGAGGGCCACTATTGGTTAGGAATCCAGAGATATTCAAATTCACTCGAGCAATTGGCTTCAGTTTCAACTGATCAACTAGCTGTTGAGAAATAAAGGTTTTCTGCGAACCTTGGTCAAAGAGACCACGAGTGGAAATCCTAGAACCCTTATTGATTAATTTTAATTGAGCTGTTGGTAACGTAGTTGTGTTAGTCGACTCTGTTGCAAGTACACTTATGTCTTGATGCACTTTGCAATACTGTACAGAAGTAGAATTTGTAGTCTTCTTATGAGGATTGGTTGATCTTGATTGATCACTACCACACAAGGAATAATGGTGTCTACCCTTGTGGCACTTGTTGCACATACGTAAGGAGACAGTACAGCTATTGGGGTCATGAGGACCCGTGCACCTTGTGCATCTGTGTAATTCTTGCAAACGATGAATTCGGGTGTTATGGTCTGGATAAGTACTACACTTATAAGTAAGATGTTCATTATTGCAGAACAAACACTTCTTCACTGTAGGAGAAGTCGTAGGAGTGGTGCTCACTACGGGGTTTATAGGGTTCACTGTGTATGTACCTACATTTCCAGATTTCCATTTCGGAGATGATTTATTGAGATCTGGTTTTACTACAGTAGTTGCAGTACGTTGGGGTTTATGATGAGAGTTAGTAGAGAAGTTTGAAACACTCTTCCCATCTTGGTTGGCTCTTTGTCTTTCGACTAGGGTATGTAAACCTTCTGTAATTTCATTCATGGACAGAGAGGTTTTATTGTACATAGTACACAATTTATCTAAAGTCTCTCTCGGTAATTTGCGCCTTACAACTACCTTTGTCATCCATTCAGCAGTCTGAATTTGGACTTTAAGGCTTAAGGCCTTGAGTAAAGACTCTAGCTCTAGTCTGAAAGTTTGGAGAGAATCTGTAGAATTATTAGCAGATGGTAAATCCAGCAATTTTTGAACTAAGATAGTAATAGTTCTTTCCTTGTTATCGTAGTTGCTTTAAGCAATTGAACAGCTAGGTCGTAACCATCACTGGTCAGTGTTATGTTAGATATTACCTTCAAGGCTTCATTTCGTAACAAGCCTTGTAAATAAGTGAACTTAGTTGTTTGAGGGATGTTAGTTTTAGAGTCTACTGCATCCACGAATTTACTATAGAAATCATCCCAACTCTCATTCTCGTTACCAGAGAATGTGGGTATATTGATCTGAGGTAATTTGACATCAGGATCTGGATGTGCAGTAGAGGCTGTTGTTAATTTGTTTTTAGCAATTTGCTTTTTGAAGGGTTGAAGTTTAGCCTGTACATCATCTTCGTACTGGGCTAAATCATTTACAATGTCCTCAAGTTCAGTTTCACCTATTGAGGTTTGGTAAAGTTCTGTCAAGTACAGATTCATATGCTGTTTAATATGCTTGAATTTGCCTTCAGCAACTTGAAGTAAGTCTTCTAATTCAATGTAGTCAACAGGTGACTGTTGTGACAGATTTTGACACTTGGTAATCTGTCGGGTCAAGTGACCTTTTAGACCGGTAAGGGTCCTTTTCATTTTGTCAGCCGTTTCCATCTTGCTGGGTAAGGACTGGTCTGATAGTAAATAGTTGTTACTGATGTAACTGGGATATTGGCTCATTCAATGGAGCTCAATACTAATATAATAGCCTAATGTATTGAATAGACTATAATACCTCGTTTAGAGGTTAATTTGCCTACCTAACAATAGATAGCTAATATTTTTGAGTAGTATTCGAATGCCACTATTGGATTTCGTCCGGTTAGCTCATCAATTATCACCATTCGATCCAACAGTGAACATTCGGCAGTACTCAAAAAAAATAATACACAAAATAATATGTTAAAAGCACAAAAAGAGTTTTGGTAATCCCACCCCAAATCAGGGTCAGCACAATCTAAATAATATGTATGTACACCAGTACTGTCTAGTACAGTACTCGTTAATAATTCCTACCTAGGAATGACTAAATGATTTAGGCTGCATTTGTACAAACATTAGTACAATTACAGTCTAAATATCCTACCTCATCAAAGGTTGGCATATATGCAATGGTGCAGTAATATAGATATATGGTGCTATGTTTTTGGGATTTTTTGTTTTAATATATATGTTTGTGCTTAGGAACACAAGTGAAAATTTATAAATGTATAACACTAAGGTTACTTTGTGCATAAGTATTAATAGAAATGTTGATAATAATAAATGAGTTTTAGGCTATAATATGGGCAGTCTGCTGACAGCCGTAAATAATGAAATATACTGGTAAATAGCCTAATAATATTAACACACTAATTGGTGTTAGTAAATAGTTAATTATATGAGGCCAGTAATTTAGGTGAATATACTGGACCTTAAATGATTGATGGTACATCCGGTTCGGAAGGACCAAAATTTTGTGGGGAAAACCTGACTCCAATAACTATAAATTGTTTTGGGCTCTGAGACCCAGTAACTAATAATTAAATAAATATATATATATACTTCGATAGCTATGAAGGACCACCACTTTTTGAGAAAAAGTGGAAAACAAAGAGACAATGGAAAAAACTGATCCTAGGAACTAGTGTCCTATGGATCTTGGTAAAACTGTAATGCTTATATGAATGGAGTCAAATTAACTACACAAAATTGGGGGGTTACATGCTAAAAGATTAATACATCCCTAGCATTATTCTGGTGCTGGTTCTTCACCAGAGTAAATCAAATGTGAGAGTAAAAATATAGAATATATAATATTGATGGAGGTAAATGCACCTCAATATACTACTGAAATGTTGAACAGCATCAGTAAATCAAAGGGTTAGTATAATTGATCTCTTTAGGAGATCACTACTGTAACTATGGAGTTATTGCTACTGATGGAAAAATGGACAGCTTAGCTGTGAAACTAAGAAGTAGTCGGTTGCTACACTCCACCGACGACGTGTTGCATAGGGTAAATTGTTGCACAGAACGGTGGGGAAGCCTAGCACCTCGGTTGAAGTCGCCTTGGTACTGAAAGGCAATTACATTGTAGAAATCTTCTACACAATAGGTAATTACATTTACATCCTAAATCATGAGGATGACGGTAGTAAATTATCAGCTAATGTCTGAACAATTTGTATCATAGAAATAAACTGATAATCATCTAATTAGATGGTAAATTTAAGACACGTACTATATTTTGTTGGTTTGCATTCGGCCTAACGACTGCTAACCTAAATGTTAATAGTGGCCACATAATAACAAAAAGGGTAAACTTAGCAGCCGAGCCTCGTGTCGTTGATGTGAAGACTTGAGCAACTCTTCGTCCTCCAGCTGCTGTTTGAAAGACGTTGACTCTGGAGATGCTCGTATAATAGTCTATGACACGGCTATGTTGTGCCAGATAACGCGGCACCGCTCAACTGATCGTGAGAGCGAAATAAATAGGTCAAGCACAATTCTGCTACACGCTCTTAATGGCGTCCGTGCTCTCGTTCACGTGTCAAGTCAAGTGACGCTCTCCCTTCTTCTTCCTGCTCCTTATTGCGCATGCGCGGCTTTCGAGCGTAAATGAATATGTATTTATCGCAATTGACTAAGGAAGGAAGAGGTAATAACAAGTATTAATATCACATTAAATTCTTCTGTGATAAAATAGAATTTCTGGTAGCATAAATTGGCTTACTAAAAGTTGTGCAGCCAATCGAGGAAATTAATGTAAATCATTTGCATCAAAGTAATTCCCTCTAGAATACTTAAATGTTAGTTAAATAAGGGAGCTCCAGTAAGTAATAGTATACTACAAAATCAAAGTTAACTATTTTTAGTAAATGAAATGATAAACTGGACTCTTGTTATAAATCCAACTAAATGTGGAGAAAATTCATGTTGCTGCCTGTCGTTCCTCACCAACTAGGAAGAATTTGGCAATGAATAAATCATGATAATGATTAAATCTATAAGTTAGTAATTTTAGTAACTACTTTAGTTGTATAAATACAATGATGTATAAAAACTGTGGGTTATTTCCAACAGAGGTTCCTAAGCCTAATGGGCGCTATCATACATGCATTTGAAACTGTTTATTGAGTCTGCCTCCTCCAGATCACTGCCTAATGCATTCCATTAGTAATCTACCCTGACACTTAAAAATTGTTTCTCACGTCCACGTCTAACATGGCTCATTTGGGTACTCCGTTTCCCCATTGTCCCCTTGTTCGCGTACTACATGCGTTAAATAATGTCTTTACCCTGACTATTCTCCTGAGAATTTTGAATGTTATGATCATGTATCCCCCTTGACTCTTTTGTCTTACAGCGACGTGATATGCAATTCCCGCAACCTTTCCTCGTAAATCACGCCACTTAGTTCTAGAACTAGTCTAGTGGAATTTCTTTGAACTTTTTTCAGCTTCGTCTTGTCCAGGAAAAGGTATGGACTCCATGCAGGAGCCGCATACTCCAGGATTGGTCTGACATATGTGGTATACAAGGCTCTGAATTATTCCTGACCCATATTTCTAAAGGCACTTCTGCCTTATGAAATATGGAGCACATGTATTATATATTGTGTATTATGAGCATATGTATTATTTGCTCCATAATATATATGGAGCATATATAATCAGCGTCGCATATGCCGCTGATTATATCCTTTTGATTTTGATNTTATCTTGGGCATAGCATTTTATCAAATCACCTCATTTTTTGGGGCAACATGTGAGGAACACAAATGCAAACAAGCCTGAATGGTCCCCAGGACTAGATACAACTGAAACTCACACCCCAGAAGTGACTCGAACCCATACTCCCAGGAGCAACGCAACTGGTATGTACAGGGATGCCTTAAACCACTTGACCATCACGACCGGACAAAAGGAAGTGATAGCCGAGGCTATATGAACCACTTCCCCGCCGGCACCTGGATGGTTATCTTGGGCATAGCATTTTATCAAATCACCTCATTTTTGGGGCAACACGTGAGGAACACAAATGCAAACAAGCCTGAATGGTCCCCAGGACTAGATACAACTGAAAACTCACAAACAAAATGAGGTGATTTGATAAAATGCTATGCCCAAGATAACCATCCAGGTGCCGGCGGGGAAGTAAAAGTCACTAAAAGTCTTTGAAATGTAATAAGTTTTACGAAACGCGCTCAAGTGTCGCGTCAGACTAGAAATAAAGAATGAATTTTGGAGAATTGATTTTTAATTTACCGTCATCAGTAAAAAGAAACATAAGAAAATTGAGAAAATTCGTGTTAGAATTATTAATCTTACTTTTTCGGTCATATTTAATAACATATGTCTACAGGAAAGACTGCTACCAAAATATACTAATATATATATATATATATATATATAATATATATATATATTAGTATATTTTGGTAGCAGTCTTTCCTGTAGACATATGTTATTAAATATGACCGAAAAAGTAAGATTAATAATTCTAACACGAATTTTCTCAATTTTCCTTATGTTTGTTTTTACTGATGACGGTAAATTAAAAATCAATTCTCCAAAATTCATTCTTTATTTCTTAGTCTGACGCGACACTTGAGCGCGTTTCGTAAAACTTATTACATTTTCAAAGACTTTAGTTACACACACACAGAACAACTATAACTGAACAGAGTTTAAATACCTGCATTTGGGTGAGGTGACATGTTACAATGGTTTGGGGTGAGGTGAGAACAAACACAGAACACAAAACAATGGGTATAAGGGAAGAATAGATCTGTAACTGCAGAAGGCCTATTGGCCCGTATTTCTTGATGTTTCTATATTGGAGCGGAGTCTTGAAGTGGGTAGAATATAGTAGTGCGTTAATTGGCTGTTGATTGCTGGTGTTGACTTCTTGATGTGTAGTGCCTCGCAGATGTCAAGCCGCCTGTTGTCGCTGTATCTATCAATGATTTCTGTGTTGTTTGTTAAGATTTCTAACAAACAACACAGAAATCATAACAAACAACAAACAACATCTTAACAAACAACACAGAAATCATTGATAGATACAGCGACAACAGGCGGCTTGACATCTGCGAGGCACTACACATCAAGAAGTCAACACCAGCAATCAACAGCCAATTAACGCACTACTATATTCTACCCACTTCAAGACTCCGCTCCAATATAGAAACATCAAGAAATACGGGCCAATAGGCCTTCTGCAGTTACAGATCTATTCTTCCCTTATACCATTGTTTTGTGTTCTGTGTTTGTTCTCACCTCACCCCAAACCATTGTAACATGTCACCTCACCCAATGCAGGTATTTAAACTCTGTTCAGTTATAGTTGTTCTGTGTGTGTGTAACTAAAGTCTTTGAAAATGTAATAAGTTTTACGAAACGCGCTCAAGTGTCGCGTCAGACTAAGAAATAAAGAATGAATTTGGAGAATTGATTTTTAATTTACCGTCATCAGTAAAAAAACATAAGGAAAATTGAGAAAATTCGTGTTAGAATTATTAATCTTACTTTTTCGGTCATATTTAATAACATATATATATATATATATATATATATATATATATATATATATATATATATATATATATATATCGGAAGACAAACAGGCACAAAACTGGAGTGACAACGAACAGAATAATAATGTACAAAATCTAGGAACTCTCTCTCAGCCCAACAGGAACAATGAAAGAAATTTAAAGTGTTTGTACACCAATGCCAGAAGCCTGGTGAATAAATTTGATGCACTGTGTGTATATGCCGAGTCCGAGACTCCAGACATCATTGGCATAAGTGAAACATGGGGACGAGAGGACATTATTGAAGGGGAATTCCGACTCCGAGGGTATCAGGGTATCATCCTCTGTTCAGAAAGAACAGAACAACAAAAGCAGATGGTGTACTACTTTATGTGAAGGAGGACCTGAAAGAAACCCCCCAATGAGCAACTGAACATCATGGGTTCCTCAGTGTCTGTATGATGCAATATACTAGCTCAAGATGGTAACAAACTGACAGTGGGAATATGCTACAGGGCTGACACAGCAGCACCAGCGGGTGCTGATCTGCATAATGTAATCAATACTGCATCACAAACCCAAACTCTTATAATGGGCAATTGTAACCACAAGACAATAGTCTTTGTAAATCTAACATTGCAAGCAAAAGATCAATTTCTTAACCTGGTGCAGGACTCATTTCTCATACAACATGTGGTAGAGCCCACTCGAGGTAACAGCATCCTGAACCTTGTGCTAACATCAGAAACACCTTATCTCATTGAGGAAGCTGATAGGTGATCACGGCATGGAAACATCATGGGGAAATTTTAAAAAGGTATTATTGAACTCGTTCAAAGATACGTGTCAAAAAGGAGAAAGAAAAAAAGGGAACAAGATGGATGACACAAGTAGTAAAAGGAGCGCTAATAACTAAACAGATGGAGGCTCTGAAGATGGCTCTAAAGCTCTCGAGATGATATAAATCTACAATGAACATTATGAGATTATGAGATATATATAAAGGGCATTAAACCCAGGAAATCAGATGAGCCAAAATAAACTACAAAAAAAAACTTGCCCAAAACATAAAGGAAGATCCAAAATCATTCTATGCATATATACGAAGTAAAACCAAAACAAAGGACTTTATAGGCCCCTAAAAGATGAGACTAACCAAGTTACATTGGATGATAAAAGGGCAGCAAACACTGAATGAATACTTTACATCAGAGTTCACACTAGAAAGACTGAATGACATCTCATCACCCACATAAATGTTTAAAGGAGGGGAAGAGAACGAATTAAGGGATTAACTCATTACATGCGACACAATCAGGAAGAGCATTGACAAACTAAAAGACTCAAAGGCCCCAGGTGTGGATGGATTTCATCCAAGTCATAAAGGATCTGGCAAATGCACTATACATGCCACTGAAACTACTTTTCAAAAAATCCTTGGACCAAGGGATAGTTCCCCTGGATTGGAAATATGCAAATGTTACCCCCATTTTAAAAAAAGTCAGAAAGAACTCGTTAGAAAACTACCATTCGATCAGCTTGACATCACATATCTGCAAGCTCATGGAGAGAATTCTAAGGGAATGAATCATGCAACATCTCGGAGAACAATCTTGTATAAACAACTCAACATTGGTTTGTTAAAAAATAGATCCTGCCTTACTAACCTGCTCACATTTCTTGAAACAGTAACTGGCTATTTAGACAAAGGACTTCCAGTAGATGTAGATGTAGAGTACACTGTATACACATTTTAGTGCGGGTGCGTGCTCATAGGAAACACCCGGTCGACCTTGGGGTGTGCTGGGGGGTTGCCCACTGGGCCACACAAAATGTTAAGAGCCCAATGAGAGGGGCTGAACACACTATAAGAAAGAGGTAGAGATGGAATGCTAACGTAACTAATGCCATCTTCAGAAAGGAAATAAAAGTCACTGTGGGGCACAGATAAGCCCCAACATGTCAAAAGCTGCACTTGCTGGAGCTAGGATTTCAGCTTCACCAGAAAGATTTTCCCAGCACTGTTAACAAAATTTCTAACAAGAAGAGAAGTCTGATGGTAAGGCTTCAAAGAGAGGCAAAGACTCCAATACACAAGAGTCAAATCTTTCGAAGTCTTGCAAGTCTGGAGAAAGATGTGGGAGCCAAATTCAACTGGAAAGATACTGCCTGAAAGGGGTAGATTTGACTGATCTAATGCATCAGCTAACCCCTGTATCTCAGATGGATTGGAACATACCAGTAAGCATTTCCCTATCCAGCAAAATGCAACAGAGAAGTTATAGCTAATTTCTTTCAAGAAATTGGCAAATCAAGGACATGTTTGTCATCTAAAAAGTTGGACGTGGGATGTTGGCATTATTTCTCTAAAGGTAAAGGATCATTCTCCTCTTGAAAAAATCTCTCTTTAATACAAGTACTGTATTGTAAGGGACTGCAAATGAAGAGCTCTTGGCAAGCAAAAACTTAATACTGAAAAAATAAAGAGGCCTATATTAGATCCCAGGATCACCATTTCAGACTTTAGTATGCAGAAGAGACCTAGTTGACAAGACATGCACTTTGGGTGTATTTTAATCTAAACATATTTCTTCAAAGGCAAGAATGGACAAAGGTAGCCCATAAAAAAAACAAAAAACAGTGACTATGAATATTATAGACAAATGTGACCCGAGATAAATGGAATGGATAACATAATCACACACAGATAACACAGCCCTTAAATGTACTGTACTCTTAGTGTGTGTATCCTAGAACACCTATGTTCGAGGACGAAGTCCCAACACCCCATGAAACAAGTTGAAAACTTTAAGAGTAGAATAACCACTCCTGAGGCACTACCCAAACCAGCACAGATGATGGCTCTGTAAAACATACTGGTTATAGAAACAAGAAAATGCAATACCACTGTACTGTATAAATACATGCAAGACGTGCTAATGAAATATAATTTCTCGGGATAGAACAAATAACTTAACTGAATAGTTTTGGTATCCAACAGCCTAAAGTGCTAATAGGAATGGTCAAGAGAAATGTATGTGATAGTCAAGGTATTCTGGGGGACATGCACATGCTGACACATACAGGAAGAGGCCAAACCCCCAAACATACCGGCGATACAAAGATGCGAGAAACAACTACACAGCAGTGAGGAGAGAGGCAGAAAGAAATTTTGAAATAGGGATTGCAGACAAATGTAAAACAGAACCAGGTCTATTCTATAAATTCATAAACAACAAATTGCAGGTAAAGGATAATATTCAGAGGTTGAAAAATAGGAAATAGATTCATGGAAAATGAAAAGGAAATGTGTGAAACACTAAACGAAAAGTTCCAAAGTGTGTTTGTACAAAATGAAATCTTTAGGGAACCAGACACAATAAGAATTCCAGTGAACAACTTAAAGCATATAGCATATAGAGATAAATGATAAATGCACATGATAAAATCGATAGGGAAGATTTCCTGAGACCTGGAACTTTAAGAACAAGAGGTCATAGATTTAAACTAGCTAAACACAGATGCCGAAGAAATATAAGAAAATTCACCTTCGCAAATAGAGTAGTAGACGGTTGGAACAAGTTAAGTGAGAAGGTGGTAGAGGCCAAAACCGTCAGTAATTTCAAAGCATTATATGACAAAGAGTGCTGGGGAGACGAGACACCACGAGCGTAGCTCTCATCCTGTAACTACTCTTAGGTAATTACATGGATGCCTGGGGGGGTAGCGGCTGGGCAGACCAACTAGCCGAGTGATTTTTGATCGTTTCTCTGATGCCGAGTGCTGCAGGTCAAGGGATTGAGTGTAGTTAAATGAACCTTCTCAAGGTCATTCTGGGCAGGACTGAGTATACTCCAGTGTCTCCCTGGTACTAGTAAGACTTAACAGGGAGGGTTCAAAAGATGTGCATTGCGACAGTGGTAAATGTTGACCTGCTCTCACCAAGCAGCTCAGTCACAGAAGCAGCACAACCTCGTCTAAGGGAGCAACTGAGTGGTATATTACAAATAAGCTTACTTTAGCTCCGGCAAATATTAATGGAAATTCAATCATTTATGCAACATATTTTGTTATACATTAAAGTTCCTTCATATTGCCCAATGACATGCATAATGCTCAACATCCAAAATACACTTAAAATGTATTTTTGTGCTTGAAATATCGGTTGGAAGTCTTATAACATTACATAAAAACTGGAACAGGAAGAATGCCATTACATGTGCAATGAATAATCTAGTATTATTCTTCAGAGGGATCTTGCAGGTTCTACCTAAATGTAACAAATGTAGAGCACTAACAAAGTGGGTGATGCACAGGACAGGAGGGAAACAAACTACACGACAGTTAAAATTCATGCTTTGTATTGTATCACACAGACAATATGGCAATTATTGTCATTTTGTTCACATCCAGGTACACAACCATAAGTGGTTCTTGAGACAATCTTAATATAATGTTTAATTTAAAAATAAAAAATAAAAATATTTAATAATACAAAAATTCAAGACCTTGATAAACAGTGGTAAAATTAGAAGCCTGAATAAATATTAAGGCTGGGCGACAGAATCAAATCAGTGCCCCCGATCACCTCAAGTCCACGCACTATCCACTAAGGCGATCAGCGGTGAGGGTTGGATTCTATTGTACAGATCAATATTTATTCAAAGATTGATCACACTATTGTGATTTTCATTGCACATTAGAAGTATCTTACCATTAACTGTCAGTTGCTGCAATTAATACTTTGAGCTTGCATCAGAGTACCAATCTTATGCAGAGTCATCTTCCATAGCAAGTTTGACCTTGCAACAATACTATAGCTAATGAAGTGCACGCTACTTTCTCTAGCCAATCAAAAATACTTAAAACAAGTTCATAAGAAAGGATAATTTTTAGGTAAATGTAAAGAACACAAGATACCACTCAAGTCTACAAGGTCTTGACTACATTTAAAACTACAATGACTCTACTCCGTCCCAGCTGCTACCTCATTCAAGTCTGATTTGGAAAACTGTTACTTTTTAATTCATGTTATGATGAATTGGTCCTCAGAATGGAAGCAAAGAAAACTTAACTTTCCTTCAATTTGTAGAATAAACAATTTCTTCGATCAAACTTGAATTACACCCAAAATGATCTTACATGGGGCAGTGAACCATCTTTTAGAACTGTCTAATTATGAAGTCTGGGGTCTGTTGATTGAATTGTCACATCTATTTAATTTTCTCTAAGTTCATAAGACATTTTTAAATATATATTAAGTGCAGCAATTTCATAATAATACTAATTTAAAGATCAGACCAAACACAGCATACCTAGTTCTAGAACATGGCATAAAGCCGATGAATATCAGCAATCCCCAATGTAATGAGCCATAAAATGTGACAAAGTATGTGGTAGGTCAGCTCTGGATGGAACAGGGATTTCACAATTAAAACTGTTATCAAGAGAAAACAATAAGCTGCCGGTTGTGAGGCTGAGACGGTACTGTGCGTATTGCTTGGCTGTCATCGTGGATTAAGTGGTCATGAAAGCTTGAATGTGATTCTCATTTCATTATCTTATCCTGGGCCATTATCTTTTTCATTATCTTATGTTTGGCCATGAAGATCAACATCTTCATGGCCATATGAATCTATCTGACTATAAACACCTTAACCATCATGGTGGTGCATTTATCGTACTCTATATACTATGATAACTGCTTCGACATGTGGGGCAAGGGTTATTTTCTTGCATTTAGATGCAAGGAAAATCATAACATTAAGAAAACCATTTATGGAAGACAACATGTTGCTCAGGACAAGCCATTTTAAGTCAAGATTTGTTATAGCTCGTACCAGGCAAGGCAGTGTTTATAAGAAAGGCATAACCTTTTATGGTGTTTAGTTTTAAATAACAAACTGACCCCTCTATAACTTACTTGCTTTTTTGTACTTTAAATACTTATCTTTAAGAATCAATACATGCATTATCTAGCCCATTAAGATTCCTACACTGAATGGATTCACATCTACAAAAGGTGGATGAACTACCGCAACTTCACCACCTAATAAGGCCATCATTTATGCTTTATGCTTAAGTGTAAACCCTTAGGGTCCATACCTGCATTGTGAAAAACTAAATGATCAGTACAGAATTGCTAACAAAACTCAAATATATTGCACTTTGTAATACATGAAACCAGCATTAATAAAACTTCAAATTATTGTACTCTAGCCAATATCCCTGCAGTTCATAGAAAAGAATCTAACACAGTACTGTATAAGGAGTAAAAATAAAATTGCTATGTGATTGTATAAAAAACTATTAAATAATAATGTTATTGACTGAAGGAGTACAACCTCTCTAGCAAGAAAGACAAATATAAACTATGCCTCCACTGGAGAAGATTCCTTGTAATGTCAACAAATCGTACAAATTTGTTATGAAGAATGTGATGGCTAGAAGGAGCCATGAAGTGAATGGTAGACGAGGGGGAACTGCTCAAAGGCTCCAACTATGATAAACCTTAATCCTCGGTACTAACTTTAAAGTAATCCAAGTATTGTACTCTCTAATCCTAAATATATACAATGTTCAAAGAGCAAAGCTCTTCTTAATTTGAACTTAAAAGGACTGAAAAAGTAAGTAATGGCTAAACTGAATATCAGTGATATGTAAATCTGTCAGACATAATGCCTGCTCACTAAGACTACAAAATCATTTCTGCAGAAAGCATTTTCAATGGCAAAGTACAAAGAACACACCTTAGATTTCCAAGCTTTCAAGGAAATACTTGACTGAAAATACCTGAGCATTAAAAGTAAATGTAACCAGTATTGTGGTAGTCTTAACTAAATGAAGATATTTATGGAATTTAATTCCACAAACCCAACTTGGAACAAGAGGCACGTGCATCTTGTCTCTCTTCGTACCAATCTCAGCCTCACGTACCCATTATTTGATGTGAGTAAAAACGGACGGTTGTTGTCAATACTGTTAAACTATATTGACTTAGACTAGTATTAGCATCGTGTTAAGTTAATTTAAATACAATTATATGCGTATATAAAACCATTTAAACATAAAAATATAGCATCCACATATTACAACAATAATGCTTGGCACTTAGTTTAGGAAGTTCCCATTAATTGTACAGTAAGGCACTATGAAAGTCAGCCAGTAAAGCTGTATCACATCCTTGGTATAGAACCTAAAGTAACAATGTGGCACAATGAAATATTATCAGATGCGCTATTTGCCTCTCAACATCTAAGCTTGGTCCTCAGATTTAGTGCATCTAGCTAAGGTATGTGAGACCACGCAATATGTATCTGAACCATGTTAAAACATCATTATGATATAACGGTAAAACTTCGAAGGATAATAGAAATGAACGAGAATATTAAATTCTTGCAACTTTGTCAACGTATTGTTTATGTGGGCCCTTCTGATCGATTGACTCCCTTCAGCAGTCTTAGGAGCAGTTCTAATCTATGATTCTACAAAATTTCAGCTACAGTTTTCCCACTGAGCAAGTGCTACTCATCCTGGTCCATCCTATATGCACACTTATGGCCTATGGGTCACTGCCAGGCATGCAAGGATCAGACGGGCAACAAACAGGGTCAGTTGAATCAGAGTCACTATGGCACACACGTTGCATGCAGAATGAAAAAGACTTTCGCGCACTACGTACTGTCGCTCATCCTTGGGCCTGTACATTTCCAGTTCATCTTCCAGGTCAGATACACGGGCTTTGAGTTCGTTGCGCTCGTAGAGGATCTCCTTGAGCTCCGTCATTGTGAATCGGGGTCGGTTAGGATCATCACGATCAAACACCAACTTGTTAGTCAGGTCCAAGCTGTCACTCTGAAAAGTTGCAATAAGTTTGTTTATCTTGCCAATTAATAGAAAACTGCTTCTTGGGTTCTTTTGAACATAAAAATACACCTGCTCCTACAGCAATACACTGCCATTATTAGATGTGAAATTATTTACTACATACAGTAATATACAAACTGCATGGTTTGTGTAATTTCGTCTCAGATACAAATGTAAACCCCAAGAAAATTGTAAATACACATGTGTCATACACATGTAATGGTCAACAAGTTCAGGGTCAACACTTGAATCAGAGGAGCTCCAGCATATTTCAACAATCCTAAGTATTGTAGTACAAGTTGATGATAGTGAGTGGTGTGCCAGAGAACATAAAGGTATAGTGCTTTTGAAAAATAAGTGAGATAACAGAAATGTGCTAAGGGAAGTGAAAAATCAAATGAGAAAAAGTTGCCCTAGTGTTTCCAGTGCAGAGAAGAACATTCAAGATGGCCGCCGGCAAGAGGAAAAACAAAACAGAGCTTGATTTTGCGGGATTCAATGAAGAAAGCATTGAGATCAAACGGAGTCAAATGCAGTATTTGGAGCCTTCACAGAAACCCATGCAGGGGCATTGTTGGACAGTGAGATCTGGATTCCAGGATATAACCTATACAGGTGTGATAGGAAAATTAGGTCACATGGAGGAGTGGATCTGTATATTAGGGAAGACCTTGTATGCTCAGAGCTCCTAAATGTTACAAATGAGGTGGTAGAAGTATTGGGATTAAAAATAGAGAAAATAAATTTAGTGATTATTCTAATATACAAACCGCCAGATGCAACGGCTGAGGAATTCACAGAACAGATAAACAAAATAGAGAATAGCCTTGATAATTTGGAGAACCCAATACCTGATATTATCTTCCTAGGTGACTTCAACTTGCCTAGTCTCAGAAGGAAAATAGCAAACAATAATATTATACCAGGAAATCTATCGGGACCTAACCAACCACAGATTAGAGAACTACTTAGATTCTGTGACAAATTTTCACTCAATCAGCAGATATCGAAGCCAACGAGAAATGAAAATATTTTAGATTTGGTCTTTACGAACAATGAAGACATTATCAGAGACATTACGATATCAGATACCACATACTCAGATCACAAGCTCATTGAAGTGCAAACGACCATCAATACTCAGAATAGACCTAAAACGTTGATAAAGCGAGAGGGGCTATTCAGTACATTCAATTTTAATAATAAAAGGATAGACTGGGAGATAATAAACAGGGAACTTACAAACATTCCATGGGAAACTGTTCTAAGTAATACAAGTCCTACAGAAGGAATAGAAAAACTGACTTCGGAAGCGTATCAAGTCTGTCTGAAACATGTTCCTTTGAGGAAAGCCAGAAAGAGATCTAACGTAGAAAGAGAACGCAGACGACAGTATAAACGCAGGAAAAAAATAACAGAACTGCTTATGCAGACACGAATTTCCCGTCAAAGAAGGAATAATTTAAATAGGGAGATTGAAGAAATCGAGCGGAAATTGAAACACTCATATGAAACTGAAGAAAGGCAGTTAGAACAGAAAGCAATTCAGGAAATAAAGAAAAATCCAAAATATTTCTTCTCATATGCGAAATCAAAAGCAAAAACCACTGCCAGTATTGGACCTATTCGTACAAGTGAAGGTTCATACACGGAGGATGACAAAGAAATTAGTGAAATCCTAAAAAAGCAGTATGAGGACATGTTTAGCACTCCAATAAACAACATGAAAGTGGAAGATCCAGATAATTTCTTTATGCGGGATATTCAAACCCCTGTAAATATAACTGATATCAACACGAGCGCACTAAATTTTGAAAGAGAAATTGAAAACATGCCCATGCACTCGGCCCCAGGTCCAGACTCATGGAATTCAATATTTATAAAGAAATGCAAAGTGCCGGTAGCACAGGCACTCAGTATAGTGTGGAGGAAGAGCTTGGACACGGGGGAGATACCAGATGCACTTAAAGTAGCAGACATAGCCCCTCTACACAAGGGAGGGAGCAAAGCATTGGCAAAGAATTATAGACCAGTTGCACTAACATCGCACATCATAAAAGTATTTGAGAGAGTGATTAGGAGTCAGGTCACCAATTTCATGGAGACCAATGACCTTCACAACCCAGGCCAACATGGATTTCGAGCGGGAAGATCGTGCCTCTCACAGCTACTTGAGCACTACGACAAAGTCACTGAGGCATTAGAAGAAAAACAGAATGCTGATGTGATATACACGGACTTCGCAAAGGCTTTCGATAAATGTGACCATGGCGTGATAGCACACAAAATGAAGTCAATGGGAATAACCGGTAAAGTAGGACGCTGGATACTCAGTTTTCTGTCAAACAGGACTCAGCGAGTAACGGTCAACCATATAAAATCTAGTCCAAGTGCAGTTAAAAGCTCTGTACCTCAGGGTACAGTCCTTGCACCGCTGCTTTTCCTTATTCTCATATCAGATATAGACAAAAATACAAGTCACAGCTTCGTATCATCCTTTGCAGATGACACAAAAATCAGTATGAAAATTACCTCGGCTGAAGACATTGAAAAACTTCAAGCTGATATTAATAAAGTTTTCGACTGGGCATCAGAAAATAACATGATGTTTAACAGTGATAAATTCCAGGTACTCAGGTACGGTAAAAATGAGGACCTTAAACATAATACAGAGTACAAAACACAATCAAATGTACCCATAGTAGGAAAACAGCATGTAAAGGATTTGGGAATAATAATGTCTGACGACCTAACGTTTAAGGAGCATAACCAAGCAAATATTGCGACAGCCAGAAAAATGATAGGATGGATTACGAGAACTTTCAAATCCAGGGATCCCATCACAATGGTTGTACTCTTCAAGTCACTTGTGTTGTCCCGTCTTGAGTACTGCTCAGTACTCACTTCCCCTTCAGAGCAGGAGAGATTGCTGAAATAGAGGGAATACAGAGAACATATACGGCACGCATAGACGCAATAAAGCACCTAAATTATTGGGATCGTCTCAAAGCTCTCCAAATGTACTCACTAGAAAGAAGACGAGAGAGATATCAAATAATATACACTGGAAGATACTGGAGGGCCAAGTACCAAATCTACACAGTAAAATAACAACGTACTGGAGTGAACGATATGGAAGAAAATGCAGAATAGAACCAGTGAAGAGCAGAGGTGCCATAGGCACAATCAGAGAACACTGTGTAAACATCAGAGGTCCGCGTTGTTCAACACCCTCCCAGCAAGCATAAGAAATATTGCCGGAACAACCGTGGACATCTTCAAGAGGAAACTAGATTTATTCCTCCAAGGAGTGCCGGACCAGCCGGGCTGTGGTGGGTATGTGGGCCTGCGGGCCGCTCCAAGCAACAGCCTAGTGGACCAAACTCTCACAAGTCAAGCCTGGGCTCGGGCCGGGCTTGGGGAGTAGAAGAACTCCCAGAACCCCATCAACCAGGTATCAACCAGGAGATAACCAGTCTACATAACAAGTTGGTAAAATTAGATACTATAGTGAACTCTCATGTAGAAATAATTAGTAAATTGAAAGAAAGTAATGACCATTTAAATAGCAAAGTTTTATGTCTTGAGGGTTTAGTGAAAGACTTGTGCAAGGTTAAAAATCAATTGGAAACAAATTGCAAAGCCATGGAAGAAGAAAATAAATTCTTAAAAATACCTTTGGAAGAAGTTAAAGTAAATTTAAACATAAATGACTACAATAGGTTAGGTAAGGAAATTCAACAGGAGAAACAGCTTTTGTCAGCACAGATGGAGGAAGTTACACAGGGAATAGAACAGTGCAAGAAAGATATGCAACTCACCTATGCACAAGTGGCCAAGGAGAAGGAAAAAATTGAAGAAGCAGTAAAGGAAGCCCAACACTGCAGCAACCAAGATATAAAACAAACATTAGGCTGGAAGTGAGAAAGGAATTGGCATCTAACCCGAAGTTGGTGCAAAACACAGTTGATCGGAGCAAATCCCTGATTATTTTTGGATGCAAAGAAAAGGAGATAACATCTAGGTCAGAAAGAGCTGTAGAAGAAACGAAAGTACTGTGGTAGATAAAACTGTTGGCCTCATAGAAGGTCTTACTACCAAAGAGAATGTGTGCGACTACAGGAGAATAGGCAGATACGTAAAAGGGAAAGATCGACCTTTAAGGAGTGCCAGACAGATGGAAGAAGTACTCAGGAATGCCAGAAAATTACAAAGTGATGAGGATGGGAAAGTGTGGTCGTTAATACGTGATCTTTCAAAAGAAGACAGAGAGAAGCTGAAACTGAACCTCGCTGAGGCAAAAAGTTTAAATGAGAGCAGGAATGAAGAAGAAGAAATCAATTTTTTTTTCTACTAAGTGATAGGGGTAGGCAGACCAGTAAAGTGGTACATAAAGGCAAACCAATAAAATCATTAGAGAGATGGGGGAGTGAAGAACAAGGAGAGGGGGGAACAAGTTCCTGAAGATTGCATACACCAACATAGATGGAGTGAGATTGAAGATACTGGAGTTAAGTGATGTAATACAGCTGCAGACACCAGACATTGTTGCACTCACGGAGACAAAACTTGAAGATGTTATTTTAAATGAGGTCATATTCCCAAGGGGCTACTCAATTTGGAGACAAGACAGAAAAATTAGGAAAAGTGGTGGCGTTGCTGTGCTGGTGAAAGAACACCTAAAGGTGAAAGAAATAATGACTTCCAATCCACAAGAAGTTGACATAATAGCATTGGAGATCTGCCATGAGGATGATAAACTAATGATCATAAATGCATATAGTCCATTAGGCCACATCAGGCAGGGAGGGTGTGGGAGTAGGTCTCCCAAGATCCTCCCACAGCTGACTTGAATGGCTCATTGCAGTGCACAGTGCACTGATCTTCGTGCACAAAGCCTATTTCCCTTAATCTTGGATAGTGATCTGGCATGTTGGGTATCTCCAGAATGCCCACTTAACCAGGAACACTGTTAAAATACGTAGGCCGCCGTATGTCCAGGCAGGAAGTAGATACAGGGAGTTAAGCATACTGGCCACCAAGGGTCAGTGAGTACATGCCTGGAGGAGAGCGTGGGACCAAGGGGAGACGCCAGCAGCGTCTGACCTCTGGGGTCAATCGGCGCGATGTTGAATAACAGCTATGACGTGTTCATGACGTCACTCCTGCTACTGCTCATCAACGAGCTAATATGATTGGTTCCCGCTCATTTGCTGCAATGCTATTGGTCAATTGTAACTCTTTTGTGTGTGCCCACAAGACACCCTGAGCTTCAGGCAAAATTCATTCTTGTGAGGGATCTCTTGCAAAGTGGACGTGTTCTGTTCTACCGGCCAATAGACTGAACACCGTCTATTCCTCACCGTCAAGTTAACTCAGCGTCTTTGCGATATACCATACACTCGCCCAGAATCACGAGTGCGAATATATGGTTTAGAAGCCTAAAGTGACAAATCTCCAGAGCGAAACAGACTGGTATCAGGTAACCCCTGGTGACAAAGATCGTCGTGAGTGACCTAGAATGAACTAAGGCAGTGCCGCCGCCTAAGTAACCTGTGTGTGTGACTTTACCACAAGTGTACCTGCATGGTATACCACAGCAGCCGCCAGCCGCCACTCATCCCGAGCGTGTACCTCAGTACCTCGAGCGCCCGCCGCCAACTGCCGCCAGCCGCCGCCACCCTCACTCCTACATGACGTCACCACCTTACGCACCGCCAGTGCCAGTGTGTGCGCGTGTGTCTGTCTGTTAAGCATACAGCACGCCCTACTCACGAAATCATCTCAAGATACTGCGAGTACCCTCCATGTCTACAAGCGAAACCAGCTGTCAGGCCACCTACGAGTGCTTGTATAATGTGCCTGACTGAGTGAGTGAGTAAGGAAAGGTACCTTATCTGTAAGTACAAGATCTTGTCATTGTTTATTGTGTCTGTGTTGATCTGAGGGATTAACCACAGTTCTCACCTTCTTATACCTGTCGCAGGTTATAGGTGAATCGACGGTGAATGCGTGTTTATCTGTGTGGTATCACTGCATTTCACTCGTCTGTGAATGTGAGCTTCACATACACCACACATTTAGTATTGTGTGATTATTATTGTGCATGTTATTGCCTGTCCCATTGGCAGTGCCTTTGTGTTTATTGCATATCATCATTACCAAGTATCCGGTTGGAACTCTTGTGATCCCTTTGCATACCGGTAGTTAGGTTGCCGTGTTAGTGATTGGCTGTCAACTGTGTTAAGTTAGGTGTTTCTCCATGAGTGGATACGAGTCGATTAGCCAGACGTCAAGAGTCTCGCTAATACAACCATAGCTTTGCTGACGCCAATCGAAAGTAAATCAAGCACCCTGTGTATTAGTGGTTAAGTTAGTAAATAAACTACTGTTAAGCTTTATGCGGTGTTTCCGTTGAACCACTTCTGAATACTGCCAATATTACTCAAGTCTTCAGCTCTAAGTGTCTTCAACATCGAGTTGCCTAATTCACTAAACTATAAATGTGATGAGGACCCTAGGAGTCCCTTAAAGTGTTACATCATTGAGGAGATTCCAACGACCAACGTGGAGCAGGACCAGGTGAGGCTAGTCTGAGAAGAGACCCACAAGGACTAACTCGACCTTGCTCCCAGGCCCTGTACGGTTGCTCTCGTATTTTCTATTCTGCTAATTCCGACAGCTTCGTGAAGCGTCTGCCACATGTACATTGGCGACGTACACATTGCAGTCGTGACAGCAAAAAAGAAACACCCCCACAGAGGGTGAGCCTGTGTATCTCCAATCCCCCCTCCCAAGAAGGGGCCTGTCCAGTGTGACTGCACTATCAGACAAGATTTCTTCTCTTTTAGGAGTGAGGATTCAGAGTCTCATAAACAAGTCCCGCCTTAGAGCCCCAGTCATTTTAATTTTTAGTTAAATTTGAGTGTCTCGTGATAGACAGGCCATAATTTAGTGTCATCTTGTGTTGTATGTGGCAGAAATAACAGTCAGGAGTGGAACTGCACCCCACATTCCTACGAGCATCATGCTCAATTCTAGCACAGTTCACACAGTAAATTGTATTTTGGCATGTGAGGCAATAACTTCCAAACTGATGTCAGGCAAAGAAACTCTATACCAGGAAGTTATAACCATGTATTACCTGGTATGAGGTTCTGTGGACCGATTCTTGACTGAGAAAGAACCCAGTAAATTTCTCACAGACCCTCTTAGTGTGTGTCTTTACACCCTGGATCCTGATGGTATCAAGAAGGTGAGCAGACTAGCCTCCCTAAATACCCGGATTTCACTTCACATGTCTTTATGGATCGTTTATGTCAAATGGCTCAACTTTTCCATAGCAACAACATGACTTTTCTGGTGAGTTAATACTTTTCACAAAGCAACCATTGACATGGGGTTTCAGCACCACACCCTTACCCTGGATTTGCCTGTGCCAGGTAGACAATGGGACCCCAGTACTGAAGCTACCAGCGCTTGGCCAGAGACCAGGCAGCTGGGATGCTGATGCTTGGAACCAACTAAAGGTAACCACCTAACTTAAGATTCAGGGATTCATGAACACACTAGCCTATTTCTCATTTTCTTACAAACACAGCAATATCCACTATTATTTACTTTATACAAATATATTCAAAGTTATAATGGTCTGATTTGCATACCTTTCTGGGGTACAGCCTTCTATTTCTTTGTCCACTGAGTGTACTGTTGGTGTAGTTTGTGATTCACTGTTCAAGGCAACCCCACCATGTAAGCCCTCCACCATTATGGAGGAACCTACTGGCACACTGGTTATCCCTTTGATTGATAACAATGGCCACACATGAGTGCAAGGAATGCAGCTAAGAAGGAATGTGAGCCATCTATTAAGGAGGAGTACAGCAACTCCCTGACACCATGCATATATGTGCACAAAGAAGTGTTGACATGCCACATTGTGCAAGCAACTCCCAAGAAGCATCATATTTGAGGGACTGGCTGTGAAGATCTACAAATGTGAGTGGTGCTGCCACCTCGTTATGATCAGCTGTGGTATCAAGCAGGACAATTGTTGATTACTGGAGTGCTTCCTTACTGGTCACTTATGACCTCAGTGGGTTTCTGTGGACTTTGATTTTATGAAATGACCCACTCTCTGGCCCTTATACTCTGAAAGGAACTCTACAGCACTTAGAATGACAAAGCAGAAAAAGTTTGAAAAAATTTGTGACAACTGTGATAACAACAAAATGTCATCCCGCTTGATTGTGTCTGTCTAAACACTCAAAGGAACTTTCCTCAGGGAGTAGCAGAACAACCTATTCAGTTCAGAATAAACAAATGAATAAAGTGTAACTCAACCCACAAATAAGAAATCAAATGAAAGCAACAATGTTAAGGTCTACCCAGAACTGATCACATCATAATTACTTTGTAAAGTTATTATGACTCATTCTCTGCAAATGATAAATTGATAAAAAAATACAAAAAGATACCTCAATATAAAAAGAATAAAGGCTGTGTTTACACTCACACTGGAACAAGCAAGATCCTCATTTTCTTTCTGTGCCAGACCCAGCCGTTGTCTGAGCACCGTCACTGTCCGGGTCTCTTCCTGCAGGGCTGCCTGCAGCTCGGCCCTCTCGTCAATCAAGGATCGCATCTGTGTATTGTTGGTCCTCTGCCGCCGCCGGAGCTCCCGATTTACATGGTTGACCTTCTCTAGCTGTGACTTTAACTGCAAGTTTGAGACAATGGTCGAATATTACAGTTTGTGTATGCTACTTTATATAGGTTTTATTAAAGTAAAAACTAATTGGTCTGTTTATAGTGTACTATTAAAGTAAAAACTAATTGGTCTGTTTATAGTGTACCTCACTGACACCTTTGGCAATAACTCCATAACCTGACAATCTAGGCTATCACTCCATGACTGACAGCCATGGCTATCACTTCGTAACTGACAGCCTTGGCTATCACTTCATAACTGACAGCCTTGGCTATCACTCCATAAATGACAGTTTTGGCTATCACTCCATTACTAGCAGTCTTGGCTATCACTCCATAACTGAGAGTCTTGGCTATCACTCCATAACTAGCAGTCTTGGCTATCACTCCATAACTGACAGTTTTGGCTATCACTCCATAACTAGCAGTCTTGGCTACCACTCCATAACTGACATTCTTGGCTATCACACAATAACTGACATTCTTGGCTATCACACAATAACTGACAGTCTTTGCTATCACTCCATTACTGACAATCTTGGCTATCACTCCATAACTGGCAGTCTTGGCTATCAATTTGGCTTGGCTATCAGTCTTGACTATAAAAAATTATAGACCAATATCAAACCTACCCATACTATCAAAAATATTTGAAAAATTATCTACAAACAGCTCTACTCCTACCTCGTAAAATTCAACATTCTTAGCCCCTGTCAGTTTGGCTTCCGCTCCCAAAAGAGCACCAACGATGCAATTATTAGTCTCCTTGATATAATTTACTCAGCCCTTGACAAAAATGAGTTTCCGATTGGACTCTTCATTGACCTGAGAAAGCCCTTTGATACTGTTAATCACAATTACCTTTTACGTAAACTCCATCCTTATGGATTCCGAGGCCATGCACTGGACTATATCTAATCCTATCTTAGTGATAGACACCAATGTGTAGCCATCAATAATATAACCTCTCCCACTCTACCAATAACCGTTGGAGTGCCACAGGGCAGCATCTTGGGACCTCTCCTATTTCTTATATACATCAATGATCTGCCTAATGTCTCTAACATTCTGAAATCTATATTGTTTGCTGATGATACTACCCTCATCTACTCTAACCCCAACCCATATACACTAAATAATGTTGTTAATAATGAACTAAAAAAAGTCCACTTATGGATGTCAACCAACACACGAACACTTAACATAGAAAAGACCTACTACATCTTATTTGGAAGCAAATCTGCAAATGCAATTCAGCTTCAGATAGACAATGTAAACATTAGCAATAAAAATGATGGAAAGTTTCTTGGCCTATTCCTAGACAAGACACTCGACTTCAGCACCCACATACAGCACATAACAAAGTCTCTAAAACAGTTGGTATACTCTCCAAAATCAGATATTATGTACCTAACTCTGCTCTCATCTCTCTATATTATGCACTAATCTATCCCTATCTTAATTATGGTATCTGTGCATGGGGTTCAACCACTGCAAACCACCTCAAGTCCATCATCACCCAGCAAAAATCTGCTATCAGAATAATAATAAATTCTGCTTTCAGACAACACTCAGCCCCCTTTTTAACTCCCTAAACATGCTAAACATAATTTCACTCCACAAATTCTCTTGTGTCAACTACATTTACAAAACCCTGTTCTTAAATGCAAATCCTGCTCTTAAACTCTCCCTGGACAGATGTAATAGGACCCATTATCACCACACCAGAAATAAATGTCTCTTTGATATCCCCAGAGTCAAACTTAATCTGTTTAAACACTCTATGCAAATAAAGGAACCCAGTCAATGTAACTCACTCCCTAATGAATTGAAAAGCTGTCCAACTTTTGCGTCATTCAAAAACAAAACTAAAAAGTACCTAATTTCATCTTCATAGTTTTTTTACCTAGTTGCTTTACAATTGCACTGTATCTATTGCTACCCAATCTCCCAATCTTTATGTACCCAATCCAAACATCTTTACCATTGTGATCATTGCTGTCTTCTTATATGTGCTATCAATCTGCTGTATGGTGCCTATTAATCTTTGTTAAATTACCAATCAAGCTGTCAATGTAATCAATCAGAGCTCTAATATACCAATGTGCCTTAATATACTTACTAATCTCTCTCATCTCATTTTTTTCTTGCAATGTATCTTATTATTTTATTAGTTCTGCTAGAATTTACCTACTTAAAATTATCTGCTAGATTAAGGACCTGCCCAAAACGCTGCACATACTAGTGGCTTTACAAGATTGTAAATACTATGCTATGTATTCTCACAAAACCAATGTACCTTCTTGTATATAAATAAATAAATAAATAAATATCACTCCATAACTGGCATTCTTGGCAATCACTCCTTTACTGATAGTCTGGCTATCACTCCATAATTGGCAGTCTTTGCAATCACTCCATTACTGACTGTCTTGGCTATCACTCCATAAATGACAGTCATGGCTACCACTCCATAAATGACAGTCATGGCTACCACTCCATAAATGACAGTCATGGCTATCACTCCAGTAGTGACAGTCAACGCTATTACTCAATAACTTAGTCTTGGCTATCACTCCTTAACTAACAGTCTTGGCTATCACTCCTTAACTAACAGTCTTGGCTATCACTCCTTAACTAACAGTCTTGGATATCACTCCTTAACTAACAGTCTTGGCTATCACTATTGCTGACAGTCTTAGCTATCACTTAACTGACAGTCTTGGCTATCACTCCTTAACTAAGTCTTGGCTATCACTATTGCTGACAGTCTTAGCTATCACTTCTTAACTGACAGTCTTGGCTATCACTTCTTAACTGACAGTCTTGGCTATCACTCCATTACTGAGTCTCAGCTATCAGTCCATAACTGACAGTCTTGGCTATCACTCCGTAACTGACAGTCTTGGCTATCTCTCCATTACCAAGTCTTGGCTATCACTCCATAACTGAGTCTTGGCTATCACTCCATAACTGACAGTCTTGGCTATCACACCATAACTGAGTCTTGGCTATCACTCCATAACTAACAGTCTTGGCTATCACTCCATAACTGACAGTCTTGGCTATCACTCCATAACTGACAGTCTTGGCTATCACTCCATAACTGACAGTCTTGGCTATCACTCCATAACTGACAGTCTTGGCTATCACTCCATAACTGAGTCTTGGCTTTCACTCCATAACTGACAGTCTTGGCTATCACTCCATAACTGACAGTCTTGGCTATCACTCCATAACTGAGTCTTGGCTTTCACTCCATAACTGACAGTCTTGGCTATCACTCCATAACTGAGTCTTGGCTATCACTCCATAACTGACAGTCTTGGCTATCACAGTATAACTGACAGTCTTGCCTATCACTCCATAACTGACAGTCTTGGCTATCACAGTATAACTGACAGTCTTGGCTATCACAGTATAACTGACAGTCTTGGCTATCACACCATAACTGACAGTCTTGGCTATCACTCCATAACTGAGTCTTGGCTATCACTCCATAACTGACTGTCTTGCCAATCACTCCATAACTGACAGTCTTGGCTATCACTCCATAACTGACAATCTTGGCTATCACTCCATTACTGACTGTCTTGGTTATCACTCCATAACTGAGTCTTGGCTATCACTCCATAACTGGCAGTCTTGGCTATCACTCCATAACTGACAATCTTGGCTATCACTCCATAACTGACAGTCTTGGCTATCACTCCATTACTGATAGTGTAGGCTATCACTCCATAAGTGACAGTCTTGGCTATCACTCAATAATTGGAAGTCCTGGCTATCACTCCATAACTGACAGTTTTGGCTATCACTCCATAACTGACAGTCTTGGCTATCACTTCATAACTGAGAGTCTTGGCTATCCATAATTGATAGTCTTGGCTATCAATGGAGGGACATTCAGTAAGCAGTACAGTTCCCTTCTCCGTCAAGGCCACTGGAGATATGGCGGCCTTCTGATAAATTCGGATAAAGGTAAATTAACTTTATTAACATATGTTTAAATCAACTAAAAACACACTATAAATGAGACTACAGTACTTGTAAAACATTTCCTCCTTCAGATATCAACAATTATTGTAAACATTGTCATTTATGAAGACTAACATTGTCGAGTTCCGTGGTCTTAAGATGACATTCGTTTTCAGTCTTGTGGAGCTGCTCCCTCTGTGCCTCAATGACTTCCTGAAGACGCGTCACCACCTTCAGGTCTATCTCTGGCGTAGCCCCTGGAGGTCATTAATCACATGTTAATATAGTCCTCAGACTTTAACTACTTATCATTTAACGCAACCTGATAATTGATAAAAAAAACAGCATAGAGTGTAATGAAACTCCATTTTCTGGGCGAGCCCCTTGATGCTCCCTGAAGCTATCCGAGCTGATATGTGCTATATTAGTTTGGGGTCATCAGTCACAGGAGTCCCAGGAATCATGCCTACCAAGAACGAGCCAAAACCTGGCCCCCTCAGAGAGGCGCAGGGAGCAATGGCCAATGAGCACTTTACATTGATGCTGCGACAATAGCATCATGTAATTATTATCTTTCTTTTTTCCCCCCCTTTTTCAACTCAATTTATGCGTTTGATCTGAATTAGTTTTAAGTTCTAGTCTAAGTGTTTTCCCACATCGTGCCCGAAACACTGAGTATTAGTGGCTTTAAGCATATGTACAGTACTAGCTTTATCTAGAAATCTAACATTCTGTTTGTAACTCGTTTTGAATTCATGTACTTTTACTTGAATAAACATTATTATTATTATTATTATTATTATTATTATTATTATTATTATCTATTATTAAAGTATGTAATAATTGCCATTGACCGGGGAAGGCCCAGAAAGGTAGGTGAATCAAAACAGACCACTGTCTGGTTAACCTGTGCAAATCTACGTCCTAAAAGAGTAAAATTTCTCCTAGAAAGAAATCAAACGAGTAACCCTTTCTTGCAACTAGCACTCCCACTTGTTAGCTCTGCCCTCCCTCACCGCCACCAGAAGGGGGGATGGGGAGCCAGCTCACCGGAGCTGACAGCCTGCCACCCCCAGTCTTTGAACGATGAAAACTGCCTATCGGAGGGAGGGAGTCAGGGAGGCTCCGGGGTTCACCCAGAGAATGGCATTTCATTATATTCAATGCTGGTTTTCTGTGGGAAGCCCTGTGTCCTCCCTGAAGCTAACTATCTAGCAGCATCACAGGTCTCAAGACGAGGAAGAGACAGACATATATAGTCACAAGCTATACAAGACCATGAGGGAACCATAACGGCCATGAGCCACCTGGCTGGCAAGACCCTGTGCGACCTCCTAAACCCCCGTGCCCAAATGTCAATCCAAGACATGTTGCCAAAAAAAACAGGCATTGAATGTAATGAAATGCCATTTTCTGAACGAGTCCCGGAGGCTCCCTGGAGCTATCCATGCTGATACGGCATTATTAGCTTTCCGGCATCAGTCAAAGTGCATGGAGTTCTTGCCTACCAGGGACCATTAGCCAGAGCCTGCCCCCCCCCCCCCCCCTCAGAGAGGCACGAGGAGCAATGGCCTATAGAAACCCCCGTGTGGTTGGGAGCATTCTGTGTCTGCCATTGACCGGATCTAGCACCCAGAAAGGTAGACGTCCCAAAACTCCGGCTTGTATCGTGCGGCTCTGCCAGCGCCACACGATACGAAGCAACAGTATTCGTCATAAGGTGACATTCCTGAAACAACAAAGAGAGAAAGGACAAAACAACCCAATCAGAAATCGAAGACCTACGAAGAGTCAAGAAGTGTCGAAAGGACAGCCAGGAAACTTCATACTGCCACCGAGACGAAACTCGCAGGTGGGACACCAGCAACGGAGCCACCTGATCACCATACAAGTGGTGATAAACCCACTTCAAAAAGACCAGATGCGAAGATCCTAGGAGATGATCGAACCAGCCACATGCCAGACCGAACCCTTACTGCTGTGTAGTTGTTTCTCGCACCTTTGTATCGCTGGTATGTTTGGGGGTTTGGCCTCTTCCTGTATTGATTCCATTTTTGTATCTTTTGGTCTCTGACCCTCTCGCAATTTCTGTTGAACCAATCCTGTTGGTTCTCACACATCGTGAATAGTTCTTCATTGTCCCTGCTGTTATCATCAACATGCTGGTATGCGATTATTATTAAAATGATTCATGTTAACAAGAATAGCTTACTGCTACCGCAGAGCCAGAGAGGTGCGCTTAAGATTACTACTGCCACCAAGTTTGCCCAGGAAATAGGCAAGACCCAGGTGAAAAGAAGAACCCTGGATCACCATAGAATAAAGGTGCCTTCAGCCTTGAAGGAAGGAAGGAAGGAAGGAAGGAAGGAAGGAAGGAAGGAAGGAAGGAAGACAAGAAAGGAAGGAGCCATAACTCACCATTGGAGAGGGTAAGGATGTCATCGTATTGACCAAGGGACACCTGTCTACTTGAGCCACAATTGTAATGATTTATATCAATCACTTACAAATAAAATAACAAAGTGGAAATCCAGCAAAAAATGCAGTAAAAACCTTAGTGTTTGTGAATAATGGAGAAAAATGAAAGCTGGAAAAATTACCCTTAACCTCAAATATACTGTACAGTACTTCAATAGCGGCAAAACTGGAAAAGTATCTAAAATAAAACTACTGTATTAGAAATTAGGATAAATATAAGACATTTAACCGATCCTGAACGTGCTTCCAAAAAAAAAAACTGTAGCAGCCATGAGGAGGATTCGAAGCCATGCTCTAGATATGCCACGAGCAAATGCCTTAGCCTATTGGTTTTCTCAGTGATACATCATGTTAATGTGATTTCCTTGAACATAATGTATTTGGTTATTATGGCCAAATTCTCTTATAAGGTGGCATTAAGTCTTACTGCCAGATGCTGGTAGTGAGCTCAGGTAATGAAAAGATGACAACATTTTGGTCCATCCTGTAGCATTATCAAGTCGATTGTGATGTGACGAGGGAGGCAAGGGGATAAGTATGGCAAGAGTTGAGAAGGAGGAAACCTAAGAGGAAGGTAAGAGCACAGCAAAAGGTACAGAAGGGATAGGTGAAATAAAGGGTGTAAGGTGTAAAAGGATTATATAATTCTTTCCTTTACCCCCCGTCCCATCCCAAATCCTTATCCTGACTTTAAGGGAGCCGGTCGGCCGAGCGGACAGCACGCTGGACTTGTGATCCTGTGGTCCTGGGTTCGATCCCAGGCGCCGGCGAGAAACAATGGGCAGAGTTTCTTTCACCCTATGTCCCTGTTACCTAGCAGTAAAATAGGTACCTGGGTGTTAGTCAACTGTCACGGGCTGCTTCCTGGGGGTGGAGGCCTGGTCGAGGACCGGGCCGCGGGGACACTAAGAGCCCCGAAATCATCTCAAGATAACTGACCCCTTCCAAGTGCTATATAGTCGTAATGGCTTGGCGGTTTCCCCTGATAATTCCCTCCCTCCCTCGTCTCATCCACGGGGCAGACATCTCCCGTCACGCAGGGTGCCCTCGCACCTCCACACATCTCCAGTATCATCTATTGATACTGGTGATGGCTCAAAAGGGCCACCACTTACGGGCTATTCATGCCCGTGCCACCTCTTGGGTGGCTTAATCTTCATCAATCAATCAATCGTCTCATCACAATCAACTAGATAATGGTCCAGGATGTACCAAAACGTCGTCGTCTTTATATTTTCTAGTGTGTGGTATGGTCACCATTCTTCAGCCACGTTATTGTGATTCCTCACCTGCCTGAGGTAAGATGCTTGGCACAAAGCCTTCTTTATGGCATATACACATTTCAATTTATATCTCAGTAAGTGTTGCATCGACAGACATGATTATTGTGTCATCTTATAGATAAACATGTCCTGGTGCTATATGTCACATCAGTTACCAAAAAGATATGTTCATTTTTAAATTCCATTTGTGGATCAATAATTTTGTTAGGTGGCCGGTTATGGGAGACGTTACACTAGGAAGAGCAGAGAGAGAGGCGGAGCCTGACTCACCGTTGGAGTGGATGAGGGTGCCCTCAGTCTTGGCCAGAGAGGAAGACAACTTGCGGTTCTCATCCTGAAGGCGCGACACCATCTCCACCAGCTCATGGCTCTCCTCCCGTAGTCGCTCCTCAATGTCCTCCAGTTCCTGTAATGAACACACTGCCTTCATAGATGCCAGACAACCCAAGAGCACCACACCATACATAAATATCTTTGATATCTACTCCACAATTTTAGTACTTAAGACATGCACCTTCACCAGTGTAATCAGTACCATCAATTTATATTGCAGTTATTAAGTTGAACTCAAATTTTGCTACAATGTACCTATTAATAATCACCTTTATATAGCATTACTGCATATAGAATATATAGCATAGCATTTCATGGTGCTTAATCTAACATATAATCACATATTTTATATAATCTAATATAATCACAGGGCAGCATCCTACGATCTCCAATTTCTTGTATACATCATGATCTGCCTACAGTCTCTAACATTCTTAAACCTACATTGTTTGCTGACAATACCACCTTCATCTACTCAGACCCCAACCCACACACACTAAATAATGTTGTAAATAACGAATGAAAAAGTCCACTTATGGATGTCAACCAACAAACTCGCACTAAACATAGTTATGTGTGTGTGTGTGTGTCTGTATATGTATGTGTATAAAGTATATATGGAAGCTGATCAGAATTACGTTTCACCTTTGTAAATGCACATTAATGACACTGTGTAAAAGACACATCGAACACTTTATGTAAGGCATACGTAAATCTGTGTATCTATGTATTTACGTATGTAGGCTAGCTTAGCATTTTAAAAGCACCGACTCGCCTTCTGTGGTTGATTGTTCAATAACCCTTGAAATATATGTTTAACACATCTCTAACCCTGTCCATGGAGGACAGAAGAAAATGTATATATGGTGGTTAGCATTGTAAATGTGTGGCCACGTCTGTGGTAGAAAATAATAATAATAAAAAAAAAACTAAACAGAAAAGACCTTCTACATCTTATTTGGAAGCAAATCAACACATGCAATTCAGCCTCATGTAGACAATGTTAACATCAGCAATAAAAAAGATGGAAAGTTCCTTGGCCCTATACTTAGACAAGAGACTCAACTTCAGCCCCCACATACAACACATAACTAAGAACGTCTTTAAAACAGTTGGTATACTCTGCAAAATCAAATATTATGTTCCAAACTCTGCTCTCCTCTCACTATACTACGCGCTAATCTATCCCTATCTTACATATGGTATCTTTACATGGGTCTCAACCTCTACAAACCACCTCATGCCCATCATCACCAACAAAAATCTGATATCAGAATAATAACAAACTCTGCTTTTAGACAACACTCAGCCCCTCCCCCTTGTTAAATTCCTAAACATAAACTCACTCTACACATTACCCTGATATCCTGACCCCTTCCAAGTGCTATATAGTCGTAATGCCTTGGCGCTTTCCCCTGATAAATAAATAAACAAACAAATCCACACATTCTCCTGGGTCATTTACATTTACAAAACTCTGTTCATGAATGAAAATCCTGATCTGAAACTCTTCCTTGATGGATATAATAGAACCTATAATCACCACACCACAACTAAATCTCTCTTCGATACCCCAGAGTCAAACTAAATATGTGCAAACACTCTATACAAATAAAGGCACCAGCTGGTCTATGGCACTCACTCCCTAACAACTGAAAAAGCTGTCCAACCCAAACCTTATTCAAAAATAAAACCAAAAAGTACCTAATTTCATCCTCACAGTTTCCTACCTAGTGCTTTAAACTCTCACTGTACTCACATATACCCAATATATGTATCTAAGCCATTCAACTTCACCACTGTAATCACTGTCATCTTATATCATGGCTGTTATTATTTTTTTAAATATTAGGGGAAAGTGCCAAACCTTGGCATGGCTTGGCACTTGGCTTGACTATAAAGTCACACTTGTGACTTTATAGCACTGGGAAGGGGTCAGGATAAGGATTTGGGATGGGACGGGGAAAGGAATGGTGCCCAACCACCTGGACGGTGGGGATTGAACACCGACTTGCATGAAGCGAGACTGTCGCTCTACCGTCCAGTCAAAGTGGCTGGGGTTGTTATACTGAACGCATATTTTACTACATTAACCTAGAAATAATCCTCAAATTATGCTTCAATGTACCTGTTGATAATCCTCAAAGTTTACTATAATGTATATACTAATCTTCGTCAAATTTTCTTACAATAAACCTGCTAACATTCCTCAGTTTTGCTAGAAATTACCTACTATAAATTATCTCTTAGATTAAAATATTAAATAGTGTAGGACTGAGGACACCTCCCTGCGGAGTACCTAGTTCGAAGCCTCTTGTTACACTCCTCTGTCCCTGGAATAATACAGATGACTTCCTCTTGGATAAGTAACCCCTGATCCAACAAAGAAGCCGACCACCAATATTCATTCTTGCAAGCTCACTCAAGATAACATGTCAGTTTGCAATATCAAAGGCAGACTTGAGATCCTGGAAGGTGGTATATATGACTTTTCAGTGTGCAGGGTAAGAAAGGTAGTGATGCAATGATGCACACTCCGTCCATGCATGAAGCCATATATCTGGGGCATAGCATGGTTCTTATAACACGGAGACGGTTCAGGACCATTCTCTCGAATGTTTTGCAAATGCAGCTAGTAAGGGAAGAAAGAACTGTATAAACACCTCCAAAAGATACCTGATCAACCAGGCCAAGAGTTCATATGTCAGGCTCTGAGCAGCCGCGTCCAACAGCCTGGTTGATCAAATATGCAACCCAGGTACCTGGGTTGCATATTGGTCAGAGACCAGGCCGCGGCGACGTTGATCCTCGGAACCAAGGCAAGGTAACCTCAAGGTATTATAGCTGGGGTTATCTATGAGGGAAAACAAAGAGCAGCCTTCCGCGGGTCATCGCCAGTATCAAGGTTTACCTTCCCAGGTAAACTAAAGGTAATTGGTTTTCTAACTTATTAAGGCGCTTGTCGAAAATTATAGAGCAACATTTATTACCAAGTAATACAAATGTCACTTATCTGTTCCCTGACACACACACCATGACCAGAGACAGCTCTTATCAGCCCAGGTTCTATCAAAGATAATAAGGGAAATCAAAGTAGCTCACTATTTGACAATAATAGTTGACTACTATTGATATCAGCAGCACTGATCACTCTTCGTTATCCCTGCTATATGAGACAGTACAGTCATGCAGCGGAACGATTAGTGGACTTTAATGAATTAACAGGAGCAATTGCTAAAGATTTTTTCAAATTTGTTTCTTCCAGCCATGAAAAGCATATATGTCTGGTGTCTGGTGCAGCACCCCGTGTCTGGTGCAGCACCCCGTGTCTGGTGCAGCACCCAGTGTCTGGTGCAGCACCCAGTGTCCGGTGCAGCACCCAGTGTCTGGTGCAGCACCCAGTGTCTGGTGCAGCACCCCGTGTCTGGTGCAGCACCCAGTGTCTGGTGCAGCACCCCGTGTCTGGTGCAGCACCCCGTGTCTGGTGCAGCACCCCGTGTCTGGTGCAGCACCCCGTGTCTGGTGCAGCACCCCGTGTCTGGTGCAGCACCCCGTGTCTGGTGCAGCACCCCGTGTCTGGTGCAGCACCCCGTGTCTGGTGCAGCACCCCGTGTCTGGTGCAGCACCCCGTGTCTGGTGCAGCACCCCGTGTCTGGTGCAGCACCCGTGTCTGGTGCAGCACCCAGTGTCTGGTGCAGCACCCAGTGTCTGGTGCAGCACCCAGTGTCTGGTGCAGCACCCAGTGTCTGGTGCAGCACCCAGTGTCTGGTGCAGCACCCAGTGTCTGGTGCAGCACCCCGTGTCTGGTGCAGCACCCCGTGTCTGGTGCAGCACCCAGTGTCTGGTGCAGCACCCCGTGTCTGGTGCAGCACCCAGTGTCTGGTGCAGCACCCCGTGTCTGGTGCAGCACCCAGTGTCTGGTGCAGCACCCAGTGTCTGGTGCAGCACCCAGTGTCTGGTGCAGCACCCAGTGTCTGGTGCAGCACCCAGTGTCTGGTGCAGCACCCCGTGTCTGGTGCAGCACCCCGTGTCTGGTGCAGCACCCCGTGTCTGGTGCAGCACCCAGTGTCTGGTGCAGCACCCCGTGTCTGGTGCAGCACCCCGTGTCTGGTGCAGCACCCAGTGTCTGGTGCAGCACCCAGTGTCTGGTGCAGCACCCAGTGTCTGGTGCAGCACCCAGTGTCTGGTGCAGCACCCACCTTGAGATTACCTTGAGGTGCTTCCGGGGCTTAGCGTCCCCGCGGCCCGGTTGTCGACCAGGCCTCCTGGTTGCTGGACTGATCAACCAGGCTGTTGGACGCGGCTGCTCGCAGCCTGACGTATGAGTCACAGCCTGGTTGATCTGGTATCCTTTGGAGGTGCTTATCCAGTTCTCTCTTGAACACTGTGAGGGATCGGCCAGTTATGTCCCTTATGTGTAGTGGAAGCGTGTTGAACAGTCTCGGGCCTCTGATGTTGATAGTTCTCTCTTGAACACTGTGTGGGGTCGGCCAGTTATGTCCCTTATGTGTAGTGGAAGGTGTTGAACAGTCTCGGGCCTCTGATGTTGATAGAGATTTCTCTCAGAGTACCTGTTGCACCTCTGCTTTTCAACGGGGGTATTCTGCACATCCTGCCATGTCTTCTGGTCTCATGTGATGTTATTTCTGTGTGCAGGTTTGGGACCAGCCTCTCTAATATTTTCCACGTGTAAATTATTATGTATCTCTCCCGCCTGCGCTCAAGGGAGTACAGATTTAGGCTCTTTAGTCGGTCCCAATAGTTTAGATGTTTTACTGAGTGGATTCTAGCAGTAAAGGATCTCTGCACGCTCTCCAGGTCAGCAATTTCTCCAGCTTTGAAAGGGGCTGTCATTGTGCAGCAGTACTCCACTCTAGAGAGCACAAGCGTTTTGAAAAGTGTCATCATCGGTATAGCATCTCTAGTGTGAAAAGTTCTTGTTATCCAACCTGTCATTTTTCTTGCAGTTGTGACGGCTACTTTATTGTGTTCTTTAAAGGTAAGGTCTTCCGACATGAGTACACCCAAATCCTTTACATTGCCTTTTCGTTCTATGTTATGATTTGTCTGAGTTTTGTACGTGGTTTCCGTTTTCATATTTTCATTTTTTCCATAGCGCATGAGCTGGAACTTATCTTCGTTAAACACCATGTTATTTTCTGTAGCCCATAGAAAGACCTGATCTACATCTGACTGGAGGTTTGCCGTGTCCTCTATGTTGCC
The DNA here is from genome assembly GCA_020271785.1 of Procambarus virginalis. Taxonomy (NCBI): domain Eukaryota; kingdom Metazoa; phylum Arthropoda; class Malacostraca; order Decapoda; family Cambaridae; genus Procambarus; species Procambarus virginalis. The sequence goes on from WNGS01033470.1 coordinate 2,011,263, forward strand.
TACTCTCATGAAGATCCTAGTGTCATCTGCAAAGGATGATACAGTGCTATAGGTTGTGTTCTTGTCTATGTCCGATATGAGGATGAGAAAAGTACTGGAGCAAGCACAGTACCCTGGGGACTGAGCTCTTAACGGTTGATGGGCTGGATTTTATTTTGTTGACTATTACACATTGGGTTCTGTTAGTCAGGAAATTGTAGATCCATCTGCCTATTTTTCCGGTAATTCCTTTTGAGCGCATTTTATGTGCAATAACACCATGGTCACATTTATCAAAAGCTTTTGCGAAATCTGTGTAAATTACATCAGCGTTTTGTTTTGTCTTCCATAGCATCTAATGCCATATCATAGTGGTCCAGCAACTGCGACAGGCAAGAGCGCCCTGTTCTGAAACCATGTTGTCCGGGGTTATGGAGATGCTGTGATTCCATGTATTTTGTGATCTTACTTCTTAGCACTCTCTCAAAATTTTTTATGATGTGCGATGTTAGTGCTATCGGTCTGTATTTTTTGCCTCTGCCTTATTTCTCCTTTATGAAGTGGTGCTATCTCTGCTGTTTTTAGTATATCAGGAATAACGCCAGTATCTAGGCTTTGTCTCCACAGAATGTGAAGGGCCTGCGATAGTGGTTTTTTACAGTTTTGATGATATGGAGTTCCAAGAATCCGGGCCTGGTGCGGAGTGCATAGGCATACTGTTTATGGCTTCTTCAAAATCCAGTGGGGATAGGGTGACGTCTGATATATGATTTGATGTGGTATCATATCCATGAAAAATTCATTTGGGTTATCGATCTTTAGTGCGTTTAATGGCTCGCTGAAGACAGAGTCGTATTGCTTCCTCAGTAGCTCGCTCATTTCTTTGTTGTCATCGGTGAAAGTTCCATCTCCCTTCGCAGGGGCCCGATACTAGATGTGGTTTTTGATCTTGATTTTGGGCAGGAGAAAAAATATTTCGGTTTCTCTCTATTCACTGATGGCCTTTTGCTCTCTTTGCC
>WNGS01033470.1:2012285-2028307 GCA_020271785.1 Procambarus virginalis
CTCACCCGCAGGACCCATCCACGAAGCCACTGCTCCCCTCCGCCTCCCGCTTCCTCCAGCATTTGCCCCCCTTCCCCCGCCGCCGACGGTCCCCCCGTACTCCCCACCGCCACCTTCCCACCCTGCCCCAGTCCGCCCACGGTCCACCCCTGTGACCGCAGGTCCCCCGTGCCCCAGCGTCCACGGTTCACCACCCCCCGGTCCTTTACGGACCCCGTTCCGCCACGGTCCCCCCGCCCACCCCGCCGCCACGGTACCCACCCGCGGCACCACTGCTGCCACGGTCCCACCCGCGGACCCCGCCGCCACGTGTCCCCACCCGCGTACGCCCTCCACGTTCCCACCGTGCCCCGCCGCACGGTCCCCACCCGTCGTGACTCCCCAGACCACCACGGTCCCACCCGCGGACCCCGGCACCCACGGTCCCGACCACGGTCCCACCGCGGACCCCGGCCACCACGGTCCCCACCCGCGACCGCAGTCGCCACGGTCCCCCCCCGTTGACCCCTTGCCGCCACGGTCCCGCCACGGTCCCAACCCGCGGACCCCACAGCACCACGTCCCACCAGTGGACCCCGGACGCCAACGGTCCGACCCGCGGACCCCTGCGTCCGCCACGGTCCCGCCACGGTCCCACCGCGCGGACCCCAGCAGCCAGGGTCCCACCCGTTGGACCCCAGCCGCACGGTCCACCCGCGGACCCCGGCCACCACGGTCCCGCCAACGGTCCCACCCGCGGACCCCCAGCCACCACGGTCCCACCCTCGGACCCCACCACCGGTCCCATCCGCGACCCCAGCCACTACGGTCTCCCCCGCGGACCCCAGCCACCACGGTTCCCACCCGTGGACCCCAGCCACTACGGTCCCCCCGCGGGACCCCCACCACCACGGTCCCACCGCGGTACCCCGCCGCCCCCACTGGTCCCACCCGCGGACCCCAGCCACCACGGTCCCACCCGGGGACCCCAGGCCCCCACGGTACTCACCCGCGGGACCCCAGCCACCACGGTCCCCACCCGTGGACCCCAGCCACTACGGTCTCCCCCGCGGACCCCAGCCGCCACGGTCCCACCCGTGGACCCCAGCCCTCACGGTCTCACCCGCGGACCCCAGCCACCCACGGTCCACCCGTGGACACCAGCCACTACGGTCTCACCCGCGGACCCCACGCCACCACGGTCCCACACCGTGGACCCCAGCCACTACGGTCTCACCCGCGGACCCCAGCCACCCCACGTGGACAAGCCCAGTCTCAACCCTCCGTGGACCCCAGCCACCACGGTCTCACCCGCGGACCCCAGCCACCACGGTCTCACCCGTGGACCCCAGCCACCACGGTCTCACCCGCGGACCCCAGCCGCCACGTGGGCGTGGGGGCCAAGGCGGCGTGGGCGTGGGGGGCCAAGGCGGGTGGGGGCCAAGGCGGCGGGGGGGCCAAGGCAGCGTGGGCGTGGGGGCCAAGGCGGCGTGGGGGGCCAAGGCGGGCGTGGGGGCCAAGGCAGCGGGCGGGGGTCAAGGCAACGTGGGCGTGGGGGCAAGGCAGCGTGGGCGTGAGGCCAAGGCGGCGTGGGGGCCAAGGCAGCGTGGGCGGGGGGGCCAAGGCGGCGTGGGGGCCAGCAGCGTGGGCGTGGGGCCAAGGCAGCGTGGGCGTGGGGGCCAAGGCAGCGTGGGCGTGGGGGCCAAGGCAGCGTGGGCGTGGGGGCCAAGGCAGCGTGGGCGTGGGGGCCAAGGCAGCGTGGGCGTGGGGGCCAAGGCAGCGTGGGCGTGGGGGCCAAGGCAGCGTGGGCGTGGGGGGCCAAGGCAGCGTGGGCGTGGGGGCCAAGGCAGCGTGGGCGTGGGGGCCAAGGCAGCGTGGGCGTGGGGGCCAAGGCAGCGTGGGCGTGGGGGCCAAGGCAGCGTGGGCGTGGGGGCCAAGGCAGCGTGGGCGTGGGGGCCAAGGCAGCGTGGGGGCCAAGGCAGCGTGGGCGTGGGGGCCAAGGCAGCGTGGGCGTGGGGGCCAAGGCAGCGTGGGCGTGGGGGCCAAGGCAGCGTGGGCGTGGGGGCCAAGGCAGCGTGGGGGCCAAGGCAGCGTGGGCGTGGGGGCCAAGGCAGCGTGGGCGTGGGGGGCAAGGCAGCGTGGGCGTGGGGGCCAAGGCAGGTGGGCGTGGGGGCCAAGGCAGCGTGGGGGCCAAGGCAGCGTGGGCGTGGGGGCCAAGGCAGCGTGGGGGCCAAGGCAGCGTGGGCGTGGGGGCCAAGGCAGCGTGGGCGTTGGGGGTCAAGGCAACGTGGGCGTGGGGGGGTCAAAGCAACGTGGGCGTGGGGGCCAAGGCGGCGTGGGGGCCAAGGCGGCGTGGGGCCAAGGCGGCGTGGGCGTGGGGGCCAAGGCAGCGTGGGCGTGGGGGGACAAGGCAGCGTGGGCGTGGGGCCAAGGCAGCGTGGGCGTGGGGGGACAAGGCAGCGTGGGCGTGGGGGGACAAGGCAGCGTGGGCGTGGGGGCCAAGGCAGCGTGGGGGGACAAGGCAGCGTGGGCGTGGGGGGACAAGGCAGCGTGGGCGTGGGGGTACAAGGCAGCGTGGGCGTGAGGGGCAAGGCAGCGTGGGCGTGAGGGGCAAGGCAGCGTGGGCGTGAGGGGCAAGGCAGCGTGGGCGTGGGGCCAAGGCAGCGTGGGCGTGGGTGAGAGGAAGCGGGCCAGGAATGCAGGGAGGGACCCGACAAGGTCACCCAGACTGTCAACAACACCCCCCCCCCCACACCCCGCCACGAACACCTGTCATCCCCTCCACCAATATCCCCCCCCCCCCCACAATCAACCCCCCACAACAGCTGTGCTGTGCATGCAAGTGCATGCAAATGCGCGTGCGTCATGCGTGCAGGCGTGCGTCACGGGCATGCATGTGGCGTATATAGGAGAGGCGGTTGGGCTCACCCTCTCGTAGCGCTGCCTGTCCTCCGCCTTGCCGATCTTCTCGTTCTCCAGGTGGATAATGGTGGTCCTCAGCTCCTGTATATAGGAGGACGTGGACTCGTGCCTGGAGGCCAGCTTCTCCAGCTGCTCCAGGGCGCTGATCACTCTCGGCATCAGCCCCGTCACCGCCTCCGCCCCGTTCCTGTCTATCATCTTCTCGAATTCCTTGCCGATCTCCGACGCCAGGTCGTACACGTCCACCACACTGATACGGAGATCCTCCTCCTCCATATCGCGTTCGATTTCAATTTGGAACGGCATGAAAGATAGGGTGTGAGGGGACCCGCCGACACGTTCACAGGAGAGACCCGAGCGACACTGGCGGGGAGGATCAGCTGATGGTGGCGCGAGCCACCTGGCGGCCGCTCCCGCAACCTCCGCCAGCCACACCGTTTTCTGTCACCGCTTGGCTGCCTTCACCTGGCGTTGGCTGCCTTCACCTGGCGCTGGCTGCCTTCACCTGGCGTTGGCTGCCTTCACCTGGCGTTGGCTGCCTTCACCTGGCGCTGGCTGCCTTCACCTGGCGTTGGCTGCCTTCACCTGGCGTTGGCTGCCTTCACCTGGCGCTGGCTGCCTTCACCTGGCGTTGGCTGCCTTCACCTGGCGTTGGCTGCCTTCACCTGGCGCTGGCTGCCTTCACCTGGCGCTGGCTGCCTTCACCTGGCGCTGGCTGCCTTCACCTGGCGCTGGCTGCCTTCACCTGGCGCTGGCTGCCTTCACCTGGCGCTGGCTGCCTTCACCTGGCGCTGGCTGCCTTCACCTGGCGTTGGCTGCCTTCACCTGTCGCTGGCTGCCTTCACCTGGCGCTGGCTGCCTTCACCTGGCGCTGGCTGCCTTCACCTGGCACTGGCTGCCTTCACCTGGCGCTGGTTGCTTTCACCTGGCGTTGGCTGCCTTCACCTGGCGCTGGCTGCCTTCACCTGGCGCTGGCTGCCTTCACCTGGCGCTGGCTGCCTTCACCTGGCGCTGGCTGCCTTCACCTGGCGCTGGCCGCCTTCACCTGGCGCTGGCTGCCTTCACCTGGCGTTGGCTGCCTTCACCTGGCGCTGGCTGCCTTCACCTGGCGCTGGCTGCCTTCACCGGGCGCTGGCTGCCTTCACCTGGCGCTGGCTGCCTTCACCTGGCGCTGGCCGCCTTCACCTGGCGTTGGCTGCCTTCACCTGGCGCTGGCTGCCTTCACCTGGCGCTGGCTGCCTTCACCTGGCGCTGGCTGCCTTCACCTGGCGCTGGCTGCCTTCACCTGGCGCTGGCCGCCTTCACCTGGCGCTGGCCGCCTTCACCTGGCGCTGGCTGCCTTCACCTGGTGCTGTCTGCCTTCACCTGGCGCTGGCTGCCTTCACCTGGCGTTGGCTGCCTTCACCTGGCGCTGGCCGCCTTCACCTGGCGCTGGCTGCCTTCACCTGGCGCTGTCTGCCTTCACCTGGCGCTGGCTGCCTTCACCTGGCGCTGGCCGCCTTCACCTGGCGCTGGCTGCCTTCACCTGGCGCTGGCTGCCTTCACCTGGCGCTGGCTGCCTTCACCTGACGTGGCTGCCTTCACCTGGCGCTGTCTGCCTTCACCTGGCGTTGGCTGCCTTCACCTGGCGCTGGCTGCCTTCACCTGGCGCTGGCTGCCTTCACCTGGCGCTGTCTGCCTTCACCTGGCGTTGGCTGCCTTCACCTGGCGCTGGCTGCCTTCACCTGGCGCTGGCTGCCTTCACCTGGCGCTAGCTGCCTTCACCTGGCGCTGGCTGCCTTCATCTGGCGTTGGCTGCCTTCACCTGGCGCTGTCTGACTTCACCTGGCGCTGTCTGCCTTCACCTGGCGTTGGCTGCCTTCACCTGGCGCTGGCTGCCTTCACCTGGCGCTGGCTGCCTTCACCTGGCGCTGCCTTCACCTGGCGCTGTCTGCCTTCACCTGGCACTGTCTGCCTTCACCTGGCGCTGTCTGCCTTCAGCTGGCGTTGGCTGCCTTCACCTGGCGCTGGCTGCCTTCACCTGGCGCTGGCTGCCTTCACCTGGCGCTGCCTTCATCTGGCGCTGGCTGCCTTCACCTGGCGCTGTCTGCCTTCACCTGGCACTGTCTGCCTTCACCTGGCGCTGTCTGCCTTCACCTGACGCTGTCTGCTTTCACCTGGCGCTGTCTCATTACACCATTCCTCACAATGTTCCAGGTGTGGCCTTGCCTCACACACCTCACAATGTTCCAGGTGTGGCCTTGCCTCACACACCTCACAATGTTCCAGGTGTGGCCATCCCTCACACACCTCACAATGTTCCAGGTGTGGCCTTGCCTCACACACCTCACAATGTTCCAGGTGTGGCCATCGCTCACACACCTCACAATGTTCCAGGTGTGGCCATCCCTCACACACCTCACAATGTTCCAGGTGTGGCCTTGCCTCACACACCTCACAATGTTCCAGGTGTGGCCTTGCCTCACACACCTCACAATGTTCCAGGTGTGGCCTTGCCTCACACACCTCACAATGTTCCAGGTGTGGTCTTGCCTCACACACCTCACAATGTTCCAGGTGTGGTCTTGCCTCACACACCTCACAATGTTCCAGGTGTGGCCATCCCTCACACCTCACAATGTTCCAGGTGTGGCCATCCCTCACACCTCACAAAGTTCCAGTTGTGGCCATCCCTCACACACCTCACAATGTTCCAGGTGTGGCCATCCCTCACACACCTCACAATGTTCCAGGTGTGGCCATCCCTCACACCTCACAATGTTCCAAGTGTGGCCATCCCTCACACACCTCACAAAGTTCCAGGTGTGGCCATCCCTCACACCTCACAAAGTTCCAGGTGTGGCCATCCCTCACACCTCACAAAGTTCCAGGTGTGGCCATCCCTCACACCTCACAATGTTCCAGGTGTGGCCATCCCTCACACACCTCACAATGTTCCAGGTGTGGCCTTGCCTCACACACCTCACAATGTTCCAGGTGTGGCCATCGCTCACACACCTCACAATGTTCCAGGTGTGGCCATCCCTCACACACCTCACAATGTTCCAGGTGTGGCCTTGCCTCACACACCTCACAATGTTCCAGGTGTGGCCTTGCCTCACACACCTCACAATGTTCCAGGTGTGGCCTTGCCTCACACACCTCACAATGTTCCAGGTGTGGTCTTGCCTCACACACCTCACAATGTTCCAGGTGTGGTCTTGCCTCACACACCTCACAATGTTCCAGGTGTGGCCATCCCTCACACCTCACAATGTTCCAGGTGTGGCCATCCCTCACACCTCACAAAGTTCCAGTTGTGGCCATCCCTCACACACCTCACAATGTTCCAGGTGTGGCCATCCCTCACACACCTCACAATGTTCCAGGTGTGGCCATCCCTCACACCTCACAATGTTCCAAGTGTGGCCATCCCTCACACACCTCACAAAGTTCCAGGTGTGGCCATCCCTCACACCTCACAAAGTTCCAGGTGTGGCCATCCCTCACACCTCACAAAGTTCCAGGTGTGGCCATCCCTCACACCTCACAAAGTTCCAGGTGTGGCCATCCCTCACACCTCACAATGTTCCAAGTGTGGCCATCCCTCACACACCTCACAAAGTTCCAGGTGTGGCCATCCCTCACACCTCACAAAGTTCCAGGTGTGGCCATCCCTCACACCTCACAATGTTCCAGGTGTGGCCATCCCTCACACCTCACAATGTTCCAGGTGTGGCCATCCCTCACACACCTCACAATGTTCCAGGTGTGGCCATCCCTCACACCTCACAATGTTCCAGGTGTGGCCATCCCTCACACCTCACAATGTTCCAGGTGTGGCCATCCCTCACACCTCACAATGTTCCAGGTGTGGCCATCCCTCACACCTCACAATGTTCCAGTGTGGCCATCCCTCACACCTCACAATGTTCCAAGTGTGGCCATCCCTCTCACACCTCACAAAGTTCCAGGTGTGGCCATCCCTCACACCTCACAAAGTTCCAGGTGTGGCCATCCCTCACACCTCACAAAGTTCCAGGTGTGGCCATTCATTTATTTAGTAGGATTTTCTTGCCCTTATTCTCTTACACTGAGTACCAGGTACAAGATTTCCTGCGCTTTTGATTGCCTAATCATTTACCATACTAAAATTAACGTTAATTGTTAACGATTAAAATTCCACAGGATAGTTACCAGTTGCCACGTCATCCCGTTACTGACACTTACCATATCACAAGTATGTTCATTGTACATTTATTTGTTATTTTCACCATGTTTCGTCTCCCAGCTTTTCGTAATGATCCAGCAGGTGAAATAGGGAAGTTAAGTCGTGCCAAGAGGACCGAATTACAAACTCTTGCACACGAGTATCAACTAGATGTTCCCCATGGAGCCAACAAACATGACTTGCACAATTTAATATTGGATCACCTCTTAGATGAAGGGAAGATAGACTCTGACACTCACGAAAATTATTCTATTGCAGATAGACATGCTCTGGCAACTATGAAGCTAAAGCTCGAACTTGCGAAAATCGAGCGGGAACAAAAGAAAGGAGAAGCTGCCCTAAGGAAGGAAGAACAAGAACGTGAGGCGGCCCTGGCGAAAGAAGCTCTCCAGATAAAGAAAGAAGAAGCTGCACTCAAGGAACGAGAGGCTGCCATAAGGAAGGAAGAACAAGAACGAGAGGCCGCCCTCAAGGAACGTGAGGCTACCCTACTCTGTGAGCGTGAGCGAGAGCAGCTTGAAGCAAGAAAACGTGACCTGGAGATACAACGGAGCACAATAAACAGCAAGCTGATAGTGCTCTCGAATATCGTCGACAAGAACTCGCGTTGGAAACTACACACCACACTCAGCGCCAACAAGCTACAGCTAGTCTTCCCGTAAGTTTCAATGTCTACCCATGCAAGTAAGTTAATGCCACCATTCGTTGAGACAGAGATCGATGTATTTTTCACCACTTTTGATATCCTAGCTAAAAAACTTAGCTGGCCTGCAGATCAATGGTCTACCCTTCTCAGAGTGCATCTCACAGGTAGAGCTGCGGATAGGTAGAGCTGTGGATAAATAGAGGGAATACAGAGAACATATACGGCACGCATAGACGCAATAAAGCACCTAAGTTATTGGGATCGTCTCAAAGCTCTCCAAATGTACTCACTAGAAAGAAGACGAGAGAGATATCAAATAATATACACCTGGAAGATACTGGAGGGCCAAGTACCAAATCTACACAGTAAAATAACAACGTACTGGAGTGAACGATATGGAAGAAAATGCAGAATAGAACCAGTGAAGAGCAGAGGTGCCATAGGCACAATCAGAGAACACTGTATAAACATCAGAGGTCCGCGGTTGTTCAACGTCCTCCCAGCAAGCATAAGAAATATTGCCGGAACAACTGTGGACATCTTCAAGAGGAAACTAGATTTATTCCTACAAGGAGTTCCGGACCAGCCGGGCTGTGGTGGGTATGTGGGCCTGCGGGCCGCTCCAAGCAACAGCCTGGTGGACCAAACTCTCACAAGTCAAGCCTGGCCTCGGGCCGGGCTTGGGGAGTAGAAGAACTCCCAGAACCCCATCAACCAGGTATCAACCAGGTAGCTGCGATTACTCTCAGTACCTTAGCGTCTGAGAATGACTACCAGACCCTGAAGCAAGCAGTTTTGGACGCCTACCTTCTCTCCACTGAAAGCTACCGACGAAAATTCCGTGATTATCTAAAGGCAAGTCCCACCACCTTTTAGAATTTGCCAATACAAAGAAAAGATATTTCATGAAATGGTTGGAAGCAGCACATGTCTCTACATTTGCAGAACTCGTCAACCTCATTCTAGTTGAGGAATTCTTGAGACGTGTTCCCCCTTCCGTCCGTTTATATTTAGCAGACAAAGAAGAAACCGACTACATCAAATGTGCGAAGTCGGCTGACACCTACAGCCTCATACACCGGCTAACACCAGAACCACCTCCCAGTAAGATGTCTTGGTATAGTTATGATAAAGTGAGTACCGAACAAGCGAGCTCTGAATTGAATTGTAAGTATTGCAAACCCTATGGACATACCATAGATAAATGTGGGAAAGCTCAATACAAAAGCAATAATGAAACTACTAAACTCAAACCGACTCCTCCTAAGTCCGGTAAGCCTGTGATGAATGTTGGTGTTCCTGTTAATGATCTTTCTCTCGTCAGCAAACACCTGTATCCTGGAACTGTCTCTACCAACGGTACAGATTCGGAGGGACGTTTCAAATTGAAGATCTTGAGGGACAGAGCGGCTCTTCAGTCAATAATATTGAAATCAGCTGTGCCTAACATCACCTACACCGGGGAAACCGTCCTTATCACTGACCTCACTGCTACCACTCCGTATCCACTCGCCAGAGTCCACCTGGATTGTCCTTTCGTGAACTGGTGAAGTCCAAGTCGCCAGCAGGGAAAAGCCTTTTCCCATGTCTGGAGTGCAACTTCTCCTGGGCAATGACTTGGCAGAAGATTTGCAACCGTCCAACCTGATCATCAAGGACAAACCCCAGGTGTGTACCTCTGTAATGGATAATCCTATCTTTGAGTAAGTTCCAGCAGAGGTCCAAGAAAGTGATGAAGTTTCTCCTCCGGTTTTGGTGACCACCCGTGCACAAGCTGCACGACTGCAACCAGCTGACTCTACTGCTACCGCTGTCCCTCAAGACCCTCAGAATCTACCGCCGAATCTTACTTTGTTGGAGTTCCGTAAGTTACAGAGGGAGGATCCTTCATTAACACTATTATTCTTCCAGGCTGAGACTCAACCTGACAGTATCCCTGGGTTCTTCCTAGAGAATCAGTTGCTCTACCGCAAGTACAGACACAGTAAGCTGAAGGAGGATGATGATTGGGCAGATGTCGAACAACTAGTGGTTCCCACCAGCCTACGGCCCGATATTCTACACCTGGCCCACGGAGCACTTTCTCGCTATAGTTTTAACAAAACCTACCACGGAATCAGACAAGACTACTACTGGCCAGGTATGGTTAAAGACGTCAAAAGTTACGTGCAACAGTGTCATACATGTCAGATGGCAGGTAAACCTAACTTCTCTATTCCCAAGGCTCCATTGACTCCTATCCAGGTGCCTGCGGAACCTTTCCACAGACTCACCATAGACTGTGTTAGTCCTTTACCCCGGACCAGTTCTGGCAACGCCTATATACTAACTATCCTGTGTCCTACACCAGATTCCCCATAGCAGTTCCCGTAAAGAACATTATGGCTGCTACTGTGGTGAAACAACTAATGAAGATCTTCACCCAGTATGGATTTCCAAGAGAGTTTCAAAGTGACTGTGGCACCAACTTCACCAGTAATCTCTTCAAGAAGACACTGGAAGAGTTAACATCACACAGGTATTGTCCAGCCCCTATCATCCTGCTTCACAGGGTTCTCTTGAACGTAGTCATCAGACTATTAAAGCACTCCTAAAGAAATTTTGCAATGAAACCTTGAAGGACTGGGATAAACAACTTGACCTCATCATGTGCATTTTCAGAAGTCTCCCCAATGAGTCTCTAGGAGTATCTCCTTATGAGATGCTCTACGGACGTAAGTGCCGTACTCCTCTCAAAGCTTTTAAAGACTCTCTACGTAATGCCACCTTCAGTGACCCTCAGAATGTGCCCCAGTTTCTTCAAAACTTAAAACACATTCTAGAGAGAGTACGTAAATTTGCTAATGACAATCTATTGAAAGCTCAGGAGAGGATGAAGACTCATTTTGACCAAAGCAGCAAAATAAGGAAATTTAAACCAGGAGACTTCGTGTTGGCATATTTTCCTATCCCAGGTTCTCCATTGCAAAACAAGTTTTCAGGACCCTACCGCATCAAGGAGTGCAGAAACAACCACAACTACGTTCTTGAGACTCCAGATAGGCGGCGGAAGACCCAGTTGTGCCACGTCAACCTCCTGAAGCAGTATCAAGGTACTCCCCCCACTGTGTTGGTATCATTATCCACATTTAAAGGTCCATACCTCCACAGTGAGACCTTCCCTGCTTCTCCTCCCGAAAGCACTAACACTGAGTCAGTGCCTTCCAACTCGGAAATCCTAACTGATCTTCATACCTATTTGCAGGACAGTAATAGTGCTCCTCTCATCAGAATCTTCAAGGAACATCAGAAGTTGTTCAGCGATGATCCACAGGAGTGTAATGTGGTTCAGCACGACATCCAGCTACTCCCTGACACCCGGCCGATTCGTCAACCTTTCTACCGAATCAGCCGAGCAAAAAGGAAGTTATGCGTGCTGAAGTACAGTACCTCCTGGATCATGGGCTGGCCACCCCTTGTGAGTCCCCTTGGGCCTCACCCTGCATCTTGGTGCCGAAACCGCACGGTAAAGTGAGGCTGTGTACCGACTACAGAAATTGAATCTTGTGACTGTCAAGGATGCTTACCCATTACCTAGATATGACCCTTGACGCCATTGGTAATGCTCGGTATTTATCCAACTAGACTTACTCAAGGATACTACCAAGTATGTTTGACAGAGCGAGCTAAGGAAATATCTGCCTTCACCACTCCTTTTGGCCTTTACAGATATGAACGCCTTCCATTTGGACTATGTAATGCCCCGGCCACCTTCCAGCGAGCTGTCAACGCGTCATCCATGGCTTAGATAACACCTACGCCTACTTGGATGATATCGTTGTGGCAACTAACACCTGGAACGAACATCTGCTCCAGCTGCAACCGATTCCGGACCCGTCACCATCAACTTGGGCAAGTCCACCTTTGCTAAAGGTAAAGTGCGTTATCTTGGTCATGTGATAGGGAGTGGCAGCCTAGCTCCGTTAAACATACACACTCAAGCCATCCAGCATTACCCACAGCCTACCACCAGAAGCAGCTCCTGCGCTTCCTTGGTCTTGCCTCCTACTACCGTAGGTTTGTGAAGAATTTTAGTACGGTAGCGACACCATTGATCACTTTAACCAGCCCCAAGCAACGGTATCATTGGCCATTCAGCAAACCATTGCTTTTGAACAACTTAAATCTCTGCTCTGTTCTAATCCCATTCTCGCCTCGCCAGATATCACGAAGCCTTTCATCCTCCATGTCGACGCCTGGTACCGGCACGCAGGGCGTCCTGATGCAACAACGAGGCGAGGAGGTTCTACCTGTTAGCTACTACAGCTACAAGTTAAAACCTCACCAGAAGAACTACAGCACTATCGAAAAGGAACTTCTCTCCATCGTCCTGAACTTACAGCACTTTGCATCTTACCTACAAGGTGCTCGGTCTACCACCATCTACTCGGACCACAATCCCCTACGCTTCTTGCAGCAAGCCAATTCAACAATCAACGACTTCTACGATGGTTTGTATCTGCAGAATTTCACCTGGATCTTCTACATCAAGGGTTCTGACAACATCATAGCAGACGCCCTCTCCAGAGTCTATGAGGTAGAGGCAGCTACACATACCACTCTACCATCTGAAGAAGTAACTTGACCGTTAGAGCAGGCTTCGGGGGAGAGTTGTGACGATAATCTCTTTCAAGAGAGATTGAGCCTGCTCTTCCTACATAAAGTTACTTATATATACAAGAATAAATGCTACCTTCAAGATACGTCTACCAGTAGCACAAAACGTTTTGACCAGGAGGCAAAATACCCTAAACTCCCCCACTCCACACTCCCTCCTTGCCGGCTCGCCACCGTCGTCAACCAGCAAACTACCATTCCAGCCTGCCTGCTTCTGATTGGTGACCCGCCGACTGCACACCTGCACCTCTGCACCTCAGCGCCCTCTACCTAGACGATGTCTGGGCTTGAACCCGTCATTGAAGTTAGAATATCTTGTGCTCTCAAGCTGAAAACAACTAACTGATACCCCTGTCTATCAGGTGGATGTTTCTCAGCTAGCACTTTATTCTCAGCACCTGTTTATTTCATTTGTCTTTATATTATTCCTAGAGTAATTCATCCCTGTTCTTAATTTTTATGTTATATTTTTGACTTGTTTGTTTGCACTGTACATAGCCAAGGATTCTTTTTGTTCATAACTTGTTTCCATTTAATTAAGTTTCATTGTTCATATGTGTTTTGCGTGTCTTCCCTTACTTTACCCACAGCAACAGCCAAGCAGTCTATCTTTTTTTTTGTAAATGTGATAGGCATTGACACCAGCCATTAGGAGGACTGCCGAACATCTACACTCCTTCATTTTCCCGTCACAATATATATATATATATATNTTTCTTGGGACACCACTCACGGTCACCAACCTGTTCTACAATACTCAGGCATTGAAATATCCTGGAGCTCTTCTGATGAAGATGTTGACTCCTCTGAAGCAAGTGGAAATATCGTACTACTTCACTGTGTCATTGAAAAGTATAGTAGTCAAACATAGAAAAATAATTATAACCAAGTGGGTAAAACACTTAGAAAGAAATTACTGTATATAGTAACAGACAGACTGTTTTTTTCAATCAGGAAGATCCTGATAACAAATCTACTTAGTTTCTATGATATCGCCACAGAAAGTTTACAAGAAAGAGATGGTTAGGTTGACTGCATTTATGTGGACCTTAAAAAACAAGGCTTTCAACAGTGTTCCACATAAGAGGTTGTTTTGGAAACTGAAACATGCTGGAAGAATGACAGGGAGACTTCTACCAGGGAAGAAAAATTTTCCTACAGAAAAATCTGGACAGTAATCACAGGTAATGTATTAAGACTGGAGCAATGTTATTAACGGAGTACCACAGGGTTCAGTTCTTGCACCAGCAATGTTCATTTTCTACATAAATGATCTACTAGAAGGAATACAGAGTTATATGAACTTGTTTGCTGATTATGTTAAGATACTGGGTAAGATAATAAACTTAGACGATTGTCATGGTCTTAAAGAAGAAATGTACAGAATAAGTGTATGAGAATCACTTGGCAAATGGAATTTAGTGTGAATAAATGCTACATTGTGGAATGTGGAGTAGAACATTAGCTACACAACCTACAAATTATGTTAGAAAGCTTTAAAGAATTCTGATCAAGAAAGAGATCTAGGGAAGGTTCTGGATAGAAAACTGTCACCTGAGGACTACATAAAGAACATTGTACAAGGAGCCTATTCTATGCTTTCCATCCTTAGAATCACTTTTAAATACATGGATGGTGAAATATTAAAGAAATTGTTCATGACCTTCATGAGACTGAAATTGGAATATGCAGCAGTTGTATGGTGCCCATATCTCAAGAAGCACATCAATAACCTGGAAGCAGTGCAAAGACACGCAACTAAATGACTTCCAGAACTGAAAAATGAGTTACGAGGAAAAAATTGAGCTAAAAGATAAAAGAAAGAGATGATGCAATAACCATGTGCAATATAGTCATAGGAATCGATAAAATTAACAAAGAAGAATTTTTGAAAACTGCAACTTCAAGAACAAGAGGACAAAGGTTCAAGCTAAGAAAACAACACTGCAGAAAAAACATTAGAAAGTTCACTTTTGCAAAGAGTGGCTGATGGTTGGAACAAGTGGAGACCAAAACCATCAGTAATTTCAAAGGGTCATATGACAAAGAGTACCAGGAAGACAGGACACCACGAACATAGCTTTCATCCACTAACTACACTTGGGTAAATACTGAGGTAGTGATTGACACCACTTTACTAAAGTAGGGATATATATATATATACACACAATGCTTTACTAAGGAAGATATAGATACAGCTTTACTGAGTTAGGAATAAAAACTGCTCTACTAAGGTATGGAGATAGAAAATGCTTTACTGAGGTTACTGCTTTACTAAGGTAGTGAATGACACAGCTATACTGAGATAGGAATAGATACTACTTTCATCAAGGTAGGGATATACTGTATACTGCTTTATTAAGGTAAGAACAGGTACTGCTTTTTTGAGGTAGGTATAGATATCACTTTACGTAGATAGGGATTGACACTGCTTTACTGAGGTAAGGATAGACATTGCTTTACTGAGGTTGGGAGAGATACTGTTTTTCTAAGCTAAGATTAGATACTGCTTTACTGAGGTAGGGACAGATTCTGCTTTACTGAGAAAGATATAGATAGAGATAAGAATAGATACAGCTTTACTGAGGCAAATATGTACTTGTTTACTGAGATAAGGATAGATACTGCTTTACTGAGGAAGATATAGATACTGCTTTTATGAGGAAGGGATAGATACTGCTTTACTGAGGTAGCAATAGATACAGCTTTACCGAGATAAAGATACATACGGCTTTACTGAGGAAAGAATAGATCTATTCTTTTCTCGGTACAGCAGCATTGATCCTTACTTCGGTAAAGCAGTACCTATTCCTACCTCAGTAGTGTCAATCCCTACCTTAGTAAAGCAGTATCGATTCCTTCTTCAGAAAAGCAGTATCTCTACTGCTTTATCGAGGGACAGATATTGCTTTACTATGGTAATGAGAGGTACTGCTTTACTAAGGTAAGGATAGATATTGCTTACTGTGGTAAGGATATATACTACTTTACTGAGGTGGAGATTTATACTGTTTCACTGAGGTGGGGATTGATACCTGCTTTACTAAGATAGGAATAGATCCTGCTTTACTGAAGTAGAGAGAGAGAGAGAGAGAGAGACTGCTTTATCGAAATAATAAGATACTGTTTCACTGAAATAATAAGATATTGCTTTACTAAGGTAGGAACATCTATTACTTTACTGAGGTTAGGATTGATAATGCTTTACTGAGATAGGGAAAGATACAGGAAGATAATAAAGTTTAGGCCTAGGGCCAAGATCTAAAACTAAATACCCCCTGTAGTTACCGAGTATTTCCTGAGGTAGGGAGAAGGTCGTATGCTACATAACCAGCAGCCTCCAATCAATATTTTGCATCTAGCTTTACATTATAAATTACATGTGACTGGCAAAATTTCTTATGCAGTAATAGTAAACAAAGAACCAGCTACTTTATTTTTAGTTTAAACCAAGATACACACTAAAAAGGTTTTGAGTGTTGCTGACTTCTTTTCTGGTCAATGTACTTGGTTAGTGCTTTAGGCGAGGACTAGCTGTTCCCATGGCCGGGAGGGAATAGTAAGGGCAGGTTCATGTTTCATAGCAGTGCAACAGAAATCTTTTCAAAC
>WNGS01033470.1:2042936-2059522 GCA_020271785.1 Procambarus virginalis
GACAACTGCAAGAAGCCGCCTGCAGATACCACTCAACCGCAGAGTCCGCAAACAGCAGGGGACAAAAAGGCGAAGAAAACCGAAGGGCCAGGGCCCAAGCAGATTCCAAGGAGGAAGTGAACACAACCTGCTGACACGCGAGACGCACAGCAAAAAACCACGACACCACATCTCGCAAGATCGGTGCAAACAGCTTCAGCAGCGCTGACGACACAGAAGCAGCCGAGACCAAGGCACCAGACTTAGGAATGGCTACAAGTGCCTCTATATTCTGCGCAAGCCAATCTGAAGACAGCTACAGGAGGGAATAGAAATGCAAGACCAAGCCAACAAGCCACGAGTGCCCAAGTCCCTCAGCCACAAGCGTAGCCAACAGGGAGGGAACCTGCACATGAAGCTGAATCGAGCCTACATTCCGCAGAAGGGCAGGGGTGAACCAGCACCCATTAAGGTGCTCAAATTTGCCCCCATGCAAACCTGGACCACCATCAACACCTTGTGCCACTCAAGCGTGTAGATATGACAGAAAGCACTCCAAGCACACCCCGCACCTCAGTAGATGTGATGCGGGAAGACGAAAACTCCAAAGGGACAGAATTGAAGGACTCGTAGGATACGGAACCGAACCTGGGGAGGAGCCGAACCCAAATCTAACATCCAAAAATCCCACTCCTTCTAACAGAAAGCCCCGCTCTGAAGGTTGCGAAACCCAGGTGGGGTCCAATGGGGCCCAAAGCCCCCAAGTCAGCGCCTCCCCAACCCCGGAAACTTCCACATCAGGCCCCGGGGGGCAAGTCATCCTCCATAGCACCAGCCTCAAAAGAAAAAGCTGGAGCTGCCTGAAAAGCAGGAAGAGGCCCACTGGTCAGACGCCGATGCCACGGCTGGAGGAATGGACTTGAATGCCTCATTCGCCACCTCGGAAAGGGACACCCCGAAACTGCTCAAGTCTCAGAAACCTCTAAACCCCACCTTAAGTGGGGTTTAGAGGTTTCCAACACCCCCAAGTCCAGGTCCCTATAAGCAAAGCGGGGCAACCTCAGGGCACCCCGGGGAAACAACCAGCCTAGCACATTGCAGCAACCTAAACCTAGCATGCAATGCCTGAGCCGCCTGTACCCGAATAATGTCATCAGTTGATTGGGTGAATTGAGTTACAAACAAGCAACAATGCTAGCAGGACTCAGGGTCGAAAGTGTCACTGACCCAACAGGCAGCATGACGGAGGCAAAAACTATGAGCATCACCCTGAGACAAGGGGACAGAGCAACCCTCAAACTCGCACAAGGCGAGAAGGGTTCCTGGGGTCGCATACATTGCATCCTGTGTGCCCCCGTGGGGTTTCCAAGGGCCCCTAGACTGGTATTGCTAAGGGTAAGCCCAGGCAGGGTGCTGCTAACCGGTGCCCAAGTCTACCAAACAAACTTCTAAAACTAAACCCCCGGGACTTGTCCACTCACAGGGGCCAAGCAGGGGGTACCACCGAACACCGGAGGTTAAGACCCCTAATATAACTGGGAGTAAGGGACACAAGGCAGACCACCCTACCAGGCACAAACAAAAGAAAAAAGAAAAATCCTGCAAGAGGACCACGTACCCAGGAGGAACAGAGCCGGTCACTGAAATAGGTGAAAACTAGCAGTGTAGTACCCCGTGCCTCTTTCAGTGCGAAATCTACCACTTACCCCAAGGTAAACAAGGGAGGAAACCCCCTCAACACATTCGGGGCAGTCAATCACTGAGCAGCAAAAGACCAACAGAGGAAGACCCCAAGGTGACTTGTGGAAGATAACCCCCAAGCCCCAAGGGCTTGGTAGGGGTTAACAGGGCACTCAGGGGAGTGCACCCTAGCACATGCTTCCCGAGTACCTGTGAATATTACTCCCAGCTTGCATGTTATCGTAAGAGAAGTACTGGGCACAAGGCTCAGCACAACACAGGGAGAATCTGGAGCCGGAGCCACACAAGCAATGCCACAATCACATTAGCCAAGAACTAGAGGGTGGATTGTTGGTGCAGTGGGTCTGGGGGTTCCCCCCTCCGGGGAGGAGGGAGCTGCGTAGACATGCGGCGCGGCTCGTGTGACGTTATGCTCATATGCTCATTTTCATTGGGGAGTTCTGTCCACTCGTTTGTCTATTTAGTCATTTTAACCAGAATAACGGTTTGTTTTGAGGCGCTTACCTTTCTGGATGCCTGGTCCGGTCAATGGCAGACATAGAATGATCCAAAACCCATGTGCATTTCTATAGGCCATTGCTTCTCGTGCCTCTCTGAGGGGGGCCAGGTTCTGGCTTGTGATCCTCAGTAGGTCTAGAACTCCAGTCACACTGATGCCAAAGTCTAACGATATACATATCAGCCTGGATAGCTCCAGGGAGCCGAAGGGCCTTCCCCCAGAAAACAGAGACACCGCATCCCACAGGATCGGGGCGAACAGCTTCAAAAGAGCAGACAACGCACGCACCAATGAGACCAACGCACCAGACCCAGGATTGACTCCAGGCACCTCCAAGTCCTCCTTAAGCCAGTCCGAGGACAGCTCAAGAAGGGATAAGAACAGCAAGACTGACGCCAAAAGGCCACATGCGTGCAAGTCTTCAGCGACCAGAGCAGCTGAGAGGGTGGGAACCTGCACGTGAAGCTGCACAATGCTGACATCCCAAGGAAGGGCAGGGGTGAACAAGCACACATTGATGTGATCAAAATCGCCACCCCCAGGAAAACATGGACCACTGTATAAGCCTCGTGCCACTCAAGCATGCGGGACTGACAGAATGTATGCCAAGCCTCCAGCGAGAAACAGGGGCAGTCTGCAAGCCAGGACAACTCCGGAACATCATAGCGAACTCAGTAAGGAAAAGATGATCCAAACTCGAAGAAGGATCCATTATTATGGCGTAATCCGGAGTCGCACAGGAGGTAAACCACAATGGCCTCCCGCACCACATGAGGTGGGATGCAGGAGGCCGAAAACCTCCAGAAGGACGGGACCAAAGAGCCCAAGAGAGCATGGAACCAAACCCAGGGATGGATTGACACCAAATCCAACTCGTACAAGGAAGGAGGAAAAGAAAACCCCACACCCTGTAACAGCAAGCCCCACTCAGAGGTACAAAAACCCAAGCGGGGTTCAATGGCCCCAAGTCAACCCCTTCCACCCAGGAACCTCCCCACAAGGACCCGGGGCTGAGCCAGCATCCCAATCCCCAGTGTAAAAAGAAAAGGCAGGAGCAGCTGAAAAGACAGGAATAAAGGGGGCACACTGGTCAAACCTAGAAGCTCCAGCTGGAGGATCATACTCGAGTGCCTCTGTCACCACACCAGAAGGAGTATTCCCCGAAACTGCCGAGTCTCAACACCAGCTAGACCCTGCCTTGACCCTGAAACCCTCGGATGCTTCGGAGCCGGAAGCAGAGGCAGAGAACCAGGACAAACAACAGAAGAAGAAGGACAAGGAGGCACGGACTGAACTAAATTCGAAGCAATTATCACCCCCAAGTCCGGGATCCTATAAGAAAAACAAGGCAGTCTCGGGGCATTTTGGGGTAACAACTAATCTAGCGCGTTGTAGCAATCTAAAGCAAGCATGCAATGCCAAAGTTGCCTATACCAGAAGATTATGATCAGTTGACTGGGTGTATTTGAGTACAAACAAGGAACAAAACTCATAGGACTCAGGGTCGAAGGTGTCGCTGATCCAACAGGCAGCATGACAGAGGCACAATCGGTGATTGTCACCCTGAGACAAGGGGACAGAGCAACCTTCAAAATCGCACGAAGCGAGAGGGGGGACCCATTGGTCGCATGCATTAGACCAAAGAGCCCCGTGGGGTTTCCCCAGAGCCTGAAATCTCATAATCTCACTAAGGGAAGCCCTGGCAGGGTACTGCTAACTGGCGCCCAAAGTTACCAAACAAACTGCTAAAGCTGATCTCCCGAGATGTGTTCACTCATGGGGGGCCCTAGTAGAGGACCACCAAGATATAAAACCAGCGTTGAATTTAATGAAATGCCATTTTCTGGGTGAGACCCGGAAGCTCCTCTGAGCTTACTAGGCTGATATGCTAATGTCAGTCATTGCCATCAGTCATGTGTATGGACTTCAATGGGCCTAACGGGGACCATGAGCCAGAACCTGACCCTCTCAGAAGAGGCAAGGGGAGCGATGGCTTATAGAAACCCTGGTGTGGTTGGAAGCATTCTGTGTCTACAGTCAACCGGCTCAGGCACCCAGAAAGGTATGCATCCCAAAACAAACCCCTATTCTAGTAAAAATATTGATACCAAAAGCCGAACAAATGGATACAACTCCCCTAAACGAAACAAACAAACGATTATGACGTCACACGTCGCTGTCTGCGCAGCTCCCCCCTCCCCGGGAGGGGGAAGGAGGAGCCCCAGACCTCACGCGCCAGCTATCCACCCTTTAATTCTCAGGCTGGATGTCAAAACATGTGAAAAACCTCTGACCGGAGGGAGGGAGGGATGCCGGGGAGCCAACGGGTCTCACCCAGAAAATGGCATTTCATTACATTCAACGCTGGTTTTCTGAGGGGAGCCCCTTCTGCTCCCCGGAGCTAACTACCCACAGAGGAAAAAAACATATGGACTTACCAGGGAGGCAGTCGCTGTTCACTCCTCAACTCGAAGTCGAGGCAACTGGCTGCAACTGCCGACCCAAAGTGACACAGGCCCAACTAGGCCCAGGGACGTTCACAAGGTAACGAGCAGCCAGGACCCTGTTCGACTGCCAAAAACCCCGTGCCCGAATGTCAGCCCATGACATGTTGCCAAAAACGGCAGCAAGAGCAGCAAACTTACGAATGTCATGGGCACAGGGATAAACTGCAGGCTGGCTAGCCTTAACTCTGCGGACGACCTGGGAGACCCGTACCCACTAACAGGGAAGAAGGGAAACCGGATCAACCCAAAGCGTGTCCCCGGACACAGAAGCTGTGGCGCGCAAATAACGGCGAAGAGCCGCAACCGGACACAAACATGATGCACCTCCGGCTGAACCAACCAAGCATCCACAACCCAGGGACCCCTCCAGAAAGCAGCAGTCTTATTCTTCACCAGAAAAGAAGGAGACGGCTGCAAATGAATAAGACCATCATGAAGACCGAAAAAGCAGAAACCCCTGCGCCGGAGGAGAGCATGAAGCTCATCAACCCGTCCCCCAGAGGCCAATGCCAACAGAAAAAGAGCCTTGGAGAAACAATCCTGAACTGAAGGGGGCCACAACAAACTGATGAGAAGAAAGATAAGAGAGCACTCTGTCCAATGACCAGGACGGCTCAGGCAGCGCATGAGCAGGCCGGAGGTGAAACAATGTCTGAGACAGCTTGCAAAACAGTACAGAAGTAACATCAATACTGAAAGCAAGCTGAAGCAGCTCCGCCAGCACCGCACGATATGAGGCGACAGTGTTAGGCATAAGGTGACGGTCCTGGACCAACTAAGAGAGAAAGGACACCCCCACCACCCTAACAGAAAGCGAAGTACAGCGACGAAGACACAGGAAGAAATGGAAGGACCACCAGGAAACTTTGCACTACTGCCGAGACGAAACCCGCAGGCGGGACACTAACAAGGAAGCCACCTGATCACCACAGAGATGTTGATAAACTCAAGTCATAATACCATATGCAAAAACTCGAAGAGAAGATCAAACCAGCCACATGATGTTCTAGTCCGATCTGCTGGAAAAGGCAGAGCCGAGGGAAAACCTCCGGGTTCGGACACCGAGTAAGAAGCGCTTGAAACCACGGCTTGGCCACCACGGGGCCAAGAGGACAACTCTCCCTTGGTAAGTCTCCAAGTGAATCAGGACCTGGAGCAACAGCTGAACCGGGAGAAAGAAGTACAGAAACCCCCCACCTCGACCAGTCCTGCAAAAAGGCATCGACCCCGGCGGCTTTGCAGTCGGGGAAGGGCGCCACATACAGGGGAAGGCACCGCGACCACGCCGATGCGAAGAGGTCCACCTCCGGGCGACTGAACATCCGGCAAAGCCAACTGAAGGAGTCGGCGTCGACCGTTCATTCCGTGGAGAGGGAAACGAAATGGAACAGGCCGTCAGCTAAGACGTTGGACACTCCCCACATGTGAACGGCCCGGAGAGCCAAACGCCGAGAACTCAGCAGACGAGTCACCCAAAGCGACCAACCCCAAAGAGCCAAGGACCGCATCGAACCCCCTTGGTTCAGGCAATGAACCACCAGGAAGCAGTCTGAATGGAGCCGGATTGTTGAACCGCAGGCGACCCAAATCCTCTGAAGCACAAACCACACCGCTGCGAACTCCCACACCGTGCTGTGGGCTCGATGAAAGGACGGACCTAACTGCCCTTGGCCGGCCTGGTGAGCACTGGTCACAAAGCCCCACCCAAGAGATGACACGTCCGTGAACACATCGAGCGAAGGCTCGGGCAGGCGCCAAGGCACCGAACCCCGAAAAACCCAAAGAGGAAGCCGGGGACACAGCAGCTGACGCAATGCCCCCGGGAGTCCAACCCAGCGATTGTGAGAGAGGCTCCAAGTGGCCTCGAAGGAACCAGAACAGCCGACAAAGCCAAACCCGACCCGGAGGGCAAACCAACATCGCGAAGTTCAGGCTCCTGCACAAACCCTCGAGCAACTGCCGGGTGACTCGGGAGCCCCTCAGAAACAGGCACAAGTGGGACCGCAGCCGGAAGAGAGACTCCAGAGGAAGAGAGAAGGAAGCGGTCCGAGAGTCCGACACAAGACCCAACCATGACCAAACCTGGGTGGGCACCAGATAGAACTTCCTCCAGTTCACCAAGAACCCGAACCTGGCGAGCTGGGAAAGAACCAAATCCCTGGCTTGCAGACAACTGGACCGGCTGGGAGCCCAGATCAGCCAGTCGTCGAGGTAGGCCAATGCCTGAACACCTAGAAGACACAGACGGGCCATGACGACCTGCGTTAGACATGTGAACACGCGAGGCGCCAGATTCAACCTGAATGGGAGACAATGAAAGTGGTAACCTCGACGCCCCACAACAAAACCGAGCCAGTTCCTGAACCCCGGATGAATCGGGATGTGACAATAAGCGTCCCGGACGTCCAGGGACACTATCCAAGTACCCGGCTCCAACAGGAGCCGAACCTGAGACAACGTAGTCATCTGAAAGGGGAGGCAATGAACCCAGGGGTTCAGACGGGACAAGTCCAGAATGAACCTCAGGACTGCACAGTCCCGTTTTGGCATTGGAAATAGACGGGAAACCCATCTGAGGGACGTCGTTGTTTTGACGATGCCCAAGCAAACCGACTCTACGACGACTCGACAGAGTGCAGGAGAAGCAGCTTGCCCCGCCAGCCCCGAACCCCCCAAAGCTGGAGGGGCCACCCAACGCCACTGCAGGCCGAAGGAAACGACCCGAAACGCCCACAAATCGTGGGACCAGGCGTGAGCGAACAGCGCAAGCTCCCCCATCTCCCCATCAATGGGGAGAACCACGAAAAGGCCTCCACCCCTTACGAGACCCAGAACCCCACACAGGGTGAACACCGCGCCGACCACCCGAAGGCGGGTCTGAAGGCGGAGCCAAACCCGTACCTGGCGCCAGTGGCCTACCACAACAAGAGGAACTTCGAGCCCTGGCATGACCCCTCCGGGTAGGCCTCCCTCGGGACCCCCGGAGAACCAACAAGTCTGACATCGGACGGCAACTGGCCGAAGCAGCCTGAATATACTGCGCCACGGCCGCAGGAGCAAAAAGCAGAGGACAAAAGGGCAAAGACATCCTAAGAGCCAGTGCCCAGGCCAATTCCAGAGAGGAGGAGGCAAGCACCGCCTGTCGACACGCGATCCAGGAAGCCTAAAACTGGGCAACCGCATCCCGCAAGATCAGCACAAACAGCTTCAACAAGGCAGCCGACGTGCAAGCAGCCGAGCACAAGGCACTGAACCCCGGAACGGCCCCGAGTGCCCTCCACATCCTCCCTAAGCCAGTCCAAAGACAGCTCCAGGAGGGGAAAGGAAGCGCAAGGCCGAAGCTAAGAGGCCCCTGGCGCGCAAATCCTCGGCCAGCTGCGCAGCCGAAAGGGCAGGAACTTGCAAATGGAGCTGCAGAACCCCAACATCCTGGGAAAGGGCAGGAGCAAACAAGCACTCATTGAGGTGCTCAAGGTCGCCCCCCAGGAAAACCTGAACCATAGTCAAAACCTCGCGCCACTCAAGCATGCGGGAACGACAGAAAGAATGTCAGGCCTCCAAGGCAAATATAGGACAGTCCACCAGCCAGGACGACTCTGGAACCTCATAACGAACCCAGAAGGAGAATGAAGTCCCAAACCTGAAAGATGACGGATCCATCATAGAGGCGTAATCCAGGTCACACAGGAGGTAAGCCGCTAGGGCCGCCCACAACACAGATGGTTTGATGCGGGAAGCCAAAAACCTCCGGAAAGATGGAACCGCTGCACCCGAGAAGACACGGAACCGAATCTGGGGAGGGGCAGACACCAAATCCAAGTCGTACGCAGAGGGGGGGGGGGGAAAGAGAACCCCACTCCTTGTAACAATAAACCCCGCTCTGAGGGTTGAAAAACCCAGGCGGGGTCCAGCGGGGCCCAAGGCCCCCATGTCAGCCCCTCCCCAGCCCCAGGATCCCCTTCCTGCGGACCTGGGGCCAAGTCATCCCCCAGACCGCCGGCCCCTAAAGAAAAGGCCGGCGCAGCCAAGTAAGCCGAACAGAAGAGGGACCACTGGTCAGACCCGGAGGCTTCGGCAGGGAGATCGGACTTGAAGGCATTCGTCGCCACACCAGAAGAGGCATCCCCCCCGAGACCGCCCAAGACTCAAAACCATCTAAACCCTGCCCCGACTCCGAAACCCTCAGACACTTCGGGGCCGGAAGCAAGGGAAGGGGGACTAGAACGAACTACTGAAGAGGAAGGACGAGGGAGCGCGGACTGAACCAGGGACGAAGCTACCCCAACCCCCAGGCCCTATAGGCAAACTGGGGCAGCCTCAGGGCATCTGGGTGAGCAACCAACCTAGCGCGTTACAACAGCCAAAAGCATACATGCAATGCCTGCGCCACCTGTACCCATAGAAGATCATCATTAGACTGGATAAATTCAGTCACCAGCAAGCAACAGCTCGAACTTGCAGGACTCAGGGTCGAAAGTGTCACCGACCCAACAGGCAGCGTGATGGAAGCAAAAACCGTGAGGGTCACCCTTAGTCAAGGTGACTGAGCAACCCTCGAACTTGCACGAAGCGAGGGGGGACTCCGGGGACACATCCATTTGACCCATGCTGTCTTAAAGCTGAACCCCAGGGATGTGTACACTCACGGGGACCTGCAGAGGGCTCCACCAGAAAAGAACCGTGCACAGGTTAAGCACAATTGGGGAAGCAAGGCAAACCCCCCCACAAGGCAAAAAGAAAAAGAAAACCCCGCAAGAGGACAACGTACCCCAAGGAACAGAGCTGGCCACTGTGAGTGGTGAAAACAAGCTGCACAGCACCCTGCGCCCCTCCAGTGTAACTGTAGGATAACTCCTGGCTCTCACACCCCTAGAAGACAGCCACCACACTCTCAGCACAGTGCTGAAAATGCTCGAGCCAAGCACACCACCTCCACCTCTGGCATCAGCCTGAGAACTGAAGGGTGAATAGCCGGCGTGTGGTGTCTGGGGCCCCTCCCTTCCCCCTCTTGGGGAGGGGGGTGCTGCACAGACAGTGGCGCAGCGACATGTGACGTCATGATTGTTTGCTTGTTTTGTTTAGGGGAGTTCTATCCACTTGTTCGGCTTTTGGTAGCAATATTTTCACCAGAATAGGGGTTTGTTTTGGGATGCTTACCTTTCTGGGTCCCTGACCCGGTCAATAGCATAGAATGCTTCAAACCACACGGGGGTTTCTATAGGCCATTGCTTCCCCTTGCCTCTTCTGAGGGGGGTCAGGTTCTGACACATGGTCCCCGGTAGGCATTAGAACTCCATACACATGACTGATGCCAAAGTCTGACATTAGCACATCAGCCTAGTAAGCTCCAGGGAGCCGAAGGGGCTCCCCCTAGAAATGGGTGTGACCAAAACCATGGGGCAGCTTTATCTGGAGGAACTTCCTCCCTCCAGGTTTGTCATTGGTTTGTTCGTCATATCCAGAATTGACTTCATATGCTAGCTGGGAGCCTGGGCTGCCTGGTGGTAGTAATCAGTACTAACCAATTTCATGTTCATTTGAGTAAATCCCTTTTTCTGTGTGAATCGTTTGTGGGGGTTGTTTGTTGGTTTACTGTGAACCATCCAATTGTCTGTAAAGCTGCACTGACTTTCTGGAGGTTTTTTCTGGTGGGGCAGTGGATTGTCACCTGCTCCCTACGCCTCTGTAAGGGGATGCCTGGTTCTGGCTCAGGTCCCCAGTAGGCTAAACAGAACATCTACAACTGATGTGACCTTTTAGTATGAAGCAACCTCAACAAGATCACTTCAGAGAGCCACTGGGGCTCCTCCAAAACGAGGCATTTCATTACATTCAACACTGGGTTTATCCATGGTAATGTAGCTCTAAATGAAAGGGTTTGAAACACATTTTAAAGTCAGTACCTTGCTTGCTACTGATCATTCCCTTTTGTCCCAGCTTCAATATGTATGTTGCGGTCAATGGAGCATTGAATAGGCTTCTGGCTTTCCTGGCCATGTCGCGGTGACAGTTATCAGATGGTGATGATCTGATTAGTTTTGTTGTTATAATAGTTATTTGCAGAGCAGTACTCGGTTGTCTTTCAATTTCCAGTTATTGCTTAGAGGGGACGTTGAGTGTTCGAGACATGACAATTTATATTTAGTGAGTCAATTGACCAATGAAGGACTGAGATAGTCTTTACACTGTCTCCCTGCCCCAATTGATGGCAAGGTCTTCTTTTAACACTTTCGCACGGGAACGACGCAGCATTGCATCATTTTTTAGTAGACGTAATCTCGGCAGCAGCATTGTGTCATTTTCGGCGGCAAATTGGCGGCGGCTTCGGGAGAGGCACACAGCGGTTTTGGATATTGTATGCATATACTCTTGTAGGGAATTTCATTGTGAATACATTGATACCAAAATGAAAGACCTAGGACCAGAATTGAGGTAACAAAGTTGAAAACAGTATACCCATTTTATTAGCGCTCACTGGGATTATGCTCCGTCACTTTCTCTGTTTGCTGTGGGTGGTACGCCTGGCTTTTGGACTTTATATTTGCATATACTCCTGTAGGGAATTCTATTGCGAACACAATGTTACCAAAATGAAAGACCTAGGACAGGAATTGAGGTGACAAACGTGAAAGGAGTGTACACATTTTATCGCTCTTATGCGCTCCCGGGTAACACGCACACTCACTTTCTCTGTTTGTTGTAGATGGTACGCCGGGCTTTTGGAGTTTATATGTCATTAGTCGTGTAGAGAATTCTATTGCAAACACAATGATACCAAATTGAAAAACCCTGGACGAGAATTGAGGTGACAAAAGTTGAAGAGAGTATACACTTTTCAGAATTACCGAGCGCTCCCGTGAAATGCTGGGGCCCACTCGGCCTAGTTGAGGGCTGGTAGGCTGGGGCCGCCAAAGTGTTAAAAAGGTTTTTGGCCACTGTGGAGTATTAGGTTCATTGACCCAGGCAATAAATGATATCCTGGATAGACCACATGGCTCATGGCCACAAGAGTGACTGAGGTAACGACTCGGAAAAGAGTATTTCATATACTCAATACTCCATTTATACATACTCTATACACAAGTGCTTAATGTTTCATGTGAATATAAGGAGCCATTCTCAAGACTTCCCCAGGGAAGTAAAATTTTATACACTGTATAGGAAACCACACATTATTCCTTATAACTTCAAGGGGCCTTGTAGCCCAGTAGTCTACGTCCTCACCTCACAAACAAAGACCCCCAACTTCGATTCTCAGGTGGGACAGAGTTGGGCATGTTTCCTTTCATCTGATGGCTCTGTTCACCTAGCAGAAAATAGGTATTCGAGCATTATACAACTGTTGTGGATTGCATCCTAGAGAAGGTTATCAGTAGGTGGCCTAGGTGAGCCATATGGTAAACCATATAATTACAGTAACTTACTTAAGAGTTTCTTCACTGGTGGATCCCAGACATTAGAACAAATTTGAAAAATTCATGCAAAAAATGGCTGAATATACTTTGTTGCTTTCACATGCATATGATTCAATCAACTAATTTAAATTTATTATTAATAATTACTCAATATGAATTAGCTTTACTGATGCATTAAGGATAAAGCATCAATATAAGTAGAAAATTTGGTTTTAACAGTTTATAATTATTATTACTTAGACAAATTATGAAATATTACCTGATTATGTAGAGGTAAGTGTAGAGAGTGCCCCTAATACCACACCGACTACACACTACTAACCACACTACTGCCACATCTCTTTTGCATCCTTTAGTAATACACTACAGTACTTTAATTTACATTCACTTAGGCTGCAAATATACACATTTCAAAACGCATTTGGACATAATTTTCATTGGTGTTCTAAATTATTATATTATAAATTGCTAAATTATTAAATGAATTATTTATATAAATGAGCAAAGAAACCATGTGGCAACAGCCAGGTGAGACACCTGCTGTGATATAATCTGTACTAAACATGTTAACACCCAACCTACTCATCTGAAAAGAAGGACAGTGGTGATATTTCAGTCTCTGAAGGACATAACTTGATGAGGGTTCAGAATGGACAGAAACGTCCTCACTTTCCTTCTTGTCAAATGTGAGTTCGATATTAATTTTCAGTCATGTTATTGTGACGTATTGTTTGCACGTTATACTAGACACAATAGCACCAATCAACAATTTATCCAATGAGCAAATTATACCATAAAACCTGGCAACCAAGCACATTGTTCTATGACAATACTGTACTTTAAAATAAAACACCATAAAAATAAACTAGTCAAAATTACTATTTACAATAAACCTTACCATGAATTCTCCATTGAGGTTAACTCATTTTTTGATACAAAATTTCACTTACTTCACATATTAACATTTTAGACAACTTGAATTTCCATCAGATACAAAAACCACAGATATCTGAGACTGTTAACCTTATTATTTATGATTAATTAAAGGACAATCATAAATAATGAAACACAGTCTCACATATCAAGGAGAAGTGAAATTCTAATGAAGTAAACCATTAGTAACATTCAGTACGTTACTGTATGAGCAACTCAACGCATTGTTAGTTATCAACTGCTAATCCAGTTCTCTCATTTGCCTGGACTGCTATACCACTCCATAGACTGCATCACGTCTTCACATATATGGTGTCAGGAAATATATTATCATATCTTAAAGAAATTTGACTAAAGTAAAAGAAATAAAAGGGGTATTATCACCATATTACAATTACAGAAAATTCGTTTAAAACATGGAATTCAATAAGTATATATTTTGTAACTTTTCAATTTTCTGTAAATAACCATTATTTTTCATGTGAAGGATCACAAGGACACCATAATGCTGTGGATTAAAATGTTTTCTAGTATTAATAGAGTGGCTTACTAAAATACTAAACTAACAAATATTCACTGATTGGACATACGGATAAAGGCCTGTGTAATGTCATATATTCTTTTTACATGCGTGCTTCAGAGTTCACTAGCATATCAAAATTGGCAGACGCACAATTTGTGACTAATACTTTATTGTAGAAAAGATTCATCAATAAAGGATTTTTTTTCATTCTACTTAAAAATATTTAAATTGTTTAAAAATTTTATGCAAGTCTTTTTGTCAATGCGAATCCAATATAGTACCTGCTTATGAGGGAAAAATATTATTTAGTTCCAAACCCAGGACAAGTTTGAGAACAAACATGAGGTTCAACATGATACAGGTAAGGTAATAAAGTTATAATGAACGCCTCTAAATGTTGGATAAAGCAGCTGTGAGAGGGATTAGATCTGTGAACTGTTTTACTGAGGTAGAGATAGTGCTACTTTACTGAGATACACTTTACTGAGGAAAATATAGACATCGCTTCAATAAAGTAGGAACAGATGCTGCTTTACTGAGGAAGATATAGATGCTGCTTTACTAAGGTAGAGATTGACACTGCTTTACTAAGGTAGGGATTGACACTGCTTTATTAAGGTAGGGACTGACACTGCTTTACTAAGGTAGGGATTGACACTGCTTTACTAAGGTAGGGATTGACACTGCTTTACTAAGGTAGGGATTGACACTGCTTTACTAAGGTAGGGATTGACACTGCTTTACTAAGGTAGGGATTGACACTGCTTTACTAAGGTAGGGATTGACACTGCTTTACTAAGGTAGGGATTGACACTGCTTTACTAAGGTAGGGACTGACACTGCTTTACTAAGGTAGGGATTGACACTGCTTTACTAAGGTAGGGATTGACACTGCTTTACTAAGGTAGGGATTGACACTGTTTTACTAAGGTAAAGATAGATACGACTTTAGACATTCATGTATCAACACATTAAGCAGGCCACAAGAATGAGAGAAGAGGATATTCCTTCAATGTTGGATTTTATATTCACCAGGAAAGAAGAGGAGATAATTGACATTCCGTGCCTACACCCCTTAGCTAAAAGCGACTATGTCCACTTGGAAATAAAGTATGCAATGCATTATAATCTAGAAGATAATAAGGAAAATGATGAAGTTGAAAAACTTGATTTGAGGAGAGGACACTATAGGGAACTTAGAAAGTTCTTTAATGAATTTTGACTGGAAAGCCTTGTTAGGCAAGGTACCATAAATACTAAGTACCATAAAGTTTTTAAAGTATGCCAAGTTTTGTGAAATATATGAAGAAGGCACAACAAGTTTATACCCAAACAGAGATGCAGAACTAGGAAACAGGATTGGTTCAACAGAGGTTGAGAGATGGCCAGAGACCAAAAAGACTAAAACATGGGATCAATATACTAAGAGCCAAACACTCAAACATATCAGCAATACAAAGAAGCAAGAAACAACTACACAGCAGTGAGAAGAAAGGCAGAAATAAAATTTGAGAAAGAGATAGTAGCAAATGTAAAATAGTATCAGGCCTATTCTCTAAAATTCATTAAAACAAATTGTATGAAAGGAAAAAAAATTAGAGGTTTGAAAATGAGAAAACATATTCACAAAGAATAAAAAAGGAAACATGTCAAACACTAAAAAACAGTTCCAAAGTGTGTTTGTACAAAATTAAGTTTGCAGACAACTGGACACAATAAGAATTTCAGTGAATAATACAGAGTATATAGAAGTGTTGCAAGACAAAATGGAAAAAATGTTCAAAGAGATAAGCAGTTGACTCTGATGAAGTTTTTATTGACAAATGCAAGATCTTGCATGTGGAGCATAGCAACCCATGCCACCACTACCAAATTAACAGCACTCCATTACGTAAACCGATGAAAAAAAAAACAGCATCGAATGTAATGAAACGCCATTTTCTGGGCGAGACCTGGAGGCTCCCGAAGCTATACCGGGCTGATGTGTATATATATTTTAGATCTTGGCAACAGTCAATCGATGCCGTTCTAGGCCTATTGGGGACCAGTGCCATAACCAGGCCCCCCTCGGAGAGGCACATTTATTTTTAAACATATGTATAAACAATATTATAAACATTATTTATAAACATTTATTTATTTATTATTTAAATTTCTTATTATTGTTATGAGGCCCTCTCATATATTATTCAGCTCCTCCTTTGTTCATGGGTTGCATGGAGGTGGACTGTATGCATATATCATTATCAGTTTATCATCCAGATTACAAATCTCCAGTGCTATTATGTCAACGTCTCGTGGATTGGCAATCTTTATTTTGTTTACTTTTAGGTGATCTTTCACCAGCACAGCAATGCCTCCATCTTCCTAATTTTTTGTCCTGTCTCCAACAGAGATCATATTCCCAAGGGAATACAACCTCATTTAAAATATCATCTTTGAGTTTTTATCTGTGAGTACAACAATGTCAGGCTTCTGCACCTGTATTACATCACTTAACTCCAGTATTTTTAATCTCACTCCATGTAGTATGTTAGTGTATACAATTTTCTGGAACATGTTTCTTCTTCCTGTTTTTCACTTCCTCTTTCTCTAGTGATTTTGTTGGTTTGCTTTTTTGTACCATTTCACTGGCATGCCTATCACCTTGAGAACAAAAATAGATTTCTTCTTCATTCCTGCTCTCATTTAGACATTTTGCCTTGTTTTAGATTCTCTCTCTCTCTTCTTTGAAAGATCTCATCTTAAGACCATAATTTCCCTTCTCATCACTTTGTAATTTTAAACATTCCTTAGTACTTCTTCCAACTGTTTAGCACCATTTAGGGTGATCCTCAAGGGGTTGCTCTTTCACCTTTTCATACCTGCCAATTCTTCTGTAGTCGCAGACATTCTCTTTGGATGTAAGACCTTCCACTAGTTCAACAATTTTATCTACTACTATTGCGTCTTCTGTGGCTCTTTCTGACCTAGATGTTATCTCCTTTTCTTTGTAATAAAAATTAATAGGAATTTACTTTGATCGACTG